>JAJHJA010000110.1:0-424064 GCA_021202915.1 Heliconius himera
TCCTCTGAAGAATTAAATCAGCTTTACGCTGTATCCCGCACACAGCAGGGTAGGCAGAGGGAACCTAGTGTTAAGACACTCCGTTCCCCACTGGAGAAATGGAAATATAAATTTAAGTAAATATTTCCTCTCCTCGAGTGGGGATCGAACTCACAACCAGTCGGTTTTACAGTCACACCTCGTACCGCTGCGCCACGACTGGCCTCTATACTTTGTTAATAATTAATTACTTACATTCAATCCATGCTTATTACAACCATATAACAAAAAAAAAACAAATAATTTAGTATGTCAATAGCCACTTACTGTGATCACCAGAGTTTTTATCTTGGATCGAATCGTAAATTTAACAGCTAGTCTGCGGTAGGCAAAGCAATAGATCTAGCTGGCGATGGATGGCTGATCGGTCACGTCTGAACTGCACATATTGACTATTGATTGATTCCATTGTACTGGCGCCTGACATGACGTCATTTTGACACACAACTCATATTATTATCGGCTCTTTCATTTTGGAGGCTATCATGGTGCAGGAGCGTAAGTGTGTGACTGTATCGCGACGGTTTTAGGTTCATTCCAAATAACGAGGGAATAAATTATTATATATTAATATTTTTGGAAAATTCAACGGACACTGGGAAACGGAATAGCTTAACACTAGATTCCCTCTTCCTAGCGTGATGTACGCGGGATACAGCGTGAAGCTGATTTTTTAATTTTTTTTCCTTCATTTTATAAATTAAAAAATAAGTGTTGACCATATAATGTATGTTATATGAACTTAATAAATTAAAATTAAATTAAATTGAATCAGCTTCAAGGTGTATCCCGCACACAAAAGGTAGGCGGAGGGAACCTAGTGTTAAGACACTCCGTTCCCCACTTTCTGCCGAATTCTGGAGGCATTGCGTGTTGAGTGGCAGAACTCAACGCCGCGCTTAGCCTCGTCACCAGAACGAAAAAATGGAAATATACATTTAAATGAATATTTCATCTCCTCGAGTGAGGATCGAACCCACAACTAGTCGGTTTTACAGTCACACCTTGTGCCCCAGCGCCACGACTGGCCTCAAACTTAATAAGTATTTAATAAAACGTTTCAATAAAAAAGAAAGAGTGGCCCATACTTGTAATTCTTATAACTCTTCTGCTGATAGTAAATAGGCATGAAAACTACTACATGAATATTGTTCTTGTAGTCATAAAAAAATCTCTGTTCTCAACTTTCCACTTCGTTTAATTGCATGCTGACTGGAGTCGATGGTGTCTAGGACCTAGGCACTACTTTGTTGTAGGTCATTAACGTGCTTTATGGTGATGGTATGATGATAAGAAACGATGATTTATGGTTGTATGTGAAATACATATCTATTATTAAAGGGAAAGATTAGAATTGTAAATAATAATAAAACAAGAAGGGTTCCGTATCATTATCTATAAAAACGGCTAAACAAATCGTTTGTTGTATGGGGTCTCCCTTAAATATTTATTTTATTCTCTTTTTTATTATTTTCTTGTTACATTGGAAACAGAAATATATCATCTGTGAAAACTTCAACTGTTTAACTTTTATAGTTCATGTGATACAGCCTGGGGAACGACGGTCAGACAGACATACGAGTATAGACAAACGGATGGATATCGGAGTCTTAGTAATATAGTCCTGTTTTACCTTTATTTAAGCCTAATTAGCATTATTTCTTAAAAAAAAAATCTTTATAATATATTTTATAGTATTTTATAGACTTTTTTGATTGTTTTCTTTTAGCTTCACATTTATATAGCAGGTTAGGCAAGTCAAGAGAATCTAGTGATTTAGAGTCTCTTCCTTTTCCAGTTTATGCCCAAATTCGAGATCAGAATGGAGATAAATATAGCTCATTCCCAACGATGGGATCGAACTCACAACCAGACGCTGATTGTGTCACGATGACCTCGACGTATATAGTTACTTATTTATTAATTGAATCATTTTTAATATATTTATATCATTGTTTTTAAACTAAAATTTGACTTGCATTTAGAAATTGAAATAACTGGCTATAGGCTAGGTACTATTTATACAGACCGTGTGGCATATTTGAAAATAGACATAGTACAACGGCGAATTCGGTCTGTAGACCGGATGCGCCGTGTTCACGCAAGCATATATTGTAGGCTTAGTCTAAATAGGACGTGTTCCGGTGGTACGCGAAACCTTATTAAAATACTGTTCAATAACAGAATTTCAATTGTACATTCCCAAAGAGTATTGGATCTAAATGTTTTATGCTTATATACCTATCTATACATGACTAAAACAGGTTATATTAACTAAAATATTTAATATGCCTCAAGAATTCAAAACGATTCATAATGTAGAAAACGGGAGTCTCTTAATGGGGAACGGAGTGTCTTAACACTGGATTAAAAAAGTTTAAACTTATAATTGAACATTTCTTTCTATAATAATAATTGAACATATAGTTTTTGAAAGAAATAAAGAAAGGACGAAATGCAAGATCAGAGTAAATGTTAGATAAATGTGGAAAGGCGTATTGCCAACGTTAGCAGAGTAAACGGTGCCTTGTTGTGCATTGATAAGACAGTGAAACGTCAGCATAGCTGCACTTATACATAATACAGTGCTGTATATTGCAGAAGAAGGATGAAACAAAGACAAGTTGCTGCGGAGTAGCTTTCTCTTCGTAGGATATGAAGAGTCAGTTTAGCTGAATCCACAATGAAGAGATACATACAATGGCATTTAAGGAGGACGACATGGTGAGAATAAAAAAAACGTGCTAAGGTCATATGGGGCACGGGAGAATAGCAAAAAATATATATTTCTTAAGGAAGAATGAGTGATAAGAAGCAAGGCAGCGTGGACCCTAGGACCTGATCAGGTCAGACTTCGATTAAAGCACAGTATCGATACTAATAGAAGAAAGTCAAAGTAAAAAGCAATATAAATAGGACAATATTGATGATAGTGGACGAGGGCGAAAGAAAGATGCAGAGACCCGCAGCATTTGGAGCTCCTTTCACTCTAGCTACCCTTCTAGGGTTGAAGTGGAAATAAAAAAAACATAATTATTGAGGGTTTTGTAGTTGTCATAAAAAAGTTTTCCACGTTCTGAGATAAGATCTTCATATTTCATAAGACCTTCATACTTTTGAGGGTATAATTTATTTTTGATACTATTACATACAAAAAAATATTTTGAATAATTATATTATGTTTGCGCCTAACTTATTGCATCATTTCGTTATAATTTTAGTAAGGATATAGTTACTAAGAGAAATACATAAAAATATTTTTCCTATATTTACTGTCTTCAATTTAAAAAAAAAACATCATTGCCTTAGTAGGTCTCAACTTAAAAGACCTTACCTTAACCTCTTAAGTTTAGACCTACAAAACAGATTGTCACACAAAGAAATTTATAATAATAACAATAACTTATTGTTAAATAATGAACGTTGAAACCATAGCAAGAACCACCAGCCGTAAAAACTATTAATAATAACTATTTTTAATGATTACCTATAGCTTAATTATCTTCATTCCATAATATATCATTTACCATATATTTTGACTGTATAATTGAAATGTATCGATGGGACAATACTAAAACACGATATTAAGCCGACTTTTGCGCATAAGCCTTAATTAAATAAAATTGAAATGAAAACGCCAAATGGATTTTACGTGCTTTCATTAATGGTTCGTTTCGTATTATTTTCGAAAATTTATTATTGTATGCGTAATGCGCTGCCATTACTCATGTTTTTTTAATAATCTTAAAAACAACCTTTTTTTTATTATTGGGTGACCGGTGTCGCTGCGCTGGTGTTTTAGTGAGCAATGACACTTAGACACTTGTTTAAATAATCGCTTAGGCCTTAAGCGAATATGACGAATCGTATTTTCTTTAGAAATTGTTGGCGTTAAAATTAATTTTAAAATGGAATTGTAATATTGAGGCCATAATGAAGAAGGGGTATAAGCGGGTTACGTGGTTGTGTATTCGATTCTCACTTGAAGGAAAGTATTATTATTTTTTCACTTTGGTACCAAGGCAAAAGCGTGGCGTTGAGTTCTGCCACTCAACACGCAATGCCTCCAGAATTGGGCAGAAAGTGGCGAACGGAGTGTCTAAGCGCTAGGTTCCCCTGCCTACCCTGCTATATGCGGGATACAGTGCGAAGCTGAAAAAAATATATAATAAAAGTCATAACGTGTCCCAAATGCCTAATTCTTATTAAAAGTACCTACACGCGTAGTTGATTAACTTTATAGACCTAGCTTTATTTTATATTAACTATAGAGATTTCAACTAAATTAATTTGAAAGCTCAGAAAATACATTGTTATACGCTACCTAATTTTTATAAAATATTTTCTTATTTCTATCAAGTTCATATATGGTTTAGTTTTTATTAAGAAATTTAAACAACTAAATTATTATAATTAAAACAGATGCAATTATAAACGTCACTAAAAAGTCTATATAGAATGTTACTAAATTAATTTCAAGCAATCAATCATATTATAAAATATAATTAAATCGAACGTCAGTCCCACAATTCCGATATAGATAGTATTGTTATAATATTAATATAAGAAATAAAATTTCAACAACAAAACGAAGCAGCGACAACCCAAAAACAATGAGAAACAAGAGAACAATAGTGCTCAATGGCGTCCTCGAAATATATAAAATATTTTCTGAAATTACTCTAACAATATTTAGTGTACAATGACTTTTTACAGCAATGCGGTACGGCCGCAGAAAAAAAGGAGAGAAGAGAATAAACAGACGACGGCGTACAGCGGCAGAGAGCTTGAATTTTGTATACAAATGTAAATTAGTATCTGCACTAATTACCTCAGCTCACGTCCAGGGCTATGTGTCTTACGGACTTAGGGGACGATGGGGGGACGATGGAGGGACGTTTAATTTTTTACAACGAAGCTGGATCGGTCGCCCGTTTTCTCATTAGCTGCAAATCAATGAGTAATTTGTTGACTTTGGCCCAGAACGTGACCATAATGCTTTTATACTAAATTTTATGGTGTTTGAGCTTCTTGGGTTGTTTATTGCTTGAAATCGTGTTTTAGTTTTGAATATTTATTTATTGTTCGTGTTTTGTATGGCGTAGTTGAATAAGATAGTAGCAGCGAGTTTAATTTTTGAATAATATAAGTAATATTTTATAAATTATTATTAGAGCAAAAAAAGATATGATAGAATTTTAATAATTACTATTAATTAAGTTAATTTAAAAACAAAAACATTATAAACTCTACCATAACCTAATAAATATCATAAACCTTAGTGTTAGTAACTATAAAAAACTATGAAAATATATATATATATATATATATATATATATATATATATATATATATATATATATATATATATATATATATATATATATATATATATATATATATATATATATATGGAAATATAGTACTGTATGCTACAATAATTTGAAATGTGTCAACCCTGGCAGCCCGTCATTCCCGCTGCATATTTAACGCGCGGTGTGACGTCATCTGTGCGGTACACTTTTCATCACCTCGCCGCTGAAATCTACATGACTTTTAATCTTTACGACGAAAATGTTGTTATTTTTAATTGTTTATTTTTGTATTATATAAGAAAAAATAATACCCATTTACTATGTCTTTATAAATTATGTACTATTTTCACTAAAAATGTCTACGGATATTTATATTTTGAATTATTTTAATTTTTTTTTCACTTTTTTTTTCGAATGTAGCAGGCTAGGCATAGGGAGTCTCCTTCGAATTCTAGAGGCATTGCATGTTGAGCGGTGGAACTCAACTCCCGCGCTTTGCCCCAACACTAGAGCGAAGAAATGAAAATATTAAATGTTTCCTCGAGTGGGAATCGTACCTACAACGTGTCCCGTTTACATACTTGTGCCCATGTCACAACAGACTCAACTTAAATATTTTTTTTTTATGAATTACAAGAAGCCTACGTTAAATTCACTCACCATTATAGATATGATTAAATCCACTACAAAGAAATCAACATCAAAAACAAATTAGACTCCGAAACCGGCTACTAAATGCAACAGCATAAAATCACGTCACGCCACACATACCGTTCTCAAAGAAAAAGTGGAAGCCCACACGATACCGCGTATTTTCTTGTAAGTTGATAATCGTGGAGAAATGGTACCACCGTCTCGGTGGCTACCGCTAACAAACCCAGACCGATACAGATTAAATTTGGTCACCATAAATTAAATTCTCTCCATAGCGAAGCTGAGTTTTTATGCTAAATTTTTATTTAGTTAAAAATCGGACGTGGAAAATTGCATGAAACCAAGAAGCGTTTAAATCTCAGTAATTGATTTTATCAAATATATAATTAGAAATGAGGCCAGTCGTGGCGCAAGGGCACAGAGTGTGACTGTAAAACCGATTGGTTGTGTGTTCGATTCCCACTCGAGGAAATGAAATATTTACTTATATTTCCATTTCTTCGCTCTGGTGTCGAGGATAAGAGTGACGTTGAATTGTGCCACTAAACACGTAATCCAGAATTCGGTAGAAAGTGGGGAACGCAGTGTCTTAAAACTAGGTTCCCTCTGTCTACCCTGCAGTTTGCGGGATACAAAGTGAAGCTGATTTTATTTACTTCTTAATTATTATCTTGTTGAAAGGAAATAAAAAAATTACGTGTTGCATTGCGTGTTGAGTGGCAGAACTCAACGCCGCGCTTATTCTCGACACCAGAGCTAAGAAATGGAAATATAAATTTAAGTAAATAGTTCATCTTCTCGAGTGAGGATCGAACCACAACCAGTCGGTTTTACAGTCACGTATTAAGAATCTCGTCAATCTCGAAGTCTCGTATTAAGGAATACTTACTAAAAATTAACAAAGTGTGACACGAACAACACGGCAACACACCGAATCATGTAAATATCTGGCGACGGGCGGCCGTCGGAAGTTTTTAGGAACGTTATACCATCTTTTAATTTTCTCTCACACAATTTGCACGTAGCGTTTCACATTCGTGATTTATTCTAAAATTATACTACAAAATTTTATTTATAAAGACGTAGGTACTATGCTAATATAGGCGGTTAATTAAGTAAAATGATTACATTTTTAATGTTGAATTCTTATGTGATAATGAGCTAGCTTGCTTCTTTAAGTTATCTTCAAAGACGCCGCAGTATTTTTACGTAGATTTATTCAACAGGCATATTTTTTATCTGTGAAATAAACATAATTACTAACGTCCATTATTTTTTTCTGTTTAATTTTTACATAAAACGGATAGTGACAGGAAGACCTTTGACGTGAAAGTGTTTCCAATAGAGTTTAAATGGTGACTGTATGTTTTTTCTTTCATTTGTTATATAACAGAGGCCAGTCGTGGCGCAACGACACGAAGTGTGAGTTTAAAGCCGACTGGTTGTGGGTCGATCCCCACTCGAGGGGATGAAATATTTACTTAAATTTATACTTTCATTTCTTCGCTCTGGTGTCGAGGCAAAGCGCGGAGTTCTGCCACTCAACACGCAATGCCTCCAAGAATTCGGTAGAAAATGGGGAACGGAGTGTCTTAGCACTAGGTTCCCTCTGCCTACCCTGTTGTGTGCGGGATACAGCGTGAAGCTGATTTATTTATTTATATAACGTTTAAGAGTACCTATAAGAGAGAATTAAATATGAGGTTATTAAAATAAGAAATCTAAAATGGTCTAGATATGTTTCAAAGAAAAGAAGTACCTAATTGAGGCGTGCGACTGTAATCGCTGCGGTTGTATTTTCGATTTCCTAACGGGGGAAAGAAATATTTTCATTTTCTCGCCCTGGTAAAAGGCGAAGCGCGGCGTTGAGTTACGCACATTCCTTAAATGTATTCAGAAAAAAATAAGCAAAAAAGTGAGTAATCAGCAACATCTACAATTATTTACATATAATGAGGATAATATATTTTATTATACTTAATTAGTTACTACAGACGACGGTAACAAATAAAACAGCATCAGCACGTCGACGTGGCTTAGAACTATTCCAAAGCCAAGTTAAAACTGTTTTGATAACTATGAAAGTACATAAATATATTCCAGATATAAATAACTCAATTCACGGTTGCGAATTACAATAATAGAGTGCATTGTTCCCATTGTATCTAATGTAAGAGACAATTACGAACGAGCAGACGAGGGGTTGAATACATAAATCAGAGGACGAAATTTAGAAAATTTAAAATTTATTTAGACCCAAATGTTAACTTAATTTTTAACGAATCACTGGTGGCCCATTTGTGTATACTTTTTTGTAATTTAACTCGACATAGATTTAGACGAATGTGCATTTTCTTGTTTTTGTTGGCGCAGAGGCACAAACGTGTGACTGTAAACACAACAGCTTGTGGATTCGATTCCCACTCGCGGAAATGTAATATTTAATATTTTCATTTCTTCAATATTTATTTACATTTATTTATATTTTCATTTCTTCGTTCTGGTGTCGAGGCAAAGCGCGGCATTGAGTTCCGCCACTCAACACGCAATGCTTCCAGAATTCGGCGGAAAGTGGAGAACAGAGTGTCTTAACACTAAGTTCCCTCTGCATACCCTGCTGTGTGCGGGATACAGCGTTACGCTTAAAAAAACTCTACGCACATTTAAACGAAATCTATTTCTGTTTTAATTTGCATTCACTTGTGTTTTTCCAGTGGCAGCTTGTCCATATCGACAGTCAGTCACGTATTGTCTTTATTACCGACCTCGAGCGACCACAACAACGCAGAACTTTCCACTCGCAGCCACCAGCTGACCTGCACACTGATGATGTAGTCCAAGTTACCTATTCATGACAATTATCTAAACTCCCACAATTTAAACTGAGTCAAACTGGCCTGAGCACTCCATAAATTATTATGTACTAAGAATCTTAATAAAGCGGCCCCGGCTTTTGTAATAAATGACGAAACAAAATAAGTTCTGAATACTTAATGCTCGAAAGAGCCACGTATTATAAACAACATGTCGCGTTCACTTTGTCATTCGAAACAGCATATGAATTTAGTAGCGATTAGGGATCTTCGCACTTCATACATAAAACGATAAATTGTGAACTCTGGACTTGGATTTACTATATCTGGAATGATGAAGGAATATCTGATATATTCAAGTGGATCTAACTATTTTAACTTTTTATCAACTAATGTTAGTATAATTTAACTGAAGATTAGAACTAGAAAATGGTTTAAGTTTCTACAAAGTCATTAAACAGTCGTAACTAAAATCGTCTTAGTTTCAATTGTTATAAAACTTCTAGTGGTGACTAATTTATTTATTTGTTTATTTACATGATAATTTATTTAGAAATTGTAATAGTGCTAAAGTAAAACAATTATTTTACATATATCAATGATTTATATATTAAAGTCTTTCTATTAGCGTAACGTCGATCTTACACGCAGACACTGCGTTCCTCATTTTTTAGCCGAATTCTGGAGGCATTGCGTGATGAGTGGCGAAACTTAACGCCGCGCTTTGCTTAAGCAACAGAACGAAAAAATGGAAATATTAAATATTTCATATCCTCGAGTAGGGATTAAACTCACAACCTCTCACATTTACTCTTGCTATTATATTTTTTTAACAATTTAAAAAAAACTGCTTTTATAAATCCAAAAAATACGTATATCGTCTCAAAACCAGCTTAACAAGTTGATCCTAAGCTAATGTTGATCTTCATTCTTGGTACAGTTTACTCACTGTTAGCATTAGACTGTATAATGCTTCTTTGCATTCCGTACGAAAAGACGTATTTCTTGTGTAGTTTCGTATTTGTGCCAGGAAAAGAGCAACGAAATACCTCGAGAGGAATGGATATAAAAGTATCTATTGAATGTATGAACGTAAACATGTTTACAGTCGTTCGTGCGCTTAAAAATACTAAAGAATAAATAATAAATTATACGGTGGATATTATATATTTTGTTTAAAATTTTTAGTTTACATTTATGGGTAGGTAATGGTTTAGCTTGCATGGTTTTTTTAAAGTATTTCTTGATCCTGCTTCCTAACTGTTATCAAATATTTTTTTTGTTTCATTCTGATTTGTGGCGCAGGGGCACGAGCGTGCAACTGTAAGTCGGCGATTTCGATTCCGGCAGTTGGTGGTAAATATTTTAAATTTTCATTTCCTTGCTCTCGTAACAAGGTAGAGCGCAGCGCGGCGTTGAATTCCGCTACGCCTCAGGCAAAATTTCGAGAATTCAGTGAAAAGTGCAGAATAGAAATGTGTTAATAATTTCAACAGAGAACACTAAGAGACAACCTGGCAAAGGTTCTCTCTTCCTCCTCTCTAGGATAGGAAGCTAAAAAAACTAGCATTTATTGAAGCACCGCGTTTTCACAACTAACTTGAACACTACAGTGTAAGTAATTTTCATTTTCTAACTATGATAAGCGAAAGTGCGGCGTTAAGTTCCGATGTAGTACTTAATAAGTTTTCTCTGCCTATTATATCATATTCCGTACACAGTGCAAATCAGAAAAAAAATCTTATCACAAAATTACATATGAAATAATTTATAAAAAAATACAAAAGAACAAATATTTAAAGTTGAAATATTTTATACGCATCCACCACTTAAAGAGATGTATGAATAGTGTGGCTCGGCGGAAAAATATTATTCAGCCTTTTAAATCGACAAATAGCTACGTTGCAATTGACAATGTATTAAACAGATGCCCGCATGCCAGAATAGCGGTAGGTATGTCCTTATGTTAAGGGGTTTTTACATATTATTAAAAAATTTAGGGTCATTGATTTAATTAATTTGAATATAAAACCGATTTAATAAAGTATTTTTTGTTAATAACATACTTTTAAATTAAAATATTTTTTTTTATAAATGTATAAGGAATGTAGGCTGATTGTGGCGTGTCACGGGCATAAGTGCGTGACAGTGAACGCGACAGGTTATGGGTTCGATTTCTGCTCCAGAGAAACACTACAAAAACATTAGGGTTCCTCTACCTATCCTGCGAAAGAAACACACACTTTAGTAAAGCGTGAGCACATTATTAACAGTAAACTATATAATAATTCTATATCACTAAATAATTTATTATTTACTTGTATTATAAAATAAACATTAACAAAATAAGCAGATGATGCCCATTTAAATCGCTAATATTTACCTAAAAACATCGGAACCAAGTGGCTTTGTGTAAGTCCCTTTACGCCACCGTATTTGTCACGGCGCCTAGCGGGTTGCCAGCGAAGGAACTTTTTCTTTGATATAGTTCCAATAAATCTGCGCCAAGATCGGCAATGCAGACGTGCCCCGCGGATTTAGAAAATATTATTTTCCTGATAAAACCTGGTATAGTTTCTACGTGATTGATAGGAGCTTAAAATGTTTGTTTAATAATAGTTTTATTCTAATTAAGGTAATAATGTATTGTATTCATTGAAAAAATTAAGAAACTACATTTGTGTTTTACAGGTACTTACAGTAGAGTAGGTAGAGTAGTGTTAAAACACTACCCCGTTTCTGCCGAATTCTCGAGGCACTGCATGTTGAGTGCTCGATGTCAATGCCTAACTTTGTCTTGACACCAGATCAAAGAAATAAAAACGATAAATATTTCATTTTCTCGAGTGAGAATCGACATATATATCGTCACATATCGTCGCATGCTTGTACCCCTGCGCCAAGATAGACCTCTAAAATAATATTTCAATATATGCTTTGTGTAACTAACATTCATCTTTTTTATATAATTTAATATAGGAAACAGTCACAGGTCTAAGATATAGCTTTATAAATAGATTAGAAGGTATTGCAAGATTTGGCTTTACTTAAAATTACAATTACAATTAATAAAAATAGATTTATCTAAAATTACTAATCATTTAAAAAAAACCTACTTAATTCTAACTTCAAAAGTTACATCATTACGCCTACGTATTATATGTTCTAAGTTTATATCACACTCAAAGTAAAGACAAAAGCAATTTTTCAAAATAATGATTATAAAGATGTATAACTTGTTAAACCTACCGTACCGCTATATATCAAATTTATTCGAGTGTAATACATTCCCTAAATACAATATTTATATATTATCGGACAGTTTCATACTTTGTTCACGATGTCCTCTCGAGCGCTTTTGTCGTCCATTTTAGTTGGGTCCGCGGAAATTCTTAATATAATATCTCTATAAGCTTTATCTTTGTACAAATAAGTGAGATACAAAAGACCTCATTCCATTGGCCAGCCAGATACGCGAAGTAGTGAATATGAATAATGCATTTTTGTTTTGGATTTTTATGAGAAAAGTTTTGATTATTTTCAGTTCGGCGGCAAGTGGGTAGGTAGTCCAATACCAGGGACTCTTCGATGCTCGGCTCAAATAATAATTGGCGAAACTCTCGTTTCGAAGGTAGGAATGGATCGTTTCGCAGTAAATTTAAAGTGAGAAAGTTATTTGTGGTTCATAACAATTGATTTACGTGTGAGATGGAAGGAGATGTTTATGTTCTTCTCTCTAAATAAAGTTAGAGTTGTAATATTTTACTTTAAGCTAAGAATAACTTAATTTTTGTTTTATATATTAATATTTGTTGTACAGAACTTAGAATATGTAAAAAAATACTATATTATCTCACAATTTACTTAAATGAAATTATTTAGTATTATAAAAAATAAAAGAGTATAATTTATTATAGCTCCACGCTATATATTGCACATAGTAGGGTAGGCAAAGGGAATCCGGGAACCTAGTGCTAAGACATATCAAATTCAGATTCTTCCGTTTCAGACTTTTCCGCCAAATTCTAGAGGTATGTATTGCTTGTTGATTGGCGGAACACTACACCGCGCTTTGCCTTGTTACCAGAGCGAGTATAACAAGACAAAGCACGGCGTTGACGCACGCACGATAGATTATTTCAGTGAATATATTTCATACAATTTTTAAATCCACCCATACCTATATTTAAATACAGTAAGAATATTTTATTTATGTTTGTTTATAATTGTTTTCGTCGCGCCTTTCGGGAGTATAAATCAGACGCTATAGGGAGCCGCGAACGGGATATAATAAAACGTACAAAAATAAGTAAGCACTAAATAAATCGATCCCGCTACATATATCATGTTAGATATTGTTTTTTGGTGAGAGTAGACGCATGTTTAAGTTGAAATATATTTCTTTTATGGTACTCTCTATGTATATTATTATTATGGATCTAGAATATAATTGTTAAGTTTATTTTATTTACTAGGTTCTTCTCTTTTGATAAGAAATTAATATAATAATAGTTTATTCTACTTCATACTACTTACTAATGTAAGTTTTGTTGTAAATTAAAAAATTAATTAAGTCAGCCTCACGCTGTATCTCGCATACAGCAGGCTAGGCAGAGGGAACCCAGTATTAAGAAACTCCGCTCCCCATTTTAGGCTGACTTGTGGAGGCATTGCGTGTTGATTGGCGGAACTTTTTCAATAAAAAAAAAATAAACAAAAACATCTAAATTCTAAAATATACAAAAAATATGAAATATTTCCTATACACACTAATATAAACGATACAAAATAATACTCTTAAACTTGTTGCACAACTTTTCTATGACCAACACACTTGAAACTAAATGGTTCGTATTTATGTTTTCTGTCCGTTCATATATCCGGCGGTGATTTTACATGCTCGATATATCTGATAAACATTTTGGACTCACTCTCATACGATGCACAGCTTCCGATAAGAAATTTGGCGTGATTTTAACAGTTTACTGAGATTTTAACAGTTTACTTGTATTCTTTGTAAATATTTTTGTTTTATCATCCATGGTTTTATTTGAAAAATACATAGCATTAAAAGTAATTTGTAAAATAATATGATTTCAAATACATGTCTATTGTTCAGGTAACGATATTTTATATGTCCCGTCCAGAAAAATTTCTACGGATAGGAATCTCCTCCTCTCAGATCCGATTTTGGTAAATCTTGGACTGTTTCCCAAGTTGTAATAAACTGTAATGTTCGGAGGTCAGAAGGGGCCTTGAAAATAACAACTGCGCAGCGTCACGATAAATTTATAATATTTATTACTAAGAACACTTCAGCGAGGAAGAGCTTAACTAGAACTGATGTTTGAAAGGGGTTGAGGACTATTTATAATAGCTTAATCATTATACAAACATAATTAATACATTAGTAGTTAGAATGGTACAGTTTGGGAAAAGTAAACAAATGGTCAAAACAACGTCATTAGCTTATTACCAATAAGCCCTCTCAATATAAACAATCCATTGGACTCTATCCTGGCAAATAATCATTTCTAATGAATTGTAATTTATCTTGAATACAAATATATCTATCTCTATGTAACAAACACAATATAACAATTATATAAAATATGAAAATATTACAATCCTCCCCCTTTAAGAAAATAATCAAGAATTATTTTAAAACATCGATAAACAATACTCATAAATTTAATCATAAAGATACGACTTATAATAACAATACAATACATTTCTCATTTCATTCATCATTAGTATAGTTCTTAAATCTAAGGTATACATTAGTCAAAACTTAGTAACATACAATTTTTCTTAATTTATTTTTAATTGAGCAATTCTACCACTGCGTCTCAATGGTACATTTGAATTGTCTGATGTGGAAGGTATTTCTTCCAATTCTATTTCTCTATCGTCTGAACTATTAACTTTCAGTGTGATACAATTTGTTATTCGTGCACAACATGATTTAGTATCTTCTAATGCTAATATTCTATCATTTCTATTACAAAAGAAATGTCTTTTCCATAAGTATCTAGCAAATTTATAAATTATATAAATAAAGATCATTTTCAAAATTGATAATAATATATATGCAAAATAAGTATTATGAATAACTTTATCAAATATAGATTGATTTTCCATCTTATCAATCATATCGTTTATTTTGTCAATTTTATGACTCGCCAAATCTAAACTTTCCAAATCTAATTTCTCATGAATTTTTATTGGTACAAAATTAATATTTGTTATGTTTTTATTCTTTATTTTCTTACAACAATCATCTGATATGATATCTATTGGTGGTAAAATTGAATTAAAGTTACTTTTTAAACCTAGTGATTGCGTTTGCAATATAACATTCGTCGTATATAATTTACAATTATCTGAAATTTTTAATATTCCAGTATTAATTAATTCGATATCTAAAGGTTCTTTATTCTTGCAGTTTATTGTAGCAATTACTTTCTTGGGTGTTACAAACATCCAATGATTATCACTATGTAATTTATACCATTGTTCTGAAGCTATATATCCTACTCTAGTATCACATTCATTAGGTAATTTAGTATAACTATACATAAGTTCTGTTTCACATGTTTTGCTAGTGTGAACTGAATACAAAGGTGTTTCTAATTTACAAATATATCTAATATTATCTTGAAGCCTATTACAATTATCTAAATTTTGTAAATTTGTATAATGAATTTTATTATGTGATATCAAAAAATACTTAAAATTAGGTAAAACAAATATAAACGTATCATCTCTACTTTTAATTGGTACAGGTAAAACATTATATAAATCGTAACTAGCTTGAGTGATCAAAGGAGTCTCAATTATAAAGACTAGTTTCTCGTTGGAAACATACGAAGCTAGGTTTACTAATGATAACAACTCTGGTATATTCTTTTCATTAATTTCTAAAGGATATTTAGTCTGGGGTGGTAAATATGATACTGTTTTCCTCAGTTCAATTCCGTATTGTTCTGGCGTTATAATAACAGGATGAATTATGTTGTTTTTAGTAAATAATATTGCATTAATAACAGTGGAGATTTCATTGTTTATTTCAGTTGTAATCAATGTAAGTAATGACATATGTTCATCAATGTCTTGTTTCATTTTAATGTCAAATATTTTGTTTCCTATGTCTTTTGTATAATTGGTTAATAAATTTAAGTTTTCGTTAAATATTTTTTCATTTACATATAAATCTGTGATAGTGCTATTAAAGTTAGAAATGGTCGATTTGACTACATTTGATTGTGACTTTAGTAGTTCTAAAACTTCATGTTCATTTTTATCTAAATTGTCGATTGCTTTATTATACCTTTTAGCATCTTCTACGTCTAAAGTTCCGAATAAAACCTTAAATAACCTCCCAACTCCGTCTATATATGATCGTTTTACTCTATGGTTATGAAAACCAGTTAATTCTTTTAGCACATTCTCTTGCATCTTCATTTGGGGAATTATTTGTTCTAAAATAACGAGCGAAGTTTGACATAAGGAATACTTACTGAAATTGTCATGATAACAAAGATCTTTGGTTGTGACGTAGGTGTTATGAATTAAAGTTATTTTCCTATGAATATCTGCTAAATTCAAAAAAGTTACTAATTTCCATTCGCTATCAAAATGATTAACCTTTCCTAAATTTTCAAAATAAATTCCGCCTTTATCAATTACACTTATACTATAATAACTATCACTACTTATTACATACTTTATCCATGTCAGGAATATCGAGACACGAACCAGGTTCATTCTGAAACAAATGCATGCTTCAGTCTATTAGAATGAACTTTTAATTTCTTATTTTTTATTTTGATCGTGACATTGGTCGATGAATTAACCTTAATTACTTTATAGGGTCCTAACCAATATGGTGATAACTTACGTGATTTACCTATTTTAATTGCATTGTTGCTTAAATATACTGTATCTCCTACTTTGAAGTTTATATTTTTACATTTCTTATCATATATTTGTTTGTTATATTCTTTTGAATCGATTAATTTATTTCTTGCTATATCTCGTGATTTTCTTAATTTTAAAACAAGTTCGTCCAAATATGTATCATAAAAGTATTTAAATTCTGGTTCTTTAATTATAGAACTAGGCAAGTTTGCTTTGAAACCAAATATTAATTCAAATGGAGTGAATTGTGTTGACGTATGAACACTCGTATTATATGAAAACATGGCAAAATCTATCCATTTATCCCAATTAGTTTGATCTTCGTTAACATAATGTTTAAGATAATCTGCTAATGTCGAATGACTTCTTTCTAACGCTCCATTAGATTGTGGATGATAAGCACTTGTATTTATCTTCTTAAACTTAAATAATTTAGAAATTTCTTTTATCAAATTCGAAGTAAAATCGGCTCCTTGATCTGTTAACACAATTTCAGGAGTACCAAATTTACAAATAAAATTACGAACAAAACAATCTGCTATAGTTTCAGCATCATGTTTGAGTAACGGATAAGCTTGAGAATATTTTGTTAAGTCATCCTGTAATGTTAATATATACTTATTTCCATTTTCTGTTAAAGGTAGCGGACCAACAATATCTAAAGCAATTTTCTGAAAAGCTTCTGTAGAAGTTGAAGTAATTTCCATTGGTTTCTTATTTTTCTTTCTATTTAATTTATTCTTTTGACATGATTCACATTTCTTTATAAATTCTTTAATGTCCTTTTTCATAGACTCCCATTTGTAATTAGCTTTAATTTTCTTATAAGTCTTATGAAAACCTATGTGACCTGATATTATATTAGAGTGATTTTCTTCTAAGATTGATGGAATATCCTCCCTCTTTGGCGTTTGAACTTTCTCGTGAAAAACGTTAATTACCATATCTGTATCTCTAAATATATATCTTATCATAGTTCTAACTTTATGCCATTTAAGTCGAAAGTTGCAAAAACTAGTGAAACTGATTTGTTTAATATCTTCTTTTTGTAAAGTATATTTTAAATTCTTAAAACATTTGAATATATCTTCATACGTTACGTTATCCCAATAATTAATTTTTGGAAATGTAAAATATATTTTCTTACCGTTATCTGATATGTTTAAAACATCGTTTTGATTGGGTTTCTGGGACTTTAAGTCTTTGACATAAGGTTTATATTGTAATAAAATCTTATCGTTATCTTCGTCTAAATCAACTGATGTAAATATTACTTTATTAACGTTATCTGGAAGCCTGTCGTTGTATTCTTCTAATTTGTTATATAAAATTGGTTTCCTTTCCATTTCTTTTAAAAATGATGAATAGCTTTCTCCATTTCTTGTTATACTATTTACTTTTAACGCAATCATACTCTGATTAGTATCAGGTTTTATTCTACTTAGTGCGTCTGCGTTCTGATTCAATTTTCCTTGTTTGTAGATAGTTTACGTAATCATATTCTTCTAATAAAAGTCTCCACCTAACTAATCTAGATCCAGGATCTTTAACATTCATTAACCAAGTTAACGGTTTATGGTCGGTTATAATTTTAAATTTACGACCGTATAGATATGGTCTAAAATGTTTTACTGACCATACGATTGCTAATAACTCTTTCTCGGTTGTAGAATAATTCGTTTCACTTTTATTGAGTATTCTACTTGCATATGCTATTGGAAGATCATCATGTCCTATCCCTTGTGACAAAACACTTCCTATGGCAAAATTACTTGCGTCCGTAGTTAAATTAAACGTTGATGAGAAATCTGGGTACTGTAAAATTGGTTCTTCACATAACTTTGCTTTTAAAGTTTCAAAAGAATGTTGTTGTAAGCTTGTCCAAATAAAAGGTTCTTCTTTCTTTAAAAGTTTAGTCAAAGGTTGACTAAGTTTACTAAAGTTTTCTATAAATCTCCTATAATAACCAGCTAATCCTAAAAAGCTTTTAATATCTTTTGGACTCTTTGGAACTGGATAGTTCTTTACTGATTCTATTTTCTTGGGATCCGGTTTCACCCCGTCCTGCGTAATCAAATGACCTAAATACATAACTTCGGTTTTTAAAAATTCACATTTATTTGGTTGAAGTTTTAAATTGTGTTTCGTTAATCGTTCAAAAACTTCTTTTAACTTAATATTATGATCTTGCAATGAATTTCCATAGATAACAATATCATCAAGATAGACAAAACATTTTAATCCTTGTAAACCAACTAAAACATTGTTCATCAATCTTTGAAAAGTCGCCGGTGCATTTTTTAATCCGAATGGCATTCTGGTATATTCATAGTGACCTAACGGAACACTAAATGCTGTTTTAGCTTGATCTTTGGGATTCATTTCAATTTGGTGAAAACCTGACGCTAAGTCTAAGGTTGTAAAATATTTACTATGACCTAATTGATCTAATATATCATTTATTTGTGGAAGAGGATAAACATCACCAACACTTATTTCATTTAGTTTTCTATAATCGATCACGAGTCGCCATTTCTTTTTGCCTGATGCATCCATTTTCTTAGGAACTACCCATACTGGTGAATTCCATGGACTACTAGATGGTTGTATTATCTTATCTTTTAACAATTTACTAATTTGATCATTAACTTCCTCCTTTAGGGCTTCTGGATACCTATATGACTTTGTATTAATAGGTATGTTATTATTTATAGGTATCTCATGCATCACCGTATTTGTTGACGTTAATGAATCACCTTCTAAATGAAATATGTGATTATATTCTCTACATAATTCTAATAATGACTCTTTTTCTTCTTTATTCAAATGATCGATTCGTAAAGTTTCATTCAATTTATCTAACCGATTTCCTTTACAAATTTCTTCACTCTTAATTTTGTTTACGTTAATTATCTCATTTGCTTCTTGTAGTTCATTACTTACTGGCTCTAACTTTACAATTAACTTATTTACTTTTACTTCCTTATCTGTCGTATTCAAACATACTGTTATTGCTTTGTTCTCTTGAACTTTAACTATACTCGGACATAAATAAACACCTTCTGATAATATAATTGATTCTGGTATTATACCTTCTTTCATATTAGAGTTCTCTACTCGTATCGAAATAATTTTTTCACATCTTGGTTCAACAATAAAAATACTCTGTTCAATTTCTCTGTTTTCTTTACTTGTTTCGTTATTCTCAATTTGTGGATTAACTTCACAATTTTCCTCAATTTCATAACTGTTATAATTTTCATAATACATATTACTTTCATTCTCTTCATCAAACATTTTATTTTCTAATATATTTTCCTTAGAATCTCCATTTTTAAACCCTTTATTCTCATGTTCAATATCTATTTCCATGCCACATATTCTTATTTTATTCTCTTTGTAACTAATTATTGCATTAGTCTTTGACAGAAAATCGCTGCCTATTACACCATCGCATTCGATAGAAAACTTATCGGGTACAACATGAATTGTATGATTAAGTCGTCTTCCTCCTATCGTAAATGTTAAATGGACACAACCGAGTGTTTCAGTTGGGCTAACGTTCTCGTCTATTCCCTTGAGTTTAATCTTTGTATATTTGTTTATAGAGGTATCATTTTCTAAGCACGAAACTTTTAATAACGTAATCTCAGCGCCCGTATCAAGTAAAAACTTGTTTTTATTTTCTAATATACTCGTTGATTCTAACCTTATATAAGATGATATTCGCGTATCAATGAATCGTAATCGGCCTGATTCAAATTTTAAGTCCTCGGGTTGGCCGCGGGCCTTGGACCGTTGGAGTTTAAAGAATTATTATTTGTTGGTTGCCTATTTTTATTATTCCAATTCACTCTATTATTCGAATTATTAAATTGATTATTCTGATTTACATTACGATTATAGCTTGTATTTGTATTGCGTTTGCTCCAGCAATCGCGGGCAAGATGTCCCTTTTTTTGACAATTATAACAAGTAGGTACGTTTGTATTATTTATATTTGTTTGTACGTGTCTAATTGTGGGTTGATTCCTACATTGGTAAGCTAAATGGCCTAATTTATTACAGTTTAAACATTTTTTTAAAGATGGACTATAATTTTGTTTTGAATACATTTCTTGTCGTGACTTAATTTCTTGTTCTTCCGAAATTGCTATAGAAACTGCGTCTTCGAACGTTAAAGGTTTTTGCGATTTTAATAAAATATGTAGTTGTGGTTGAAGACCGCTTATAAAAATATTTAATGCTTGTTTTTTTAGTAATTCAACGTTAGCTTCACGAGCTTCTTTAGTTAGCTTTGGGTCTAACGATTTAATTAATTTTATAAAACAATTTTCGACTCTACTGGAATATCTTGATATTGACTCTGTATTCCCTTGCCTACATGAATTTAACTCTAATTGCCATTGTGCAAAAGTCCGTTTCTCTGAGTAATTTTCTAATAAATGTTCTTTTAAACTTTCCCATGATGCAAACGATCGATTTAATAAGGTGGAACGAATATTTCCTTCGATTTTGGCTAATACAACTGATACAAATGCAATCTTATATACTGGGTTTAATAATGTAAACGCGTTATTACAGTTATCAATAAAAACATGTAGATTTGATTTATCCCCATCATACTTATTAATCATGCGCTCTGCTAAACCAATATCTATAAATCCAACTGAGACTTTATCTTCCGAATTGTACATCTTAGTTTTTTAATAAATTTCTACTCAAATAAACAATCCTATCTTTCTTTCAATTTTCCATTAAACTTAAATTCTATATATAACTCTATTCATAAATTTCTACCTATTACTTTTTCTCTAATACAAAAAAATTACACAATATAACGGTTCGACTCACTTGGAACGATATCCGTATTAATATTGCGGAGTCCTGCTCGTTTCTCGTCGTCTCGTCGTGGTGATAGCGCGAACGCCACCGAAGAACTGACCTGTTGCTACTAGCGGTACTGGCAAGTATAAGCCAGCAAAGAACCACAGTCGCCCAGCTCCTCGTACTCGAACCTCGTTGACGGATGACTCGCTGTGATCTTCGTAGACTGCTGTGATCGAGGATTGAATGCCTCGTCTGGTTGCTTTTAGGTTCCCTTCACGTAATGCCTTTCAGTACGTATGTAGATACGTCTATAACTGAATTAGCGGTGATCCTTCAATACGTAATTAATACGTCGATGAACTGAAGATTCTGACCGATGACCGAAATGTTGTCAGGAGAACAGGAACTATAATATTTCAACAGTGCCTGATCATCCCACTTCTGACACCAAAAATGTAATGTTCGGAGGTCAGAAGGGGCCTTGAAAATAACAACTGCGCAGCGTCACGATAAATTTATAATATTTATTACTAAGAACACTTCAGCGAGGAAGAGCTTAACTAGAACTGATGTTTGAAAGGGGTTGAGGACTATTTATAATAGCTTAATCATTATACAAACATAATTAATACATTAGTAGTTAGAATGGTACAGTTTGGGAAAAGTAAACAAATGGTCAAAACAACGTCATTAGCTTATTACCAATAAGCCCTCTCAATATAAACAATCCATTGGACTCTATCCTGGCAAATAATCATTTCTAATGAATTGTAATTTATCTTGAATACAAATATATCTATCTCTATGTAACAAACACAATATAACAATTATATAAAATATGAAAATATTACAAAACAACATCTTAACAGAGTACCTTTATGATTTTTAGTCTCTGAAAAAATGGCCCTATTACATCAATATCACATTTGTACATAGGTTTACATAAGTGTGCCTAGCTTTTTTAAATTTATAGCAAGTTGCAACTAATGTAAACACAGAGTACAATAAGTATATTTTAAATCAAAAATCAGCTTCACGCTGTATTACGCACACAGCAGGGTAGTAGTAGGTAGGCAACTTAGTGTGCCCCAACACCAGAGCGTAGAAATAAAAAAAATAAAAATTTTTATTAACATTTCATTTCCTATAGTTGGGATCGAACCCACAACCACACAATTTTTTGGCGCACACAATTTTTCTTAAGCAAAATAAACATAAAAATTTGATTATATTTTTAATACATTTTCATACAAAACAAATTCTGAATCCCCATCAAAAACAACACAAACTAAATACATACGTAAACACGTAAATTATGTACTAAAAGCTGGCACGTACGTGCTCGTAGTATCTGTGAATAGACGCTTGACGTGACATTAAGTGACGTTACGTAGTTAGGTATTTCATACGCATTACTGTTGTAGAGCTCACAGAGAGTCGTGGAATATTTTTATAGTTTTATTTTATGGAGTAAAAGCAGGAACTTGCTCTTAATATAAGAGAAATTTTGTTTGTGTATGGCGTGTTATAAGTAAGTGAAGTTATTTTTCACTTTTCATTGATTTAAACAATTTTTTATTTTGATATTTACACGTTGAGTTTCGCCACTCAACACTTAATGCCTTTAATGTCTTAACTCTCCTCCGTCTGCCTGCCTTTGCTACATGCGGGATACAGTGTGCAGCTGAAAAAAATAAGTTTGCGCGGTTTGGGAGTCCAAGATGGAAGGAAGGCTTGCCCGTAGCGACTCTTGCCAGCCCTTATGAGGGCAACTGCAACATTCCATCCGCCACGTGCACCTCGAGAGAGCGCACTGATAGGGCGTCCCCCCAAGACGCATCAGTGCGTCCCCACTGGTGTGTCTAGTGGCGACGAATGCGGCGTTGGGGACCGCCACCCAACACGCCATGTCCGGAACGACGGGATGTGGAGGACGGAGCTACAAATAGCTACGTGGAATGTATGAGGAGGGATGGAAGAAAAGATATTTGACAATGTCTATGTAAATAGATTATGTATTTATTATTTGGTCTGATTTAAGGGAACAAGCAGAGAGAACTTGATGAAGGTTATACATATTAAGGTTAATACTTTTTTTTCACTTCTCTTCACTTTCTGATTATGGTCCTCGGAAAAAACGAGCTTTATTGAGCCTTAAGCTTAAAAAAATAAAATTAATATTAAAAGAAATATTGAATTCATATTTATAAAACGGATTTAAAAAATATACAAGTTCTCTACTTTACATATGATAAAATTTATTTATATAAAAAAAACAATTCTATTAAATCCAATATAAAGGTTCTCTCAGCAAGATTAAGAGATTTTATATCGATTACTGTAATACGCGATTGGGCGTGACTTAGTGACACGATGATGAATGAGATGATATTTTAATTACATTATATAAATTATTTAATTATATAAATCTTATATAATTTTTTTTAATTAAAATTAAATTAAATTCGGCCATTCGTGTTCATAAATCTTAGGTACCACCATAACAATTTATAATCGTCATTTTTTTTAATTGTCTACGTTTTTTTGTGATAATAATCAGCTTCACGCTGTATCGCGGACACAGCAGGGTAGGCAGAGGGAACCTAGTGTTAAGACACTCCGTTCCCCACTTTCTGCCGAATCCTCGAGGCATTGCGTGTTGAGTGGCAGAACACAACGCCGCGCTCAGTCTCAACACCAGAGCGAAGATTTTTTTTTGTGATAAGTGTAATATTTTACATATTATAAGTATTATAATTGTAATTTTTCAAGAGATACCAGGTTAACAACGAATGTAGCTTAAATCGATGTAAAACATTCAAATGCTTTCAACCGATGTCCTTTGCGGTGGCCAATTCTACTAAATTTATTCGGTAATACTTTAACTAATAAAATTAATAATATAAAAGGGTTTCAAGTAAGAAGATGGACGCTTTCGTAGTGCATTTGGGACGTGTCCAAGCTATGGAACTTATAGTTTCCAGCCTTGTGGGGACGTAAGTAATAAAGATAATTTGAAATATTTAGGTACATATTTTCTCAATCAAAGTGAAGCGCATATGTGGGAGACAAATGGAGTCGCTTTATGTGAGTGTTAAGACACTCCGTCCCCCATTTTCAGTTGAGTTCTGGAGATATTGGGTGTTGAGTAGCGGAACTCAATGCCGCACTTTGCCTCGATACCAGAGGAAAGAAATGAAAATACACTTTCTGTACTGCGCTACGACTTGCCTTAATCATAATTTTTCTTTTATTTTATTTTTCTTATAATAATATAATTGTAATACATAATGTGGACTTCCCTTAACCAGCCAAGATTGAACGATTAAACGAGTAATTAAATATCGACGCTCATTCTGTCGTGGCGACTACCAAATTTGCATGTTAAACGAAGTTTTACTTTTAATTTTATTTTGCACCCCGTGTTGAGTGTAGCGTGTGTCGGTAGTCACTTATGTATGTGGGTTACATTTTTAACTTTATCTAAAGGCGGTACGGTTTAATATAAATAAACTATATTATAAATTGCTTTAATTGTATTGTCTGATTCGGTATAAGGCGTAGAGATCGCATGTATCGATTTTGCAAAGCCGCTATTTAAGTCTGATGACTTTGTCAAAATCGAAAGTAACAGCAGCTACACTATAAACGTTTAACAGTGCTTTAAACTTATCTTTTTTATTTTTTGTTTAATTCAATTGTCTTTAACTGCGAACGCGACGGTTCTTCGATTCGATTCCCAGTTTAGGCTATAATTTTTTTTAGTTCCTTGCTCTGGTAACAAGACAAAGCGCGATGTTATATTCCACAAGCAACATCTCGTAAATTTGGAGAAAAGTAGGAGAATAGAGAAAAAAAAACTCTTTTTTCAATTTTTTTGTCCTATTAACCTCACAGAAGCCTAAAATAAAAACATAAATACAACTTACTATCCACCTCGTAGTTGAAACTATATACATTTAAATAACTATATAAAAACTTTAACTTCCTTCTTTTTGTTCGTTGCAATTTAGCGTTGGTCACTATGTTAGGCGCACTCTTACAGGGTAAGGAAATAAATTACATACTTACGTCGGTAAGCCATATTAAGCGACCCCAATTAGTCCTGATATAATATATCGTTATATAATATATATTTTGTGTCTAAGGGGGAATCGATTCTGCGTTAGCGGGCAGTGGTCAAGTATTAAAATATTTAGGGGAGTTTAATCTCATAATGATTGAATTTGCGTTTTAACTGCCCCCTTTGTTCTACCCTTCTACTTTAGTTATTTGTGTTTTTTTTTATTATTATTTTTATTATAAAATGTTACTTATTTTCAAAATGGTTAACTTTTAAATTGATCACATTAGTTTGTGTATTAACTATGTTTTTACAGAGTAAAAACAGAAGATATAGAGATAACGGCTAAAAATAAGTTAAAGACTTAAATTTTGAAAGTCTTTAAGTAAAAAAAAACACAAACAAAATATTTTCAATATAGATAATAAGTAAGTATATATGAATATTTACAAGTTTTCACTCGATTTAAGTGAGCGTACATCGAGAACTTGTAGTAAATTATAAGCATATGAAATAAATCTAGAGGCTGTATACAAAGCGTGCGGGAGGCCGATAGCGCATCCAAAGCCGGAGGAACGAAAATTAGCATTTTAATAAATACACACCCTTTATAGCATACCTTCTATAAATCCACACTGATCTTTATAATCAAATTTAAACACGTTACTGTTATTTTGTACATGAACGTGAAAACCGCAACGTGAATTTACTTATTTCTCGTGTTTTTTCGGCAAAATTTTTAGATATAAATTATTGAAGCTTTTTTATTATATAGCTAAACAGATAGAAGATTTTAATATAAAAATAATATTTTCAATGATTTTATGAGCCTTTTTGTGTGAACTACTCTTTCGTCCGTTTGAATAATTGCTGACAAGTCTTATAGTACTAAAGAAGTAAGATATACCTATATTATAAAATTATATTTCGGTAAAAATAGTTTCATGCTGAATCTCTCATAAGCAGGGTAGGCAGAGGGAACCTTGTGCTAAGATAGTAGTACGTTCTCCCATTGTCCATCCAATTTTTTAAAGATTATGTGTTGAGTAACAGAATTTAACGCTGCACTTTTGTGTAATAGCAAAAAAAAAAACAAAAGATTTTTGTATAATAACTTAAGAACTATAAGATAATAAAAGAAACCGAAAATATATATTTTATGAAAATTATGTGCAAATAGTATAATCGTTTTTTAAGACAATAACATACAATTAAAATTAAAATGATTAAAATTAAGTATTATATACTAAAACTAAGAAATATAATATAAATCTCCAAATAGAAGGCCACAGTACTAAAACATATGTAACTTGAGCACAATATACATGGTACTATTAAGTTAAGCGAGTGGATCGCGGTCATCGTAATCTTGGATAAGGGCTGCTGCATAAATCAAGGGGTGACGCCTCGGGCCTTCACTTTATCTACTGCGGGTGACGCTGGCCCCACACGGAATAGAGAATCTGGAAAGGAAAGTAAGAATTCTTAATAATTATAAATATTAAATCTAACTATAATATCTACTATAATGCTATCGTAATATAAGTGATATAGTTTTATACATAAAAATGTCAAGTGCGAGACCGCCTCACCCGCCGATTGATACCTATTTCAGGATTTTAGGTCAACAAGAAATACAATTTATAAAAGTTGACAAACTTAAGTTTGCGTGCGTATGCTCTTATTTTGTATGAAATGAACTATAAATATAAGTTGTTTTTAAAATGTTTTCTTTATGAAATATCAATTTTAAATTTTTGGGATGTTTGCTTTCATTTGTATTGTAAGTTCTCACTTCGTGCCAAATTTAATTATTGTAGATCCATGGGAAGGATCCTCTATTTTTTAATACGCGGCGAATATCACACAAATGAAGCAAAAACAATGCATAAATGCTCGTCTCTTTTAATCGGGATGACACGCTTGATTTTTGACTTGCTTGAGCTTGACTCTTTTTATACTCTGGGGAACTATAGACCTGAGTGTTTGATATTAATTTCAGCTGGATACCTCCAGGCTATTTCAAGATTACAACACTGGTCTTCACAAACGGACAGACGGATAGACCGACAAGGCGATCCTATAACCGTTCCGTTTTTATTATACATTTCATTATATCATTCACAATTAAAAACAGCACCACCACATCTGTAAAATTATTTTGCCCTTTAAAACCATAATAAATCGTATTAATTTACTTCTTGAAACTATTATTAAGGCGTTACTTAATAGCGAGACTTGCGTCTAAAGCAGTTGTATACATAAAAGAACCCTTAACTAGCTTGTTATTGAACAATCAACACCTATAAAATCGATCAAAAAGGACATAAACGCCATAAATGTCTACTTAATCCCATAAACTATACCATCATTAATATTCAATTTAAACTTTTTATGGGATTTAAGAACTTATAACTTCAGTAAGTGTGAAATTCTTGATACTTACTCGTTTTTCTGTAAATATTCTTTTTACAGATGTATGGTGTTTTGCAATGTGTGTTTATTTATTTAAAGGATCAAAATTGACATGAAATAATATAAGAAAAAAATTTTGATAAAAAAAAATAAATTCAATCAGCTTCACTATGTATTCCGAATCCAGCAGGTTTCCCACTTTCTGTCGAATTCTCTTTCTGGCGAAACTTAACGCCGTATTTTGTCTCGACACTAGAACGAGGAAATGTTATTATAAATAGGAAATATTTTTTTTTTCCTCGAGTGGGGATCGAACTCATAAACAGTCGCGTTTACAGTCACACATGTACCTCTAAGCTACGAATGGACTCAGAAAATTATGCAATTCCTATTTAGAGGTACATATATATCTATCTATTTATCTTAAATCAATAACATAATTTAAAAGATTAACATTCCAAATATAAAGTTAATAGTTTGATTCTCAGAGAATATCTATTAACGAGACAAAGCACGGCGTCGAGTTCCGCCACTCAACACGCATAACTAAACATCACTTTCAATAAAAAGAAAACAGTCTCTTCCACAACATTCTAGTTCTGCGTACCACAATTGCGGCCCGCCTCGCCCCTGAACACCTCTGACCTCCTGAAACTTGCAGCCGATCACTATAATTTATGAAAGTACCGCGATTTAGTGCAGCCGGGACAATGGAAAAGTCTTAATTATTTATTAATAGACTTACAGTAGGGACAAATGTGAATTAATTTTATGGTTGGTTCCTTATTGAACTCAATGTATCTCACATTGTGTTAGACGCCGTTGTGGCTCAGTGGTTGAGATTGTTTTTGTGGTTCCAATTGGTTCAAGTCCCGTAGGTATATTAAATGCAGTTTTTTTTAGCTTCACGGTGTATCTTTTGTATAGCAGTGGATTTCGTTTTCCAAATGACTTCTGAAGTTTTTTTTTCTATTTTTTTTTCAATTAAGCTTTCAAATCTAAAGGCTAAAGTTGTGTAGAGTTAGTTTATGAGTGTTGATTTTTAGTTTTTAAGTTCATAATTAAGATACTAAGAAACAACTATCGAAATAATTAAATCAGAATTGGGATTAAAGTGTTTTATTATTTAAAAAATATTTTCTACCAGTAAATTATATATGTTTGTTTCTTTTATGTATTAAAAAAATATTATCATTGTGTATAATTTCCAAGTTACATTTTTAGGGATAGAGAAAAAATAAAATGAAACCATAACCAAGTGTCATTGTAAAGTTAAGAGGAAAAATAAGTGATTCTTAAAAATATATATATTGTTATAATTATGAATTTTATTAATACTATATTTTTTTGAGGCCAGTCATGGCGCAGCGGCACGAGGTGCGACTGTAAAATCGGCTGGTTGTGGGTTCGATCCCCACTCGAGGAGATGAAATATTTACTTAAATTTATATTTCCATTTCTTCGCTCTGGTGTCGAGGTTAAGCGCGGCGTTGAGTTCTGCCACTTAACACGTAATGCCTCCAGAATTCGGCAGAAAGTAGGGAACGGAGTGTCTTAACACTAGGTTCCCTCTGCCTACCCTGCTGTGTGCGGGATACAGCGTGAAGCTGATAAAAAAATAATAAAATAAATATTTTTTTAAGCACATTTTTTTACTAGCAATACCTGAAAAATGTGTACGTATTTCACCAGACAGAAGGCGAGAGTGGGCAATTAGTGAATTACAAAACATAATTCGGATTATATCTTTTTTGGTGAGGTGAAGCTTTGTTACTTATAAAACTTGTGTTCAACTTAAGCTTTTTATTTTTTTATATTAATAAAAATGTCTTAACACTTGGTTCCCTTTGCTAATCCTACTTTGTATAGGATACAGTATGAAGCCAAAAAAAGTATAATATACCAATTTTTTTCTGATTGAGAAAAAAAAAAATATAAGTTAGTATGTACGTAATATAAATATAATGATTATAAATCAAAATCAGCTTCACACTGTATCCCGCACACAGCAGGGTAGGCAGAGGGAAACTAGTGTTATGACACTCCGTTTTCCACTTTCCGCCGAGTTCTGGAGGCATTGCGTGTTGTGTGGCGGAACTTAATGCCGCGCTTTGGCTTGACACCCGAGCGAAGAAATGAATATATAAATGTAAATTTATATTTCATTTCGTCGAGTGAGCATTGAACCCACAACCAGTCGGTTTTACAGTCACACTTTGTGCCTCTACGCCACGACTGGCGTCTTTATAATGATTATATTATTGCTTATTCATGTTACGAAACCTATCATCGGCTACTAGTAAATAATTCTCCGATTTATATTTCACCGCGACTATATGGGACTAGCTAAAGGCCCAAAATTAAATATTATATCAATAAAAGGGATAATAATGGCTCTCCCGCATCCGCCGCACCGATAATTCCTCCACTAGATTCCCAATAAATATACCTTCGACGTTTAGAAGTTACGCAGTGTTGGAATATTTCATAATAACGTCAGCCGAGACAGGAACCAGTTCGCCCTTCAGGCCGGAGCAATAAAGGGAATCCCTCTAAACGTGATGTCCCTTCTTATAAATATCAATTTATACGCCACGTCAAATACGGGTAAAGCCTGCCCATTTTCAGGTTACGAATCGGCCGCCATACGTCTTGTAAGCTCTCGATAAATCTCCATTTTTTTTTCCTTGAAAAATTTTACATAGAACAGACCGTGCCGCCGCCGGTAATTACTGAGATAGATGTTCTATGTTGAAAGTCCTTTTAGAACCTTACTTTGCATGTTTTTCCGTTTTAAACAATTCGAATAAAACCTACTTGTTATTCTTTCCTTGTTTAATTAAAATATTTGGACATGAGCAGAGCACATATGTACTTACATACATTCTCATATGCATAAGTAAGAGCTGGGTATAAATTCAATGATGTTATGGCGAAAATCTTATAAAATACGCTCTCGAGTATGTTTAAACATCCTGTACTTTATAGCTTATGTATACGGCAGCTAAAACACGAATTCCGCGCGGCGTTACTCCATTCGAGAAAAGCGAATCCAAGTTGACATTAACATTCATTAAATACCGTTCCGACTTAAATTTAGAGTCAACAGACAAAAATAGAGCGATATTTTAAGAGGATTTACGGTACAAATATATGTTAAGTTTGTCAGATATATTATATTTGGGACCAACCCCGAGATGAGGGGGTACGTGGAAACATTCGGGTACGTGCCTCGGCATAATGCCTCTGGAAGGGCGCTGAGGATGCTTAGCTTCCGTAATTCGTCTTCCAGGAATCCCTAATTTGAAATGTGGATCTCGGAATACCGAGAGGTAAATAACGTCTCGGCTCACTAGTAATGGATAAAAATTTGAATATTACTATTGTGCAATAAATATAATTTTTATTTAAGGCTGTCTTTTTATACGCTATACGTATTATAGAGTTATATAAAGTCATAATTGAAACTATATGGGTATGCGTTAAATGACTGTTATTTACATTACTTTTTGGCCGCCATTTTCGACATTTTTCAGTTGTTTGTAAATGCCGAAGTGTAAAAGAAAAACTACAAGCATTTGTATAATTTTTCACCTCCAAATTGCTTAATTAAAAGCAAAATTTATATATAAAAGGTCAATTAGTAAAAGAATTTTTTGTATAGTATAATTAATTACCTATATCATATTTTCCATATCATTCTGAGGCCGTCGTGGAGCAGTGCTGGCGTGCGATTATATATACAACGGTTGTGGATTAATTTCTCAATTTGGTGTGCTGGGGTGAACTCTCTCTGGTAACGAGGCAAAGCGCGGTGTTGATTTCCACCATTCAATGTCACCTGAATTCGGCCGGAAGTGGGGAACAGAAGTGTCTTAATGGGAACGCCAAACTAGAGTGTACCTCAAGAAGTGAATACATTTAGAGATTTCTCATGTATTTAAATTTGGCTCGCTAAGTAATTTCTAATAATCTAAATCTATAAAGAAATTAAACATTAAAGTTTTTAAAATAATTAATAACCAATAAGTGCAATGATTTAATTTCACATAGATATATATATTTAAAGAATGATTGACAGCTACTACCTATTTAGTGTTTAAACGTTCTAACGTTGTGTTTGCTTATCAATAGAACGCCCTACTTGCGAGTCCCGTCCCATGCGGGCATCAAGCCGGCGGGTAGACTGAGGCTAATTGGATTATTTTTTTTTGAGAATATGAAAATTATAAAATATGAAAAGCATACTAAAAAGCATATATAAAACGTAATGGGCTAACTAGTAATTATTAACAATCTAGATACGTTAAAAAAATAATATTCTTTTTTATAAATTTTCCAAATAATAAATAACAAAACTCAGCAGACAAAAATAACCGATTTGCTTCATTTTGTGGGGTGAATAGAATCGAACAAAAATTTGTCAATATTATTATCAGCTTCACGTTGTTTCTCGCACACAGTAGGGTAGGCAGAGGAAACATTCCCAACTTTCCACCGAATTCTGGAGGCATTGCGTGTTGAGTGGCGGAACTCAACGCCGCGCTTTGCCCCGACACCAGGGCGAAGAAATGGAAATATAACTATAAATAAATATTTCGTTTCCTCGAGTGGGATCGAACTCACAACCAGTCGCGTTTACAGTACAGTAAAAGTTGTGGTAAATTCTCATGTAATGATGGCTGTCCACCATGTACGAGTCTTTTAATGACATTCTTGGAAATACTGAATCTTCTTAGTAAATTTGTGTATAGTAAATTGTAAATCTCAGCAGCTCGACGTTGGAGCAAATTTTTAAGGCCAAGACTTTATTTGCGGTTCCTTTATTTTTTTACTTGGGACCACTCTCCCTCATTTTTCTTTGTTTTGTACGTACGAAATATCTAAAATGAAATAAAAAAGAATCATTAACCTTAAATATGACTGATTACGATGATGAACACATTTTAAAAACGTCCGGTCCACGTCGCCCCCGTTATTTTGATTCGAATAACCCCATATTAAAGTTTTTATAAATAAATATTTTGTGCTTTTACCTATCCCTTTATTCTTAAAAACTAAAATACATTGTAAAATCGGGTCTTTTCTTATCAATGTAAGATATATAACTCAAAATTTTTCCTATAAATCCTTAGTTATGTAATGAAGAGTGCCACAAATGAAACATCCAAAAACCTGAATCGCTGTCCAGCAGCACAGACCATGATCCATGACCGAATCAAAAAACTACCGTTGACAAATAATAAGGGTGGGAGAGAGGGAAGTAAAGCTAGACGTTTGAGTTATTTGTCTCACGTTATTTAAAACATCAACGAATTTCTTATTATTGATCCGATTCACCCATTGATCCTATTCGCCTCGGTCTACTACATACCATATTTGTTTTTTTTGTTTTTGGTACTAATTGCTATTTCGAGTTTAGACATGTTGGCATACGTATTTTGATTTTATGGAAAACTTATTATCATTGCTTTATGATAATTGGCTTCATGAATGAGCCGTACGGGGAAAAGCGTATGACTGGAAACGTGACAGGTTGTGGATTCGATTCTCACTCGAGGATATGAAATATTTAAATTTTTTTGCTAAGGCAAAGGGTCGACATTGAGTTGCGCTGTGCTGCTGAGCGTAAATTTGAAAAAACAACTATAATTTAAATAAAAAAAAGCTATACCTAGGCGGAGATTGAGGTAAAATTATAATAAATCTGTTGTTAAACCGTTTATTATAACATAAAGTGGGAGACAGAAAGATATACAAGATGCATATTTGTACCTCTACAATAGGTATGGTTTTCAAACTTTTAATGTTAAAAGCATCCCCAAAAAAGACGACGCCTTAAAAAAAAATGAAAAAAAAATATAGTATCACATAAAAACAAGCGGAAATAGCAAAATACAGTCTAAGCTAAATGGTTAAAACCATAACAAAAGTTTTTCTTCATTAAAACGCCGGTAGCGTTCTGTAAAATTTCACAACTTGTTTACGGATTAGCGACAAAGCGTCGGATATCTTAAATGCGGATCTGCTGTAACCAAATTCGTGAGCTCGGGATTTATGAGTTTATTTATCATTAACAAATTATTATTATACAGGCGTTTCACTTTTTTGGCCGCCATGTTTTTAACTTTTAATGGAATTTTTAATTACATTTGATATATGTTTTTGTGTGAAATTCAACTAATGTAGAAGCAATTACTTTACACTTTTAACTATTTTTTTTATGTTGGCATAAATTGCTGGGGCTGTTATTCATTCATTTTTTATTTTTTTTTTATAACACTTATAAAATAGAGCGTAAAGAGATAAGCTACCTGTCCTGTGGCAAAGGAGACATCGGTCGATTCGAGCACATAGTATAGATGATCAGTAATACTGGTGGAAGGTCACGTACAACGCACAAGGAGTTTTCCGAGACCGAGATCTCGGTGGTACGGGATCCCGCATCATTTTCAAGTCCCACGTGCTGCGGGATTACAGATGCGGGATCCGCGATTATTATTATCTCCAGATCCGCGATTTACGGGAAGGGATTTTTTTACCTTTCCAAAACTCGATCGGCCGGAATACTAAAGATTTTCTATTATGTTTAATAAGAAACTCCAGCCCAATATATTCGATATATATAAATGTGGAAGCTATTTTCAAATAAACACTGACAAAATGACTTTACAAAAATTAAAATTATCATAAATAAATGAGATCAAGTAGGTACCTGATTAGTTCTGTCATCATTCCGTTGCTTTTTCAACGGAACAAGTATAATTATAACTATAATATATCTTAGGATATAAGCTATCATAGATTTCAAATTTTCCAAACATAGGTGACGTTTCCCTTATGTCTTTTGATTCAAATATTGAAAACTGTTTTTTTTTTCCTTTATCATTATAGAAATTATTATTTTAAAGCCGTCATAGCCTGGTGGTCCAAAGCTGTAGCTGTAAAAGCGACGGTTGTGGGTTCGATTCCCACTCGCGGAAATTAAATATTAAATATTTTTACTTCCTTGGTCTGGTAACAAGGCAAAGCGTGGCATTGAGTTCCGCTTCTAAAATTTATTGGGATTGTAATATTAAAAGCTGTATTTAATTCGATTTAGTCGTTCTTGAGATTAAAAATATGTATTGTTTCATTCATCTTAGATAAGTAATAATATTTTCTATCTGCGGGATCTCGCAAATATCGCCTTCCGAGTAAGAAAGTAAGAAGTGGAGTGATTTAACACTAGGCTCCCTCTGCCTAACCTGCTACAAGCGGGATACAGCGTGAAGCTGAAAAAAAAACTTCAAATAATAATATGTATTTGGTCATATTTGATAATATTTCCTTCATTTAAAGCCTAAAAATAAAATCTCTTGTGTACAGGCGGATATGCCGTGGCAAAAGAGAACTAGAGGCGGGCGAGGCCCATCTGCGCCCGCTTCCAAGATTCAATTAAATTTTTACTGAAGATAAGCACGCAGCCGCGCTGTTGTGAACTATTACGTGTCCAAATTGCAATGGAATTTCGCTATTTCGATAATCTAGTTTATAAAGCACCTATGTGTTAGTAATCTTTGAATCACTTTTAGTGATAGGGCCTTTATACATTTTTTTTTGTAAGAAATTATTTATTAATTGTGCCACGTTGTAGTGTAAAATAAAAAGTGATTGTGTTTTATGTTATGCTTATAATCTTACTTAAAATTTTGAGTTTTTAATAAAAATGTCATAGGATGTTTCGAGACAAAATCAGTTCATGGTATTTGTTAATTTTTAAGTAATGCTTATTTATTCCATACTTCTTAATCTCTGCTTTGAAATTGATTCGCATATACAAAGGCCAAAATAACCTATTATATAATAATGAAGTAAACGATATATTTTCTATTCTCTCTCCTCTCAATTGTAATCGATATCAATGGAGATGCTATCGCGACACCTAATAATCGACTCCACCAACCTGGAGCGGCGCTCGTAAATGAAAAATAAACATGCGTCGAGCATTATGTGCGATGTCACACGAATTATCACTGTTTGTGCCCGTATATTTATATGTAGCGCTTTATTTTATATATATGAAAATACCATTTTTGCTAGTTTTATATAGGAAACAATGTAATATTTTTTTATGAAAGTTATTTTTTTTTTCAAACTTTAGAGGCCAGCCGTGGCTTAAGCACGAAAGGTTGTGGATTCCATCCCCTCCAAGGAAATTAAATATTTAATATTTTCATTTGTTCGCTCTGGTGTTCAAGAAAAGCTTGGTGTTAAGTCCACAACTACACACACAACGCTTCCAGAATTCGGCGGAAAGTGGGGAGCAGAGTTTCTTAACATTAGATGGCATTTGTCTATGCGGGATACAGCGTGAAATTAAAATAAAAACTTATTTTGGGCATTATAAAAATGATAAGAATGATGATGAAAAGTTAGTTTGCATTCACTCTTTCCTCTATATTCAGAATTAATAAATAATTATATCTGTAAAGGAAAATTCAGTACAGTAGGTACTTGTAATTATTTAAACTATTCTATACTTCAGTAAGTGTAAAAAAAATATCAAAAGTAAAAATAATTAACTAAAAGCGAGTTCATTAATTTTGCTTACGGCATATTATTTTTAAATATATATATTTTTAAATTTTTACAATTGGTACATACCACCTACGTTACAAAAAGTTTATTATAAAACACATTTTTTAAAAAAAAACATTTAATTAATGGAAACACGACTAATTGTAATTGCGAAATGCTAAACACACGATAAAAATCTTTTTTAAATAAACAAAATTAATTCATAATTAGATTATCTTTAAAATATTTTCTAGATATCTCACTTATAATTTCTTGCGCAATTACGTAAACGAGTTTTTATTCATTTTATAAGGCGAAACCAGTTGTAGAAGGAATGTCTTGACAACTAAAGTAATTATTTAGTGTCAGTTGATTTATTTACTTGATTTATTATCTTATTTACATAAGCATGTACTTAAAAGTCGATATACTACTGATGAGATAAGCATAACTGATCTAAAGATATTAAAAACAACTAATTAAGACATTACATACATATATGTATATATTTAATTAACAAATATTAAAATTTGAAATAAAAAAATCTATGAGATACATTTAAAAAATATGCGATAGCAAAAAGTTGTAGTACTATTGTATAAAACATAAATGTATATTTTCAATTTCTGGTGTCGAGGCAAAGCGCGGCGTTGAGTTCCACTCAAATTCCTCCAAAATTTGTGGCGAAAAATGGGAAACTGAGTGTTTTAACACTAGTTTCCCTATTCTACTGTGTGCGAGATACAGCGTGAAGCTGACTTAATATTTTCATTTAGACCGAAAACAATTTGAACTCACCAGATACATAATGATTATTTATTCAATAACAGAACGTAATATCCTTATATCGCCCAAAAACAAATTACCATAGGAAAGAGATTCAAAAGTTTCCCTACACTCGTGCCCATTATAAGTTTGCCAAGAAAAACGCTTTTACACACGTCGCTCGGTGTTTTTTTTTCTCAGCGCACTTTTCTAAGTGCCATAAATCTCTCTCGTAAATAATTGAAACGATATTTTATGCCAAACATCCTGCGGGTAGGGTGTCGTCGCGGGTACCACCTGCCGCCCTCTTCTAACTTGTACCACTTCCACTTTAATTTGGTTGCGTAATGTATTTTCAATTACATTCAAAGTAGAACCTGATTTGTGGTTCAATGAAAATTGGATGAATTCGCTTTTAAAGTTTTGGACGAGGTGATCGATGTTGGAGGGCTGGTTTCTGTTGGTAGATCTTTGAATGTACTTCCCAAGCGCAATATAGCAATTTTTTTTAAATTAGAAATGTTTAAGAAATATAGTTTAAATATTTTTTCTGTACAAAGAAATAACTGTTAATCGCTATTCTTGGTATTATTATAGACATAGATATATTTTTAGTTATACAAAACTATAGTTATTGCTGCATCACTTTGTTTGCCTTTATCATGATTTTATAATTCTAAAATTTTCTTATTCATCATTAAATGTAAAACAATTAAAAATATAAAGAATAAAACATAACATTTTATTTTTACGTCGCTAAAATGATTAAGAAATATATTTTTTCTATTTTAATCTATGCATTAGAAGGGAACACCCGTGTTTAATTTACCATATGCCTTTCTTTATTCGTCTACAAATATTCCATTACGTAGGGGTGTTTTTTTATAATTACGATCATGATAATAAAAAAACATTAATTTTGCAATTTGTATTTGTAAAATGAACAGCAATAAAAAGGATTTACCTGTACTGTACATAAATACTATACAGGTATCGAGTATAAGCTGTGTAAGTGATATTAATTATATAAATATATATGTAAATATATTTACATTAATCATATGGTTCCTATATGCTCCTGTACGGGTCTCGTAACCTGTTGCAAATGTATTAAATACCTTACGAGATCAGATAATATGACCTCAGTTGGATCCATAAATAAAACGTCATTTTTCACGTCAGATAGAAAATTTATCATTTCTAATGTTTTTTACGTTTTCTTTCGCGTTTTGCGCATCTTGTGTCAAGTTTTAAATGATATTTAGTTTTTAAATTGTCATAGACTTTGCTTTGTAGAAGCAACGGATCGATGACGACATGATTGTGATTATTAAATAAGTGTTCAAACAAAATTCGCATAGGCACTTTTAATTTTTTCAATTTACCTCTGAAATATTTTAATTATTTGTTATATATAAATGGACCGTAACGTTTAAAGATACATAAATTGGTTTAATATTTTGCATCAATATGTATTCAATAGATTTCTCCATGCGATATACTTTTTATATAAAATATAATTCAATTCTTAAATTAATATAACGTAGTACTACGTATATTATTACCTGCTCGATTTATTTTAAAAATCATAAATTATCACAATACAATGTAAATGTTTACACACATAATATATTAACAGGTCGTTTAACATTTTTTAAAACCCTTAATTTCCTCACTCGGCCCAACCTACGCTACGTGACTAATGAAGCAAATTTTTCCCTTTGTAGAGACTGTTTTCAAACTGAATGGGATTTTGTGTTTCTTTCCAAATACATTATATTTTACAAAGCAATAAGTCATAAATATAATGAATTAGGCCGATTTGTTTTGGGTCCATCTAGATTTATGGGCCAAATCGGAGTTTTTTACACGCGTTTCTCTCCTCTCCGCCATTGTGATCGCCTTAAGCCCCGAACTTTTTTATCGTTCTCACCAGTGACACTTTACGAGTTATTAATAGGATGTCACAGGTTTATTTATTTCTCTATTTTGACAGTGGATCGTTTTTCGTCGTACATTATGGGGGCCGGATTGAAAATCTATCATATTCAGGTTGTCGTAAATTCGCTGTGATATAGTGGGCAACACGGTAATAACTCTGCGAGCGCGTCGACTAGTGCGGACGGATGTGACGCGCGTTAAATAATGACGTTGGATATTAAAATGGCCACCGGATATGGATTTTTGGGATTGCACCACTCATTATGTTTTGCCCACGAGTTGGTAATGTTCGTTGAAAGTATTTGGTCTGTGTTTTTAGTTAATATCTGCGTTGTTGTAGTTTTAATCGTGACTATTAAGGCAGAAATTGTAGTTTTCTAAACTAATTTATAATTTTTTAGCTTAATTTTTTACAAAAAAATACTATTACAATAGATGAATTGTAAGTAATTTGAATCATCGAATTAACTTAAATAAATATCAGCATTAACTAAAATATCAGCGGTTCGGAAGACAGTTCTGCTGAGAAGAGACTCCGGCAAGAAACTCAACACCTACTCTTTTCAATATCAATGGTTTAATTTAATTATTACATAAACTGGCAGCTATCCTCTATGACATTCAATAGACATTAGTTCCATATATCTTTATCCTTTAAATATTCTTGAACAGTGTAATAAATAAGCTTTACTTGTTAGTATTGTTTTTTCAGTTACGTTAATTATAATGAAGAACTAAAAGGGGAACAGATCCTTGTGGAACGCTCATCTTTAGAGGAGATCCAGATGATCTTACCTTCTGGATTCTTTGACTTAGATATGAGACAATAAGATCAAGGGCAGTATCCTGCATGCAATAGTGATATAGTTTTGGTAACAGATAGTTTCATGGTCTACACAATCAAAGGAGAGAGGAGAGACGAACCCACCCAAAACACCCCAATGGTATTTTGTGACTTCTCTCATGCGTCATAAATGTGCATTAGGAATGAAGCACTCGCATCTGTGGTGAACTTGCCTTTGGTGACACCATATTGATCTCTATCGAAATAATTGTTAATATTTAAAAAAATTATGAGCTGGTAAAATATCATTTTTTCTAATATTTTACTTATAGACGGCAAAACAGATATCGGTCTTTATTTTCCAGGGCCAAATCTACTCCACTTTTATAATTTTTATCCTTATAAACTTAGACTTAGCCTGGATACCTACCGTACCTTTTTAAATATTAAAAAAAAATCGAATTCTTAACACAAACGTGGGATCCTGATTCCATATTATTATTTTTCACTTCTTTTATTAATATTTTAATATTATTATAGAAACCTATACAATTGTATTTATAATACTTTGAATATTACTTCTAACAGAGTAAGGTGAAAAAATTTAGATAAGCAAATCATCTTGCCAAGTTAACTAGATGCTTAACCGGAGAAATAATTAGTGCCCTTCGAAAATAACATTCAGTTATTACACAAACGATCATGATAAGACATCAAAGAGTACCTTAGCGATCCAAACGATCACTGAATTCATACTTATCCAAAATTTAGTTTTTGCAATAGTAGAAGTACGTGCGTACGTCGATCTCTCCTTTTTAAGAGAAACGTATAATTAAAGGGACTATATAAGTAGTAAGTAGTAAATTAGTTGTTTCATATGTCTTTGTACTGTGAAGTTGTGCTTTATATTTATTCGTGATAAATAGATGCATTATTATTATAAATGTTAAATAGTTATTATAGTGATTTCAAACCAATTCTAAACTAAAAGTGTTATTGGAGAGTTTTGTAAGCATTTGAAACTCACGGAAAGCGGTACTAATTAAACTAATTAAGGTAAGTTTGTTCATACATTTAGTTTCTTATTAGATATAAGTATTTAATATATTTTAAATATGATTTAAACTCTTATAATTTCTTTTCTTTATAAAATAAATTTGAGTCCAGTCCTGACGCACAGACACAAGCGTGTGACTGTAAACGCGACAGCGATTCCCACTTGAGGAAAATTAAATATTTAATATTTTTATTTTCTCGCTCTGGTAATAAGGCAAAACGTGGTGTTGAGTTCCGCCATTCATCACGTCATGCCTCCAAAATTTGACGGAAAGTGGGTAACGCATTTCCGTTACCCACTTTCCGTCTAAAACATTAATTTTAATTTGAACAGTGTGTCTAAACACTTCCCAGGTTCCCAGGTTTCCTTTGCCTATCATATGTGCGGAATACAACGCAAAGCTAAAAATAAATAAATAAATAAAAGAAAATCATTATCATTAAAGAATTATATCATTTCACAACGTAATAGGTAAACACAGTAAAATTCTCTCTCTTATCTCATACGCTTAGCTTAGCTAGTAATTTATTTAATAAATTATACATTCTTAAGTTCATTAACAAAGCACAGGAGAACAAAATCCCTATAACAACATGAAAATACCTAATGCAACGTATTTCAGAGTTATTTCTTACGCAACACTACGTTTATAACGTATGTATGAGCAAAGGTCTGTGTGCTATTTCCTTCTTATGTAGCTTTTTTTTCAGCCATAAAGCATTGTTGGCTGCTTTATTCCTTGATTTATAAGAGACGTTGGGAAGACAAATAGCTGGATTGTGTTCCAAATTTTTAAAGCCACATTTCGTTTCGCTCATACTCGCACCCCCTCTAAAATGAGATAAAAAAATCTGATTATATCGATAATTGCTATGCTCATAGCACGTTCTAAGGCCATAGTGGCGCAGTGGTGGTTGGTAGTAGTTGGTGCTTGGTAATTCCGTTTCCATTTTGAGAAAAAATAATATAAATTTAGAGGCCGGTCGTGGCGTAGCGGCATGAGGTGTGACTGCAAAACCGACTGGTTGTGGGTTCGATCCCCACTCGAGGAGATGAAATATTTACTTAAATTTATATTTCCATTTCTTTGCTCTGGTGTCGAGGTTAAGCGCGGCGTTGAGTTCTGCCACTTAACACGCAATGCCTCCAAAATTCGGCAGAAAGTGGGGAACGGAGTGTCTTAACACTAGGTTCCCTCTGCCTACCCTGCTGTGTGCGGGATACAGCGTGAAGCTAATTAATTTTAATTATTTAATATAAATTTACTTTTATTTACCTATCTCTATCTAGTATGACTTTTGGGCGGAAAGTGAATGAAGGATTTATTTCGAACTTGTAATATTTTTGTAATCCATGTGTAACTAACACATGGAATTCTATAGTTTAAGGTCCATAAACAGTGTTCAGAGAAAAAGCTTTTGGTTCGTGGAGGCCGTAGTGGCACAGCCGCAAAGCGTGGGACTGTAAACACGACGGTCGTGAGTTTGAATCCCACTCAGGGAAATTAATTGGTTTCATTTCATCGTTCTGGTAACAAGATGAATCCTTTCACGTCTCAACACACGATATCTAAAATTAGTCTTAATTCTTGGTTCCGTTTTCTTACCCAGATATACTCGTATGTGAGATGCTGTCTGAAAGTTATAAAAAAATATCAGCAGGTATATAGGTAGGCCTATATGCTTACAATATTTTTAGGGTTCCGTTTCTCAAAAGTAAAAAATGCAACCCTAGTAGGATCACTTTGTTGTCCGTCTGTCAAGACCATTCATTTCGAGATCGCGTGGAGGTATCCAACTGAGATTATTATTAAATATTTGGAGCACACAAATAATCAAGCTTCTAATTCGTCACAATAAATTCATTCAGTCATATAATGAAATCTTCAGTATTTATGAAAAACTCAAAACTAGTACACATTTCTAATTGAAATTTATTACATAGATACAAAATGAGTGCATATGCTCACAAACTTAAATTTGTTAAATTTGTTAAATTTTATATCCATTTCATATAACACTGAAATTGATGGGCGACCCTAGGTGGGCGAGTCCGTCTAGCCTTTGATCGGTTTTTTTGTTAAGAATATTTTTTTTTGGTAATTTAATTTGTTACAATCGAAACATGTTCTACTATTCTTTTCTCGTTTGAATGAAGCGTCACCTAGCGGTCTATTGGACCGATTTAACGGGAAATCCTCCCATTTCTATAAGTCTTACGACTGGATTTATTTTGCGCTTCGAAACTTTTTCCACATAATTCAGCCTTCGCGGATTTATGTCAGAATAGTAAATGATCGCGGTTTCTCCGACGACGATAAAAGCGTCTTGATTTTCTAAAAAAATGTTAAATTTTATTTAATTTAAAAATTTTACAATATTACTGGTATTATAATATTGCTTACCTAAATAAGTAATCATCTAAATGATATATGATTTGTCATATTTGGTAAATGTCTAACTACACCTACGCGACTGTTGAGAGTTCGATTTCCATTCGATCAAACATTTATTACGTAACTGTAAGGAATAGAATAATCATGACTTTACTCTATGAAATTTGATATATTTATGTATAATTAAATTGAAAACTAATATAAATACTAAATATGCTAATAACAACATATACCTCCATAGATAGAAACGTCAAACGAACATTACACCCGTCTCCCTTATCAGCCTATCACCATCGAAACTATCCAATAAAAGTCAACACTTAACCGCGATCGCGACTTAATTTTTACCCCATAAAAGCCCCCACGAATCGCGATACGGTATGGAAATTCGGCCGTCGTCGGCAATATTCGACAATATTCGGGCGAACGTGCGTCCCGCGCTAAATTGCCTATTTATTCTTAACTTCATATATTACTTTACGCGTGTTGTCTGCGCAAAGCGATATTTATTGTTTGACCGTTATTGCGTCCAATGACGTATTGGTTGTACGTAGTCGTGCGGGTTAAGGATGGTTGCGGCGTGACGTGTCTGGTGGTGGTGTGGTTGCTGGTGCCACGCTGGTAACCAGCGCATATATAGTATAATGTATAGAAGATATGTCTGTTTGTGTGTCTATATAAATATCTTATAAATTTATAATTTAAAGTGTGTATTTTCAATATTTTGATAGTAACTGAGTAATATTTTTTACGTGGGTACAAATTGTATTTTTTTATATTTATCTGTTTCCGTAGTCTTACTCACATTAGTTGGTGGCTCAAGCATATGTGGTGTATTTTTTTATTCATCTGCACGCTGTATTCCGCGCATAGTAGAGTAAGCAGAGGACCTGGTGTTAAGATACTCCTTTTCCATTGAGACTGTTTCTGTCACTACTGTAATGTTTTAATTTTAATATAGGTTACTATATTAAATGTCGTAACAAAAAATGCAATCATTGTACTAAAAACAAAGCAAGCATATTGTATTTCTTCGAGTTAACCCTACAAATGCTTTTAAGAAACGTCTTCACAAAAATTAAGCCAGAACCAAACAAATTGTCAATTTCCACGCTATTTTCATACAACATAATTAACATTGACTTACAGAAAATAAAACATATTTCTCATAATCTAAAAAGATTCTTAGATCTAGTATAATAGGATATAACATAATGGCACTTTCCACTTACAAGTATAATAGTGATTTTTGTATTAAATACTTTCCCAACGTCTGTAGGGGAGTAATGAATGCTGGTTATTTACGAGCCGCAGACTGGCAGACGATAGATAACGTCCCACCCAATATCATATCGCTATTACATTTGGTACTGAGTGACTTATGTTACGAATGTGAGCTGTAAGTGGGTTGTTTCAGGTTCTAATTTTAGGAAGGGATCCTGAAAGTTGTTGGTGATCTTGCTTATAGTCGTATTGTGGTTAAAATTGTGGTTGGTAATGAAGAAATGTATAGGTTTGGTGGTTTATAATCATATTTTACATATTTTATATACAAAATGGCGGTAAAAATGTAGACATAGGTGTGTAAGTTAGCTGTAATTGATTATCTCATAAATGTTCTCAAGTAAATATGTTATATAAATTATCATTACAAAATTTAATGGTTCTATTAAACTTTGCAAACGCATCAAAGAAATACCTACATAAAATCAAATTAAAAGACAATTAACTTGAAACGATACATAGATACTAAAAAAGAAACTTCCATTTTACGGTTCAGCGAGAGAATAGGAATAAGTTGACAGGGACTTGGTCTCTGAATTATGTTTCTCAAGATAAACGACATGGGCGAAATGAAGTCGCGACCCCCGCCCCCTCCCACCGAGCCGGAACATAAATTGTGAAGAAAAATCCGCGACGGTTTCTCTCCGAACGTGTGATTTGTTTTATTAATTGAAGTCGTTGTGGTTAAAGTTTTATTTGATTTTTTTATATGTATATTTTCTTATATAATTCGCATATAAATTAATTTGGACAGGAATGTTTTTTTAAAAATGTCAACCATTATTTTTGTATGTCCTTGCGATGTTCTGTGGGTGATAAACATTAAAATTAAATATGATGTAATAAAATTAATTTAATTTATATAGATATATTATATATTTGACAGTGGACGAGGCGAAGCGTTTGGCGCCCCATTCTCTCTTTTCCTCTCCATTCGAGGGATAAAGCGTGAAGCTAATTTAGTTTAGTTTAGTTTTAGATATATTATCATAGATTTTTAAAAATTAAAATCTTGTTTGAAAATTGTATAGATAGGTAGATGCTATATAACTTACAAGAAAGTTATACAATATCTAATTTAATCCCAGCCCTCGTGACATAAATAGATTATATACACCGTACTAAAAAGTTCATGAGAAAACTTTGCTTAATAAACATTTATTCGTCACCCATTACATATAGGAATACGAATAATAAATAATCATTTCAAAGGCAATTTTCACTGAAAGCCATCTAACATCTCATAATCGGGCCGTTCAAACGTAACTTCCTCAACAACTACCCTTTATAAGCGATCGTCCTTTTTACTGTTTTTCTTACATTAATAACGTGGACTATCTTCTGAAAGAAATCTCCGCTGACCTGTATTATTGTCATAGGGAAATTTACAGCCCTCATTTATTTGCCGATGGCCCCTCTTATTTTTCGTTCGAGGCCAATCGGATAGACGCTACTGTTGAAAATTTTTCGTAAGCAGCTATACGTCTTGTCGCGAGTCCTATCTCAGGGCGAACATTCGACGGCCGCCCCTATGCCGCGCTCAAAGATTATTTTGGTGGAATAGATGTGGAAATTTTGAGATTGAAATTATTTACTGGTTGTGGATTCGATCCCCATAAAATGAAATATTTATTTAAATTTATATTTCCATTTCTTCGCTCTCTTGTCGGGGCATAGCGCGGCGTTGAACCCCGCCACTTAACACCCATTGCCTTCAAAATTCGGTGGTAAGTGGGGAACGGACTGTCTTAGTACTAGGTTCCCTTCGCCTACCCTGCTGTGTGCGTGATATAGCGTAAAGCTTTATTTGTTAGTTGTGTTGTTTGCAATTGTATTGTTTGAAGAAAAAGTTGTAATATTTTTAAAAATACACCTTTTTAGTACCTACGGTTTGGTAGTGCCTGAGTTTATTGTCTGTCTGATATTTGATAGACTTGATATTTATTTTTATATATATATTTCCATGTTTCTCTGATCTAAGTTTTTATTAAAAACTGTAGGTTTAGGTTTTTTTTTAATTTTTACTTAAATTTATATTTCCATTTGTTCGCTCTGGTGTCGAGGCAAAGCGCGGCGTTGAGTTCCACCACTAAACACGCCTTCAAAATTCGGCAGAAAATGGGGAACGGAGTGTCTTAACACTAGGTTCCCTCTGCCTACCCTGCTGTGTGCGGGATGCAGCGTGAAATAGATGATTATTATTACTGATGCCTGAGATACGTAGAATATTTGAAACAGGAAACCTTTTATTTTAAACTGATATGATATTTAAATATTAAAAATGATTATTAAAAGATAGGTACCTACGGTTAAAACGTAATATAAAGTATTATTTAATGAAATATTTGATTTAATAAAGTATACAAATTAAATAAATATAATAAACTAAATTCTTAAAAGCCAGTCTATAATTTACTTGCGCTTTATTTAGCCTCCTCTTGTCCTCGGCCCCCTCCATCCTAACGCTGAAACCACTTGTGCCAATTTTCTTAGGGACTTCTTCTTACTTAACTCGGCCTTTAATATTTACGATTACAATACGCTTATGTTTTATGGAATTACAAATGAAAATTTAAAACTCTTTAGCTTGACTTGTATAGGACTTTATCAAAAAAAATAATTTTGTAGATAGTTTACCATCAAACGCACCTGTAGTCTAAATTGTTAATAAATATTAAAAATTCAATTTCTAAGAACGAATGAACACGTGTCAGAATGTTGTCAAACGGTCTCGTAAATTATATGAAAAACAAAAAACCACCCACTTTAATGTGTTTTTAAAACGTTGCATTCATCACAATGAATTAAAGAGTCGTATCAAAAAACAAACTAACACTTTTGAAATGAGAAACTCGGCCGAAAAAAACTGAGTCACCCGCGATCACTCCGTGGCCTTTTATTTCTTGTCATGTAGGTAAATTATTTCCCAGCATCATAACTTTGGGCCTCGACCTAAGGCCACGGCCACGCGAGGCCCAATAAATCCCGCCTGTCTGGATCAGGTGACACCACCTTCTTTATGTTTTTTCCCAAGCCATTTTACGGAAAAGATAAAAATCTTTACATATTTTGACGCTGCTTTACGGGGCTTATTCTCAAATTACGCGCATCCATTATGTAATACTGAGAATGGAACAGTTTGTTTTTGGTCGCGACTTTATATCGTGATTATGATAATATGAGTGGAATAGACTACGTTGGGAAGTTTTAAATGTCAGTAGACTTCTATGATTTGTGGACAAGGTAAAAGAGTGCATCTGCAGGTTAAACAGTCCTGGTCTTACAGCTCATCATTATTTTTTTTAGATTTTATATACAGTTTACTTAGGCAAAGCTTGTTTCTAAAATGCAATTACCTACATTATCAAGTCATCATATAAATGATAAGTCAATTTTGCTTTATTGTAATAAAAATTAGAAATAGTAAATGCAAAATAAGCCTTACTTTATTCAAAATATATTTATATACAAAAACACACACAGAGTAAAAGCGACAAACCAATCCCATCAATCTCGATGTTTGTTTACTTACTCACTTTTCTAAACGAAAACCCATAGATTTCAAAAAAACATGAACTAAGAAGAGAAAAATTAGTGCACTTTTCCATTGCCCCCGATCCACGAATACCGTACAAGAGTTACAGCGTACACGAGCGATGTATAAAACATTAGTAGATACAGAAAAGTACCGGAGCGCACTGACTGGCGTCTATGTACCGTACACCGCACTGGGCAAAACGAAAATATATTACTTTTGCGAAGATTTAGGAGTGTTTGGACCGAACAATAATGTCCGGCTTTTGTGGAAAAAGATAGATGGCGATGCATAGCTTAGGTACCTACATGGAGAGAAAGTTTTTCTTTTATGAACAAATGAAACTTGGCGGTTTGCTAATATAAGGTAGGTATTAATAACGTTTATATTTAATATTGTAATTTATTTCTTCCTTGAACGTTCAATCAATAGTTTGATATAGTTTTAATATGGGGAACAAAGTGTGACTGTAAAATCGATTGGTTGTGGGTTCGATCCCCACTCGAGGAGATGAAATATTTATTTAAATTCATATTTCCATTTCTTCGTTCTGGTGTCAAGGCAAAGAGCGGCATTGAATTCCACTCTACAAGCAATGCCTCCAGAATTCGGCTGAAAGTGGGGAACAGAGTGTCTTAACACTAGATTTCCTCTGCCTATCCTGCTGTGTGCGGGGTACAGTGTGAAGCTGATTTGATTTGATTTATAATATGTTATTTGTAGTTATTAGTTAACAATATTGATATTTTTAAAGTTTTTGTTTATTGTTTAAGTGAAATTTAACTCATTAAAGCTTTAAGCAAAAATCAAAAAAATGTTCAAAATTATACGTTCCAATTATACGTTCCAATCCAATATTTAATCAATAGCGGTTAACTAAAATTATAAATACATTGCTTTATTTTAATTTAAAACTCAAAACAAAACAATATTAAAACGATATATTAAACTAAATGCTGTTACTTAAATCTAGATAAGACAAAAAATACATATGGACAAACAGACAAACTTATCTCTAGAAGGGACACGGATGTTACCACTTGACTCATATCAGTCAACTTTCCATGGGTACGCCCGTACACAGCGTGACTTGCAGCGGAATCGTCTATTATAGCAGAGGCCTATATGAAGTATACTAATCTGCATATTGAATCCAAATTATCTGATTTATTATATAGTACTATGCTACGGTATTGGAAAAGATTTAGTATGAATAAAGTATTGAATGTTGATAAGAATATTGATAACGTGTATAGTTTCGATAAATGAAATATTAGATAATGTTTTTTCTTTTAATTCGGAAAACGATGCTTATTTTGTTATAAAATTAATTGTTATTAATGTTTTTTCAACGTCACGAGAGGGATTTTTCTTTTTATTTAGCCTAAAGAAGAGTCATTTACTTGTGAATTATATACTGAAATGTTTTGTTAAGTAACAAATGTAACAACTATTAGAAAAAACAAGAGAAAGTAAAATCTCTTGTTAGGTATAAGTATGAACTCTATCAATATTAAAAAAAAGTTTTAGTAGAGATTAATTTATTGTAAATTAATTAGTGATATTGTTCTCAACATTTAAATTTTTAAAGTATTGTTTATATTTACACCATCACTTAGTAGTTATTATATAAAAATAACATTTCTTTTAAGGCCACACAATATTTGAAAATAAAAACGTAATATTTTTCCTCCTTGCCCCTTCCAGTAAAAACCCCGCATCTCTACATCGGCGTCCATAAGTCATTTAACTAGGAACTGTATTTGGTGTGAAGTGGGCCTAATTTATTGGATTAAGGGCATCCCGCTAAGTCACCACCTGTGGAACGACCCGCTTCAATGGCCTGAGCACTACTTTAATTACTTTTATAAAGTGACTCTACATTACTCAAGCGGTAATTGCTATCGCTACCGACTAGTAAAGATATTAAGATAAGGAAGCTAATTTTAGTTTTTCGTGATTAATGTCTGCCTCGTAATTATTTCCGTTTCAAATAAAAATCGATTGAATGCACCTAAACATTCTTTTGAACAAACTAAAACAAATGTCAACGAATTTTAATTATTTGACAGCTAAGGAAATACCTTATCTAATTAAGAATGTTCTGTGTTTCTATGTGAAAAAAATTCTCTTTGAACAACATAGATTAAGAATAATATTATATAAGTTGTGCCAATTAAATATTTAAATTATAAAAAAAAAATGCTAAATTTTTTCATAATTTATTTAATATCATAGTCGGTGTCTGCCACGGCGCCATGCTCGCGACTGCCGTACCCCCACCACGCGCGCTCTCCGCCCATAAACATGTCACTTCGGGCCGCATGCCGCGATTTACGACTTCTCACTCTAACACACCCATAACTCTGTCAAACAAAAGGGAAAGCTATATGCACGGCAGTCCCAAGCGAATAGTTTAATTTACACACACAAACGAAATCAAATGAGCTAGTATGCGAGTTACAACGCGTGTGTTGGAATAATTTTGAGATTAAACTATATTATTTATGTTATTTTTTTTGGAAAATTATTAATTTTAAAGGAAAATTCAGTAGAATTGGATTGCTATAATACAATGTAGAGACAGATAGTATAGGCATTTTTTTTCCAGGGAGTTTATTCTTACAATTTTGCATATACTATAAAAAGCTCTGAGCTCGGTGTATCAGCGGGCCCGTAACGTTAAATTTAACGGTCGGCAAAGAGTGCAATATTTCCATCCCTTTCCAACTCACATTTCCCAGATCGTAAATCTCGAAATGGCCGCATGTAGGTTACGCACGCCATCCGCGTGATTTGGGAGAGAGCACATAAACTATAGTTTTCTCTGTTTTATTGCGTGTTTTACTGCGCGCTAAAGGAGACGAGAGTATATCGTTAAAATCAGCTGTTTAGGTTATGCTTCAAACGTGCTCAGGAATGTGGCGAACGAAATGTTCTGTGCGCTGACTGGAATGATACTCTACTTGGAAATATATTTTATACATTTATTCTTCTTTTTTTTTAATTTTTGGTTTTATTGTCAATAAATGATACCATAATACATTTTGAAATTGGGCGGAAAGATCAAAACGAAGTGTTTTAACACTAAATCCTCTCCGTCTACTTAGAAATGTTCTTATGCACGATAAAATCTACATCGACATTTTCTTTATTTGTTCATATGGCACGCTTTTATTAGCTTTACTTGTATACATTAATAAATGTAAGGAAATCATGTAAAGCTATTTTGAGCCTTTCTCATCTTGCATTATTTAATGAATCCGTTTGATATTGTATAGGTACATATGTCCGGATTCGATGGTGGTATTATCACATTCTTATCGGGACAGCCAGAATAAAAAAAACTAAATTTATAAATTAATTTAATCGAATTAGCTTGCTTCACGTTGTATTCCTAGCGGGGTAGTCAGAGAGAACGGAGTGCTAAACGCTACGGTCTCTCCACACTTCTTTTGCCTCGTCCACTGACATCAACCCCTTCATACATGCCCTTCGAGGGGTTACCATGCTTTTTACATGACCTCCTCTAGAATCTTTGATACTGTATTTTCGGTGGTCAACCGAGGACTCCCTAACTCTTTTACCGCTCACTTATCCGTCTTAAATCTTTTTTGTCATTCTTTCATCACTCATTCATTCGACGTGCCTAAGCCAGCTGAGCACGGTCTTCTTTATTCTAAGCGTGACATTCACGCTAGCACTTGCCATTCTGTATTTGTATTTTCATTGCGGATTCGATTAGCTAAGCTGACTTCACATATCCTACGAAGGGATCGGATCTCAACATTATCATCATCTTTCTTTCATTCTTCTTCTGTAATACCCACGTTTCGCTGCCGTATAAAAGCGTCAGTACCAACACTGTATTGTGTACGACCAAACGTGCAGCTGCGCTGACGTTTTGCTGTTTGATCAATGCAGCTAAGACTTGATTAACCCTGTCACTGCAACAATAGGCCTATCCACGTTTATCTCGTATATTCCATCTCTACTGAACATACTTCTCAACTTTTTACCATTTCCACTGATCTTGCATTCGTTCTGTCCTCATTTCTTTGAAATCCAGAACCTTTGACTTGCTCGCATTCAGGCTTAGACCAATATTTTCACACCTTTCTTTCAGAGTGGTGACTAATGCCAGGCGCCAGCTCGCGTTCTGGTGATGCAATGAGCACTGTATCTTCTTCGTACAGCAGGCAATTTCCACTCAAATCTTTAATAATAAATGTAATTATTAGGTAATTTAGACTTTTTGTGATTATCTGTAAGTTTTTCCAAACGGGAATTACACAGGAGCTTGTAATGTATAGTTACACCTAAGAACACTGTTGATTCCGTCACAATGAAAGGTCCCCTTTTTAATTATAAGACTAAAATTTTGTTTATAATACTAATTATTATAGTTTAAATTCCAAAGTCAATACATTTCGTTTTTTTCACTTAAAATGAAATCATCAACGTCAAACCAGAAAAGAGTATGCAACAATATGCTTTGTAATACTTTACTTTGTTATAGTCAACCTTAAATATTAAAAAGGTAGCATCTGCGAGAAGTAACAATGTCACATACATTTTTCAAATGAAAAGATTAATCGCTAATAAATAGTAGAAATAAAAAGGGACCAAGAATAATTCCTTGTGGAACGCCCATCGTATGAATTTTCTAATTAAAATGTGATGCAACAAGTTCAATGTTGTATACTAAAATTATACAATTTTAAGAACAGACTTTATGGTCTACACTCTCTCACTCTCAATGGCTTTGAGAAAATTACAAAAAACTCCTATAAGAATGCGACTTTTATCATACATCATATACATAGGTGCGCAGAAAATTTAGTTTTGGTGACACCAAAAAGTCAAATTACGCAAAATTATCGGTGTCAGCGAAAGTTTTGTTATGGACCATTTGGAAAGATCATTTGGAAAATATCCAGTTCATAATTTAATAAATACATGTGACTATAATAATCTCTTCGTGGTATTTTTAAATAGAATAATATACTTTGCGTATTAATGTGTTTTTAAATTGTTGATGTAACTGAATTGAATCGGTGAGACTAAAAGATTAGGAAGAAGATGATGCCCTGGAATTTAAGCTTGCCGGGAAATTTACTAACAGTACATCAAATAAAATTTTGGATAACAATGAACTGCTTATTCTTTTAGTTATCTTTATAATAATCTTATGTAATTTTGAAGGATATATCATTAGCGAACAGTATAATTATCATATAGTTTTTACGTTATACACAAAATTATTGCGTATGTTATATATGTACATTTTTATTTTGTAGCATTGAAAGCAGGAGAGTTCATTTAGAGTAAATAAATAAGAACCTAATATTCCTAATCCTTTTTTTTTAAATGCTCTTAGTTGTAAGTAAGAAGTTTTGTAATAATATTAACGATACATCTTTTTTATGTTGTATCGAGTAAAAAAAATTCAAAACAAATAAATCTATATTCTTGCAAAATATAATAAATATGAATTCAATATTTGTATTAGAATTAGGTAATACAATTATTTTATAAAAAATACTTAAACTTTAGTCATTTACGGAAATTAACGAAATAAATCAATTGGTGTAATACAAAAGTCAAATGAAAAAGTAAAAAATAACCGTATTAAACGTTGGAAAATTTTAATGGTAAATTTACCATTCTCATCTCTTTACATGGCAAAAATTAGGTTAAAATTAAAATTAGGTAAAAATTTGCTTTAAATACCCACTCAAAATCTTTTCTACATATCTTAATAAATTTTATTATTGGGGGCAAGCCAGCAATGGGCAGCCACCACAGTGGCAATGAGAACTTGAACTTGATGATGATACGATGTGCTATTTTTCGAATATCAATTCTGTTTATAATGTATGTAAGTAAATTTAGTTCCTCTCAAGAGAAAATAAAAAGATTTAATACTTGTCCTTGTTTTATTTTTATTGTAAACTATGTTCATTACAAAATATTCATCTTAGTTTACAGTAACAATTTCACGTCAACGACAAAAACCCTACTTTTATGTATAAAATTGACAAAAGTAAGAAATAATGTAACTACATACCTCTTGAATAAAATAATGTTCAAATAAAATGTATTTCAATAATTAATTATTATTTATTTGTTACAATCAAAGAAAAAAAAACAATTCGTTTTAAAAAATATTTAATTTTTCTAAATAATGTTATAATTATGAAATTGACTCTGTACACAGTTAACTCATGTATATAGCCAACCGACACAACCGCGCACCAGCTATTACAGAGACGAATGACGCGTGATTTATCTCAAAACGTGTGCTTAGGTGGGGATAATAAGATGGCTCCCAAATAACGTGACGCTATTGGCCACATCTAAGATTTGCCTAAAACGTTATTTTTATTATTTGGATGGTGGTCCTAAGCCGATATCGGAAGTATCATACCATTGGTTCATCAGTATTTAAGTAATTTCTGTTGATATTTTCTCTTAAAAAATTGGATCTGGCGTGTATATTTTCAATTTCCATATAATGATTATACTAAACAAGTTTTCATTGAGAGAAAATGTAATTTATACTTAACATTGTTTTATCTTGATATATCTTCCGGGATAAATAAGGTTAACATAAATAATGTAACTTTATAATATTCAAATTGATGATGACATTATATTATTTATTATACAGACATGATATTTTAAGTTGTCGAAATTAAGACAACATATTTTATGATGAATATTATTTGAATGGTAAGAAAAGTAAATCAATCCAGTATATAAAATATTAGATTATAATACACCACTCCCGATCTATGAATAATACATCATAAGACTTTATAAAAACATTTTTTTTGTTTTTTAAACAGTTTTCAGGATATCATCAATGCTATCCTATCAACTGTTTTCTTTAATTAACCGTTTGAGCATATAAATATTATAGTCGTTTTATAAAAAGTTATTCAAGATCTAGTAAGCAACTTATTATTAGACAAAAAAATCACCGGCGCTTAACTTAAAGTTAAATTTTGATTATAAATAATTATAAAGTGAAAGTAACAATGAAAATAAAGCAATAAAAGTGAAGTAGAGCAGCCGTCAGGTCGAGCGAGCGCTATCAACGTCTGGTGCATCGAACGATACACCAAGAAAGTTTACGAGGCCGCACTTGTTCGCATCGGCCGCGCTACGGGCGTCCACGCCGATACGAGTCCATCGTGCTGCGGAGCGTTCAATTAATCGCTGCGATTAACGCCGTCTCTCGGACATCAATGGTGTCGGCTTAGCGGAGGGTGGTGGTGTCCTTTTCTGTTGGTCGCAGATTTAGTGCGGCGCCGCGGTGTGCGGCGTCGCCTGGCGGGGGGCGCCGCGTCGCTCGTAAACCATCGCTCGGCACACTCCACTGACGCGCGCCTCGGCGACTACGCGTTGCGTAACACACCGCCGCCACACCGTAAACAACGCGCGTGACGTGCCACAACGCCGCTGCCGGCCCACGTGCGCTCTACCGGCACATTACGCATTGCGCTCATGCCCATCTAAAACGCTGACACGTGACTTGACGAGTGAAACTCCGAACTTTTTTATTCTGTAGAACTGTGTGTTGTGAAGAAGTACGCACCGAGCGGGATGCCGCGACCCCGTTTGCCGACGGCGAACGGCGGCCGCACCGCTTAAGGTGAGTTTATTGCCGATTTATAGCTCCCAACTCGATCCGCTCGGGAGCAGAGGGCCCGAAACAAGTTTTGTTTACCAAACAAACTTTTGACTTGGCTACCTCGTCGAGTGACAATGTTTTGTAATGATGACTATTGTTTATTAATTGCTCTGAACTAAAGATAAATAGCCCTACATTACAATAACAATAGGCTAACGCTGGCCAAGTATCTACTCTATTGCAATTTTATAGCTCTATCTTGTATGAACGTGACTAAATACAATATTACACTTTATACGATAATGAGATAAATGAATTATATTGACGTATTAATGAACATAAATTATAAACACATATATTACAGTAAAGGCAAAAATCATTAAATAAGTAGATTATTTAAATCATAGAAAAAAGTAATTTTTTAGTCACTTTATAAACTATGTTTAAATTTTTTGAATTAACTTTAATATGTAGAAAAGAAACTTAATAAAACAAAGTCGTACATTAAAAATGCAATTAAGATTTACAGTCATATTATAAAAGATTAATTATAATTTGCAGATAATTTAATTGTTTAGGTTAATTGACTGTTATTATTTGCATGTTTGGCAGTAAAAAACTCCATATACTATAATAAATATTAAATAAGACAAGAGATGGGAAAATCGACTCTATCTCTTATTAATATGAGCTATTCTCGTACTTTATGAAAGAGTAAAGTACAATTGATAATATACTACTAGTTGATAAAAATAGATATTCCTTAATTACTTTTGTGAATTCAGTGATATTATTTAGATATCTAGCCGCTTAGCGGTAGTACTGTTATCTTTTAATAGTTTAGCTTGCGTATATAAAATTTAATTGTTGTGATAAAATAACAATTACTATTGTTTTTTGTATGCAAAAAATTGTAATTTTATAAATAATAATTTTAGTCAAAAAATTTATCTTACTTTTGAAAAATAAATCAGTATAAAGAAATACTTTATTGTTTCTGGAATATATTATTAATGAATATTTTTTATTGATTTAGCTATGAGATTAAATTTATTGTGTCATAATAAATATAAATAATTAAATTATAAAACACGTTGGATTTTCTTTATATTTGACTCACTAAAAAGTTTTGGGAGCAAAATGTGTATAATATAATATTTTTCTATTATACTTAATTGCATAAAAAAATCCATCGACCTTTTAACAACTATTAAAGCTTAGCTTTGTGTTAAAGGAACAAGCAAACGAAAATGTTATAGAATAACTTTTTATCGACTTATTCTTTAAATTTCTATAGAAGACAAAAAAGTTTATTCTTTAAAGTTCTCTGTCAACGCACAAAAGATTCATAAACAGTTGAAAATTACTAAAAGTAAAAATTATTTAGGAATATATATTCGGCAGAAAGTTTGGAACGGAAGTACTTTAATAGGAACGGAGTGTCCTAACACTAGGTTTCAAGTTTTCCTTTGGCGATCCTGATTACATATCAGGATACAGAGTAATGATAAGAATATACATTTTCAACATTATATACTTATAAGCCGTTTATATTAAGGCCTTGAATTTTTTTATGATCTTTAGCTGCTTCTTGTGCTTTGGATAGATATCAATATTGTTTTAGTATTATAAAGGTAGCATGAGAATATAAAAAAATGAACATATTTCACATTTAACTTATTAACTAAAAATATTTTAATAAAAAAAATGTTTAATACTATAGTTAGATATAAAGTCATCAATGTAATATTTTAAATTACCACATATAATTTATTTTTAAATTATAAAAAAAATACACAAAAATATCGATAAACAAAATCTATATATCTGAAAATATTTAAAAAATACGAGTACCATTTAAAAGATAAATAACAGATCATCACATTGTTAGCCTCCTACACACAATAAGAAAATTATTACACAAATTGTGCCAGCGAAATTTAAGTCAATCTAATTTAGTAAAAACAAAACTATTAATCATATGGAAGAAGTTGAGATAGAACAAATAATTTTCAAAAAAACACCTTTAGTTTTTAAAGTAGGTAGGTACCATTTTTTGAAGGAACTTCCTTGAGAATTGAGTTGAAAAAGTAGTTCAGGGCGTTTCTGCGCCGGCGCAGCTTTATTTAAGATTCTACTCGAGTGCGCTTCCATATTTGTCATTTATCACATCACATTATTCATCGCAGCCTCTGATTTTAAACTGGCCTTAAACGTTTTAACCTCTTTCGTAATTCTAATCCTTTTGCAACCATAAATTTATTAAATAAAAATATTTTAAAACAAAACTGTGTAGAAAAACAACAGACACAGGCCGTTGTGGTCCAGAAGCAAACATGTGATTGTAATTCATTATGGGTTCGATTTCTACTTGGGGAAATGAGTAATTATTTATTAATAGGTTTATTTCTTCGCTCTGGTACCAAGGCAAAGCGCAGCCTTGAGATCCGCCACTGCACGTCCAATGCCTCAAAACATTGGAGATAAGTCGGGAGCGGAGAGTCTTAACACTATTTTCCTCTGCTTATTCTATTATATGCGGGATAGAGTCTGAAAAAATAAAAAAAAGCTGAATGATGTGATATGTATTAAAGTATTGCGTGCATTTATACCATTCATCGGTTTATTTCACTTTGCTCCGAACTTTTTTAAACGAGAATAATATAAAATTCTTTTTTTTATCTAAGTTATATAATACCTACTTATACTTATGTAGGTATAAATAATGATGACTCACACAAACACAAATTCCCTTATAATAAAAGTTTTCGTATCTATAATACATTACTATTTATTGGGGGAACTGATTTATTTTTATTTCCCCGCTCTTGTAAGACACACTGTGGCGTTGAGTTTCGTCACTCAGCATACAATGTTTTGAGTTGGGGCGGAAATCGGAGAACAGAGAGTTTTACCATCAGATTCTCTTAAGCTGAATAATATATTTTTTATCATAGCCAAAATTATTTATAACAAGAAACTTAACTTAGATTCTTATAAAACTTGAGACATATACCATACGGTGACTATAAAAACTGTATACGATAATAAATTATCATCTTAATAAGTTAATGAGTGATTCAAACAATTCTTCAGTTTTTATAATGGAGTGTAAGTGCCGGTGTTGCTGGTTGGCAGTCGTTATTACCGTATAAGTATGAAAGCATCTGCCTATAGCGAATTTGATTAAAATTCAAGTTTTATCGTATATTTATTTTAAATGCATCAGAAGCATTTAGAGGCGGCATATTATATATTATTTAATATAATAAAAAAATACAAGCAATAACACGGATATCTTAAGTATATTTACAATAATAAAGTGTTTTAGTTTATTATTTTAGAGTATTTTAAAAAATATATATTAAAAAAAATATATATATATTTAAAAAAATCTTTATATAACCCATACATACATACAAACATGTCTGATAATGTTATGGCATACGTACAAAACATCTTGATAACAATCCAATAAATAAAAGACAAATAGATGGGGTCTATAAATAAAACTACTTTGTGCTGTAATACGTCTCCGTATTCAGCTCACGTGCGGTCGATCATTCGCAATCGAATTTTTAATTTAAGCAAAAAAAAAAATCGATTCGAAGCGTTAAACATTGCACACAACCAGGTGAACGTTTACCTCCCGCGGTACTCGCAAAAACTGATATGCGTTAAAAAAACGCATATCTTTGAAACTTCAGAAGAAACAAATTGCAGTCACTTTTAAACAATTTTGACCGATGGACTGGACTTAGTGAATCGCGTGTTTAGATTGACAAAAACGCGAAATTGTATTACAGGTTTCGTAAAAAAAAAGGTAAATCGGCTTATCAGCTATCGCTAGGAACCGCGAGGAACCGTAAACCGGCCCGTAAACCATCGCACTTCGGCTTTAAATCCGCATAATTATCGTATAGGCTATAAATTGTAGAGTGTGGGTGCACGCGTCGTTTGTATTCTCATTGGTGTTCTGTTGTTACAACATTATCAACTTATTTAAATAATGCTTTTAAATATCAGCAGATTTAAGATTCAGATCAATCTAATTTAATAATGAATTGGTTATGTTTTGAAGTAAGATTAGTAAAGAGGCATTATGATAAATTATTAAGCCAGTTGTGGCGCAGGGGCACTAGCGTGTGACTGCAAACTCGATCGGTTGTGGGTTTGATTACCATTCGAGGAATTCAAATATTTAATATTTTCATTATTTCGCTTTGATGTCGATTCAAAGCGTGGCGTTAAGTTCCGCCACTCAAGACGCAATTCTACCAGAATTCAGCTGAAAATGGGCAGCAGTGTGAATTGATAAACATTCCATTAAATCATACAAATAGAGGAAATTCAAAAAAAATATATATATATCTCCATCATAAAGATGTCAATATATTTTAATATTCATAAGGAAGCACCGAAATGCGTTGACTAAACTTACATCGTATTTTTGTATATGATTTAAAGATGTTTTGACCCCAGTTCGATAATGAATGAGGCGCTCGTAAACGGCGGAGTCAAGAGAACATTAATGTCAATAAAAAACCCATAAACCCTATTAGCCGTCATAAAACCACCACATCTGGTCCAATAACTTGCTTCGCGTACAAATAATGTTAATTATTCAATTATTACTATATTGATTTGATAGAGACGAGGCCAGTCGTGGCGCAGCGGCACAAAGTGTGACTGTAAAACCGACTGGTTGTGGGTTCGATCCCCACTCGAGGAGATGAATTATTTACTTAAATTTATATTTCCATTTCTTCGCTCTGATGTCGAGGCAAAGCGCGGCGATGAGTTTTGCCACTTAACACGCAATGCCTCCAGAATTCGGCAGAAAGTGGGAAACGGAGTGTCTTAACAATTTGTTCCCTCTGCCTACCCTGCTGTGTGCGGGATACAGCGTGAAGCTGATTTATTTATTTATTTTAGAGACGATATAAAATTTCGTATGTAGAGTTCGCGATTTATTTTATTCTTCTATACAGAGCGCTTTTTATTATAAGAATAATGAAAAAATAAAATGTACTTTTAGTTCAAACAATACTTTTGTTAAAAATAGGATTAAAAAAGTACCTACACCAGTGTCGTTTTTTAATACGATTCTCGAAAGCAGTAAATTTTCGTGTCGAATGATAATATTTTTAGATAAAGAACACGGAAAGGAACTTTTGTAATGAACCTCACAAATAGAGTCGTAAATAACCTCAAGGTGTAATGTGAGTCTGGCCACAATTCTTCAAAATATCGGCATAATTGTTTAACTAATTTGTTACCCTCGCAGGTGAATAGAGCCCCCCTAGAGTCTTTGTCATATTGTGCAATACGGAACGGGATACTTCCATTGTTTCATTTACGACTCTACTTTTTCACGGCTTAACGGAACTTTGAAAGAAATTTGTAAATATAACGGTTTGGCATTTGCCTCTTTTCTCTATTTAACATTAAAATGCTCTACAATATGCCATTTTTTGCAATTTCTTAGTTATGCAATTCTTTTGAGCGATTCGTTACTGTTACTTCAATTATCGGCACATGTTTTGGGTAGCTTTTGTTTTAAAGTAAAATATTATATTGTAATAGCATTTTTGATTGCTACTGACAAAATATCTGTTTTAGTTAAGCTCTTACATCTGGTTATATTTTGTTAGTAAAAAAAGGACTTATTTAAAAAAGACTTTTTGTGTTATGGCAAAACAATATAAATTAAAAAAAAAAAAATTTTTTGACAAAATTTATTTTTTATGTTCTTGAATCCTTCGCGTTTAAAGACTTAGCTTAGAAAGTGTACCGTTAAATTAGTTTTCCATAAATATGTTAAGTTTGTAAAAAAATATTTTAAGATTTGTTAACTTTTTTCAGTATTTCGAAAATTCATAAAAAGTAACAACATTAAAATTATAAGAAAGTTGGTTTGTCGAAGCAGTGTGGTGGCGCTCGAAAATTGTAATATTTCAAAATTACTCAAGAGTCGCGTTTACTTGAATAATGCGATAACTTCGCGAGGGTTGCCTCACCCTTTGCGTGCCACCCAGTTACTTCTGTTTTACTTGATCTAAATACAGTTTAAACTACAATAAAAAAATATTTATATTTTTATCAGCTTCACGCTGTATTCTGCACACAGACAGAGGTAACCTAGTATTAAGACACTCCGTTCCCCACTTTCTGCCGATTTCTGGAGGCATTGCGTGTTGAGTGGCAGAACTCAACGCCGCTCTTGTCCTCGACACCAGAGCGAAGAAATGGAAATATAAATTTAAGTAAATATAGCATCTCCTCGAATGGGGATCGAACCCAAAACCAGTTGGTTTGACAGTCAGTTACAATCACTCGGTTTTACAATAACATTATATTTTTACATCTATTAATGAAACAATTAATGAAAATAATAAAAAATCTCTTTTGCTAAGTATTAAAATAATTATTTAAACTTATCTAAATTTTATACTAACTACATCAGTATCGCTCTACCAAAATATATATATAAAAATACTTACGCCCGATCACCGTCGCGTCGTTTGAATCCTAGCCGATTCATTAAAAACATATGGTTTATTATGGCTATGTGGTTTCTGGAGGCCGCACGTGCTTGCAGCCATGTGACAAACCGGTCTCGGTGAGCCTACTAACCTCCAAACGGCTTACGTGAGCCATGGTGATTCCTCAATTCACTTTTAGTCGCCCTTTGTGCTTGTGGGAAAAATCGTGTGAAAATTGTACCGTTTGTCCTTATAATTGTTCTTGAACGGTTATTAGATGTACGGTTCTATCTTTTATTGGATATATTATTAGATATATACTATTAAAAGTTTCTTAATGCATGCAAATGTAATTTAAAAAATCTTTGATTTACTTAGTTTGATTAAGTTGAAAACAGAGTAAAAGATACTGTTCTGTTATCTATAACTTAATTAATTTTCTAAGTTATTATTTTAATTTAAAATATAATAAAAATAAAATAAAATTTACTGACAACAAAGTTGCAAGAACGAGATACATACTTGTATGCACGTGCATTGTATAACTTTTTATAGTAAAAGATTATGTTTAAATAGATGACAAAGATATATTTTTTTAATATAGAAAATACATAGTACATTTAATTTAAATAAAAACATTTTTCATTATAAATTTTTACTGTCTGTAAAAATACAAATAAATAAATTTAAATAACATAAATATAGGAATCTGTGCCACGAATCCCTGATTCTCATAGTTTGTATATTTAAAATTCCATCATTATAGTAAATTATGCAAAAAATTGTTGCACTCTGCTGCATTCATTTCTAGACTATAGGTATATAGGTGGTAACGTTGACTTTATTGGATTGAGTTTGTTATGTTTATGCATAGAATAACACAAAATACAACACAATTCAAATATAATATAGTAGAATATGAAAGCGGTTAGGCGTGAGTCGGATTATCTCACCAAAGGTTCCGTATATATTTCATTGTAGGTATTAATTAAAATTAACCTATCATTTCCATTGGGAAAGTACAATTTTTATTAGTATTTTTCCTTTTGAGGTACCCTAAAAATTACTAAAAAGACTGGGAAAGCTGCTTACCATCAAAATACACTGCATGTAGAGTTACAGAACTCAACGTAACACTTTGGCAAGTATACCAAAGAAATGGATATTCGTATATTATATGCATTCCTTAAGCAGGATTAGAACTTATAAGCATCTGGTGCCTTTTGAAAATTAACCACAAAACTCTAGTTTTCATCAATAATGAAGTCCTCAGTTGATAATATAATAATTATTCAGATATGCCGCATAAATTTCAAATTTCTCACGCCTCCATAAACACCCACAAATCTTTCAAACTAAGTTAGCTCAATAATAGCTATATTTATATTACAATATTACACAATGTTTTATATATTTCATATAAGGATGTGAGAAACAACTGCAATTGGTTAAACTATTTTATAGATGAATCATATTTATTCAGATTGATTGTTTTTTTTAAATACTGACAGTTACCTAATTAGTCTTTTTTTTCAATAAATATAATATATCTATCTACGGAATTTATAGATAATTTCCGTATATATTTATTGAAAAATAGATAGATAAAAGATAAATTTATAAATAATAAATACATAATATATTATGTATATAATATAAGGATGTGAGAAATAACTACAATTGGTTAAACTATTTTATAGATGAATCATATCTATTCAGCTTTATTGTTTTTTTTAAATACTGACAGTTATCTATTTAATATTTATCTTTCTTTTCAATAAATTGAATATGTCTATCTACGGAATTTATAAATAAATTCCGTAGATATGTATATATTTATTGAAAAATAGATAGATAAAAGATAAATACATAATATATTATTTGATGTGCAAAAGTCGGCATTTTATTAGGCAGAATAAGAATTAAAAGGATGGATTCTAAACATGTACTTGTCTAATTCTATCTAAATTAAATATATATATATATATATATATATATATATATATATATATATATATATATATATATATATATATATATATATTGCTGAAAATATATTTTTTCATATAAAAGGTTTACAATTTTGCTAAGACTTGCAATACAAGCGTAATACATTAACTTTATTTCTAAGGCATTGAGCCCTAATGAATCATGGTAATCATGTCTTTGTCTTACAATGTTTCCATTTTAAGTACTTATAATGTTATGATTCATGTTAATACTAACTTATAAAGTAATCTACACTTGTAAAAACAAGATTGGAACTTTTTTACACTTTTAAAGTGTTATTCCACACATAGCAAAGAAAAATAAGTTGTAACAAGCATATAAGAATTTCGACATAGCCCGATGAGTATAAATGATTTCATGATTTCGACATAGACGAATGGCTTAGTCGATCAGAGTGCTTGGCTTGGTTTCCAAGAGGCACGGGTTCAAATCCCGATACGTTAAATTTTTTATAGATTTCCAAAGATATAAATATATATGTATATAATGACATAAATGTTAGGAATAATATGTTTATTCTAACGAGGCGGCTGTAGGTTCAATCCGCACTCGGGAAGTGAGTCATTTTCATTTCTCTGCTCTGATATGACAAAGTGCGGCGTAGAGTTCCGGCACTAGCTAATTAGCGCGCCCAGTACGCAATGCAACGATTTCTATCAATTATACTGCACAATAAAAGTAAATATAGATTAAAATTAAACAAGGAAAATCTTAATCTGTTTAAACTTTATTCTCAACTATCTATAGAATACTAAACGAATCGAGTATCAAAGGAACTGGAACGGAACTTACACTGTTCCACTCCACTATTATCTTATTAACTCTTAAACACGCAACTTATATCACGATTATTACAAAATTACTGTTATTATACAAAACATTAGGAAATTACAATTATAAAATGATACTTTGTTGGTATTGTAATTTGTATTATTAATTATTATTAATGTATTGACATTTATGTATTACTTTGTACGTATAAGTACATTATATAACTGTGGTTTTGCGCATTTTTTTTATTTAGTAGTACACAAAGTAGAGATGGAAAAAGAAATTTTAAAAAATATTAAGGGATCCCTTCTTCTTCTTTTTCTTCTTCTTCTTCATTCTTTAAAAATATGAATAATGCCTAGAAAAAAATATTTATGATTATCCTTTAAATATATGTACTTAATAGATATGTGATAATATATGTAAATCACATTCCGATACATGGTGAAGTGGACTTTTAATCACAAGCTATAATAACAAAACTAATTATATAGAAAATTTCAATAACCCAGCATATATGTACTTCTCACATTATAAATTCAACAAACAAAGCAACTAACTGGCTGTATAAAGGTTTAATTCTATAATATACGCAGAAAAGTGAACCGGCATCAAGTATGTATATCTTTAATTGAATACGCTCGTAAGTCTGAGTGCAACCGCACCTTGAAGTTCTCTCAAAACTTGAAGAATTCTCAACTTCCAAGAATTCCTAGTTCGCCTCGTCTCGTTATAGCGCTCACCACAAACCTCTTCTTATTTATGTCTTTACTTTATTCCATTTGTGGGTAACTTGCAGTAGCGTTGCTGAAATTTTTAAGTTTGTACTACGATATGAGATTTCTGTTGATTTTGTGTTTGTTAGTTCTGTTGTTTATTTAATCAGATACATTAATTATCCATTTAAAGTTTGAGGCCAGTCGTGGCGCAGCGGCACGAAGTGTGACTGTAAAACCGACTGGTTGTGGGTTCGATCCCCATTCACGAAGATGAAATATTTACTTACATTTACATTTTAATTTCTTCGCTCTGGTGTAGAGGCAAAGCGGCGTTGAGTTCCGCCACTCAACACGCAATGCCTCCAGAACTCGGCGGAAAGTTGAGAATGGGGTGTCTTAACACTAGGTTCCCTCTGCCTATCCTGCTAAGGTTCAAAATTCCAATATTAAGCTATACCATTACATCAAAATTTTAAAAAATATGCTTAACTTGAAAAATATCAAATTTACAGTTAATCATTGCAACACCATAAAGTCGACTAAGTCTTGTACTTCTATTTCTTACACTGTTAACTGATAAATGCAATAAAAATATAATAATTTTAAACCACTTAACCAATATACTTACACGATTACTACAGCGTAAATAATTGGGTTGCTTTTTTAATCTGTCTGCCTTACGTCAATCATAGTTCCTTCCGTTCGCAATAATATAATTGGAAATGAAACCTCACTTTTAAAATACCATAACCAATTAAAAAAAAAACAACCAAAAAGAAAAAAAAACAGGCGTCGCTTTCTAGAATTCGATATATTCAATTGAAAGGTGTTGGAAAAACGCACGACGATTCCATGAAAATGGATAGGCACGAAGAAACCCGCCGCGGAATGTCTGACATTGCCTCCCATCAAACGACATTAGTGGTAGCATGTCTCATTTCAACTTAATCTTTCGCTGTATAGTTTTAATGTGCAGTTTATACTGACTGACAAATGGCTGTTGCGTTATTTTATTATGTTATCTTAATTGTTCACATTTTTTGTGCGGCAAGGTGCGGATATAGTTACCACATTACCAAGCGCTTATAGAACGTTCTTTTTCTACAATTTATTAATATAGGTGGTCTTGGTGTGTTTTTATTATTTCATATTACTGTTACTATTTTGTTTGGAGAGGCCAGTCGTGGCGCAGCGGCACGAAGTGTGACTGTAAAACCGACTGGTTGTGGGTTCGATCCCCACTCGAGGAAATGAAATATTTACTTAAATTTATATTTCCATTTCTTCGCTCTGATGTCGAGGTTAAGCGCGGTGTTGAGTTCTGCCACTTAACACGCAATGCCTCCAGAATTCGGCAGGGAGTGGGGAACGCAGTGTCTTAACACTAGGTTCCCTCTGCCTACCCTGATGTGTGCGGGATACAGCGTGAAGCTGACTTAATTTTCTTTTTTAATTTATTTTGTTTAGAAAATATGCCCGTATTCAAGAAACAAGACAGGCACCGAGCGTTCTAGCATCTAAAAACTTATTTTTAAACTTTTAACTTCCGTATTCCTAGAGAGAGGCGCTGAAGTGGAAAGCAATGCATTTATAATTTGAATATCTTTAATAAAAATAGTAAAAAAAACTGGACGGCTTCCTTTATGCACAACGCTAACCGTTACGAAGTAATTGAATGATTTTTTTTAAATTATAACGTTAATTAAATTTGTGTGTAGTCGCCGGTTTTTAATTTGGAATAACGCTACTTTAAAAAATATCGAGTAAAACCTCTAGAAAATGAAAGATTATTAATAGTTTTAAAATTTGGAGAACTTACAAAAAGAAAAATGAGGCCGGTCGTGGCGCAGCGGCACGAGGTGTGACTGTGAAACCGACTGGTTGTGGGTTCGATCCCCACTCGAGGAGATGAAATATTTACTTAAATTTATATTTCCATTTCTTCGCTCTGGTGTCGAGGTTAAGCGCGGCGTTGAGTTCTGCTACTCAACACCCAATGCCTCCAGAATTCGGCAGAAAATGGGGAACGGGAGTGTCTTAACACTAGGTTCCCTCTGCCTACGGTGTTGTGCGGTATACAGCGTGAAGCTGATTTTTTATTTACAAAAAGAAAACTAATATAGATTTGTATCATAACTTCCCACACAATTTATGTTTATTAATTGATAATATTAATACACAATATTTATTTAGCTATACAACATATTATACCCTTATGCTGTACCGACCTATACTTACTTTTATAAGTAGCATTTATTTGGTATATTCATATTTAAAATTTTTAAATGTTTAGCCATTTTATAATATTAAACTGCGGAAAATTTATATAAGAAAATGTATTTGTTATTTTTATACGATAGGTATGCTTCTTAGAAGCGTGTGAAATGCGAATGATAAAAAATTACTCTCCTGACACTTGCTTATTAAAAGTTCTTATAGCAGTCCATTGAATCATTTCTTTGTATTCATAGCAGAAATTAATTTGCTTATAAATGTTTTTTATTGTAGATATAAGTAGTTAATATATTTTTGAGGTAGGTAGTAGGTATTAACCTTATTGTATTGTGCTTGTGGAGAACGGAGTGTCTTAGCACTAGGTTCCCCCTGCCTACCCTGCAGTGTGCGGAATACAGCGTGAAGCTGAAGCAGGTAGAGGGAACCCTGTGTTAAGACAATCCATTCCCCACTTTCTGCGTGTTGAGTGGCAGAACTCAACGCCGCAATTTATTTAAATGTTCATTAAATAAATAAAAAATTTTTGGTACATTTTTGAAACAACAAAATATTTCTATATTGCAACTGTGAAATTTGAACCCTATAGTGTTGAGGCAAAAGGCGGCGTTGAGTTCCGCCACTCAACACACGTTGCGCTCAGAACTCGACGGAAAGTTCCCCACTCGGAGTGTCTTAACACAATTCTCCTTTAATAAGGTAATTTAATTAAACGATAAATTTAGCTCCTTTTACGGAAGGCAAGGTATAACATTTAATAAACAGCATAGGTAATACATTAAAAAGTATATGTAATTAATTCAATATGCTCTACTGAGCAAGTACTAGAACAGCGCATGTCAATCTAAAGCTTAATATAAAATATATATTTTATTAATATAACTAGACCAATAATTGCTTCATTATTATATTAATAAGTTACTTATTTCATATAATATTTATTTTTTGTTGAATTATAGCTTATAACTAGGCAATGCTAAAAATATCCAAGCGCGGTCTATTTCTAACCAGTTTATTAGAGGCCATGCTATCTATCTAGGTATCACTGCAAACAATTACAACTAACATTGCTTTGAAGACTCTATATCTATTTATGTTAACCTTAATTCTTATAAATCAGCTTCACGCTGTATTCCGCACACATCAGGGTAGGCAGAGGGAACCTAATGTTAAGACACTCCGTTCCCCACTTTCTGCCGAATTTTTGGAGGCATTGCGTGTTCAGTGGCAGAACTCAACCCGCGCTTTGGCGCGGCGTTGAGTTTCCATTTCTTCGCGGCGTTGAGTTACCATTTCCATTTCTTCGCTCTGGTGTCGAGGCTTTGCTTCGCATGGGCACAAAATGTGTCTGTAAAACCGACTGGTTGTGGGTTCGATCCCTACTCGAGGAGATGAAATATTTACTTAAATTTATATTCCCATTTCTCGCTCTGGTATCGAGGCAAAGCGCAGCGTTGAGTTCCGCCACTCAACACTCAATGCCTCCAGAACTCAGTGGAAAATGGGTAACGAACTTAACACTAGGTTCCCTCTGCCTTACCTACTGTTTATTGATTTAATTTAATTAATTAATATTTAAAGGAAGTAGCAACAGAACATCGGGCATATTTATAAACGTTGATAGCATTTCTTTGGCCGCGGCCGTAAGCCCTCGCACATAAATCTAACTATCACATAGGACTGGCCAATTAATTATACCACAGCTAAAATTGTTCACTACTCTACCTAAGCATAAATATGTACGTATATACCTACATACAAAGTGAAGTAATCTATTAATGTTTCGTTTACTTTCTATGTTATTATAATATTCTTGAGATTTCGTTTTTGTTTAGTGTTAAGCACAAGTTGAAACTTTTCTTGCTTAAAGGTATTCGGAATTTTTTCTTTAATTTTTAATTTATATCATTCAAATGTTCTTTATCATTATTCTTGTTCCAGAAATATTATTTTTCTTATTCTTAGTATTCATCTTACTCTAGTCATATGTATAATTATTTATTTCTTTGGCAATGTAATTGATAAAAATTGTAATTTTTTGTTTCAAGTTTTGATCCCTATATAGTCAGGGATATCCTCGTGTTAAGATAATTGATCTCCCGCGGGTTCTTTTAGCTTCAGCATTTAATAATAGTTCTTATCATACTTACTTACGTTTACTTTGAATAGTTATTAATTATTTTTTTTTTCATAAAAAAAACATTCTAATATTACTTATCGACTTCTTTATCAGTGGTCACCGTGAAGTTATTATAAGTGAATACATAGTCCAACTCGCACTTGGCTAATTTCTGATATCTATGCCCAAAATCTTGTCTGAGGACTGGGCCCATGGAAATGGCGCGGTTCAAGCAGTACCTACCTATATCATGATCTTACCGATTCAACTTACAAAGTAATTATAAAAAAAGTTCTTATTGACTTATTATATAGAGTCCTATTTTGTTTTTATTGAGAAATATAAAGATTTATTAGGCATTTGTATGAATAAATCTTTTAGTTTGAACGAAACAATCAAATCTGCTCTTTTGTTAAATGATTGATATTTGCGGAACTATTATTGACATTTAATAGAAATAGTTTATTTATTTCTCGTTGGGAGTTTATCTTAGATGGTTACTATGATTGCAGTTAGTTTATACTGTTTCATTTTAACTAATTGAAGTGTAAATTGCTTTGACATTTAATAAAATTTGTGGACTTGGGTCATGCAATGGGTAATTTGTCGCAGTCAGTACAATAGCACTAAACGATGTTAAAACGTCGAAAAGCAGCAAACTGGTGAAACCTTAAGTTTAAATTTTAAAATTATAAAACAATACCTATTGTATTTTATAATAATTTCTTAAGAAAATATGCAATATATGTATAGCTCAAGCTATTTAAAAAAAACCTGTTCATAACCAGCAGTATTGTATTTAAATATTTTTTAACTCATACTAAATTATCAATATGCTCTCTAGTAGAGAGTCTCTACCGTCCAATTCAAAGTTAATTCAGTAAGTTAATACGGTATATTAAATAGAGTATACTGACATTTGATGCTGACAAAGTAATCTATTGTTGTGCGCACGAGCCTGACATTTGGCTATATAGAGTCTACCCTAGTAGACTATAGAACATATCCCCGCTCGAAATTTCCTAGATTCAATCCATCCGTGAGAATCAGTCTTAAATAACATAAATACAATAATAAAGAAACAAGCGTTACGTCTATCTTCGTCGACAGCCGCATGACGACTGACATAAAGTCAGCTATTATTTATGTTTGGAATACGCTGTCTAATTAGGCGCAAGCGCATCATTCTATGTAAATTTGAAACTGAATGAGCGATGGATATTATTTCTATCATATAATCTGGAATCGCTTAGTGAATATAAAGTAAGTTTTTGTTATTAATATTGAATTTATTATTAAGTTAGTAAAATATTATTTAATGTTATAAAATTGCTTATAAACCTATAAATAAAAAAAATAATGTGATGGATTGTATTTTTTTTATCACTCGTAAATTCATCATATCAGAGTAACTAACGTATTGGTGATGATGATAACGATGATGCTAGTGATAATAGACAACATAACATAATATATAGATAATATAAAAATATAAACAACTATAAAAAATCATATAATATCATTAAACAAACATACAAACAATATGAATACCACACGACATCCTATAATATTCATTTATTTGATTATGCAATGAAAATATGTATGTAGTTTTAGCCAGATCCTCCTCTTGAGGCGAGCACGAGTGATGTTATGAGCAAGCCATTATTGTCTCGTCCCATACCGTAAAGTATTACGCAGTCGGGCCGACGACGGATAAACCGAGAGCTGCTAAACTACACACAACAAACATAAAAATGATGGATTTTTGTAGATTATATTTTTAAATTAAATTCTTTTATAGTATTTTTTTTTATATCCTTGCGGTATCTGCTTCTAAAAATAGGTTTTAATGAATGTTTACTAAGATAACACTAAAAACGTTTGGATAAAACATTACTGTGGAAGTCGTAAATCTTACTCTGTTATATTCTTCCTGGGTCATTTAATTTATAAAATTGACTATAAATTAGCTAATGAACTAGAAGTACAAACATATTGTGCAATAAATACGAGATCTTGGGACATGTGTTAGCTGTCAACTAGTTTTTTTTTGTGCGTCGCGGTAAACTTCGCAGCTCTATATAGATGTTTGAGTGAAATCGTTTAGGATGAAGTGGAGGTTTTTGCCAAGCAGTAAAAGATGGTGAGATTTTATGAGAGTAAAGGAGTTATCAATAACATACAATCTGTGTAAGTGTTATATTTAATGTAGCAATTGTTGCTTTTGTTTTAGATAAATTTACAAATGATATTACAAAATAATATAAATGTTTAGGAATATAGAAATTGTAATATAATAATAGTTTTTATTAATTTATTATAAACAAAGCCATAAATAAATATATATTTTTTGTTCTATATTCAAAATATCTAAAACATAAATGGCAAAGCTGTCACGCGCTAGATTTAGTTGAGAGTTAATTTAATATATAGTTATGCCATCAAAATGTACGATCGATGAGATATAAAAGCTGAAATTGTCACGTCAGTCCAGCGTGACAAGCACGAAATCGCCAACACAAAGCGAGCGTCAACATAAACTAACATCCGGCGAACGGTGATGTATTGCAGCCGCAGAACTATGGAAACAAATCTCTCTGACTAATAATTTATAGGCGCAATATGGCTCCGCAGTTTCAAAACAGAGCGAAACAAAACAAAACAAGCAAAAACAGAAGCGCGACCCGCGATAAAGGATGTCGCCACACTCTCGCGGGCCTCACTTTAAAGATAGACTGGCTGCATAGATTAGGAAGCGAACGGGACGCGCAAATAAAGGAAGGCGCACCGTCCAATCGCACGGCCACGGGGCGTAATTATAGCTTCTGCTCAAATTAGGAGCGGCGTTTGTTGCGCGCTAATTGAACGCGGAATTAACTGCACGCCTCCAGCCAAATGACTTCCCATATCTTTATTGATTCCGGCTCCAGATGTAAGTCTCCGATTGAAATTATCAATTGAGCACAACGTTGCTGGTTTAGGTGGGCCGTGTCCACTCCAGAATAGTCGTGTCCACCCCAGAAAATTTACTAATAAAAAAATTGCCCCGAAAAATAAAAAATATGACGTGTACATATCTGTTCTGTGTGGTAAAGTTCAGGAGCACCTCCCCACTCCCCCCAGGAAATATCTCTAGTTACACTAACGGTTCTTGGTTGCATTTGCTTAAAATCAATAAAATTCATTATCTGGACATTTTAGAAATGAGTCACAAGGAAACAAATTAAACGGCCACCGTTCGTGCCAGGGTTGCCAGCACGATAAAATGCTTCAAATTACTGGGTGCCTATCGTCATTCCTGGCTCGATTATTTAAAAAAAACGGGCGCGGGTTGCGTGCGAGCGCGTCCCTGTCACGCCTATTTCTCTCCGCTATCTCCGTCCCTGTCCCGCGGTGGACAGCGGCCGCGATAACCGCGGAATGCGCCGGCTGACTTCAGTCGAGCGGCGCTCATAGACAATTTAAATTGGAGAAATTGGTAGCCGAGTGGTTCGAGGAACTAGCAACGAGGGACAAATGTCGATGTATGTAGATAGTAGAATCGCTTGACTCGACAGGACATTACCAACTACTGCGAATATCTATTAATATTTATTTAGAATGACAAGTGCATGAAATACAGAAGACACTTCCTTATTCTATTTCAATGGAACGTGCATAATTTTATGAATTTAACCAAAGACTTGAGGCCTTGAGGACAGTCGGCACACGCGACAGGTTGTGAGTTTGATTCTCAGTCGAGGAAATGAAATATTTTATATTTTCATTTTATTCGCTTTCTTATCGGAACAAAACGCGGTGTGGAGTAGGTACTGCCACTCAACGCAATGCCTCTAGAAGTCTGCGAAAAGCGGGAAGTGGCGTATCTTAGCATTAGGTTCCCTCTAAGTTCCCTGCTACAAGCGAAATACAATGCGAAGCTGAAAAAAATAAAAACTTTACTTTCTTAAGATATGCACCTAACTACCTAATATAAACCTCCATGTTAACTTACACAAAACTCAAAGTTTAAAAAATTTTAAACAAGCACAGAAACTGCACTAAAAAATTCCCAAAAAAAAACGCCCAAAACAAAATCGTTTATATCCTGAGAAAATTTTCAAGTAGTCTTGAACGTTGTATTAAGGGTAGCATAATAAGGCTTTCTGGATTAGGTATAACGCCTGAGTGAGGATAAGCCCGGGGTATATATCCTGGCTCGCAGCTCTCCCTCTAATTTATTGCTTCTCCAATGACCAGCGGTCTTTGTATTGGATCCACAATCAACTGAAAATGTATTTCTATGTAGATATATTAACATTTATACGACTGCTTTATTAGTGAGGTCAGGGACTCCTGCTCTTTACTTTCAAATTCTTAATCTTGATGTTAGAAAATGTGTTAGTTCAAAACAAATAGTTAATGTGATTAAAATATTTTATATTTATACTAGTGTATAGACTTTTATGAAATCTATTCTTATTAACTTCGTATATTAAGGGAATGCGGTCTTTTGTAATAGTAAAATATTTAAATTGGTAAATGATTTTATATCGTAAAAATATAAATAATACGAAATTAATTAATAACCGACTGGTTGTCGGTTCGATCCCCACTCGAGGAGATGAAATATTTACTTAAATTTATATTTCCATTTCTTCGCTGTGGTATCGAGGTAAAGCGCGGCGTTGAGTTCTGCCACTTAACACGCAATGCCTCCAGAATTCGGCAGAATGTGGGGAACGGAGTGTCTTATAATATGTTCCCTCTGCCTACCTTGCTGTGTACGGGATACAGCGTGAAGTTTATTTTATTTTTTTTATTTTTAACTGTCGATAGAACGGAGCACAGCAGTAGGGTCCGCCACCTAACACACAATATCACAAAGAATAATACTAATAATCTATACCTCTAAAATCCATAATAATATTATATAGCTGTAAAACATATTTGCTTGAACGTGCTAATTTCAGGAGCTACTGGTTCGAATTGAAAATTTTTCTATCGAATACTTCATTTATAGACGAAGGTGCCACACCTTTGTCTATACGTGTGATGTAATTTGTGTTATACTACATTACATTGATCATTTCGTTGTAACCTACTGTATCTACGGTCAGAGGTTAGCTTTTCTTGTTAGCATTTGAACACGCTTGCAAAGCTACACTGTAAAAACTAGTATATGATATATAGGGACTCCTATGATGGGGCTGTCTTTTACATGGAGTGTATAAAAATATTAAAATAACAACAAAAGAAAAGACCGAAGTATATCAAGATCAATGACTTACTAACTAAACATGTTTAAATTCAATCATAAATCATTATAAAGTAAACATTTGTACCAAAACGATGCCATTCTTAAGAGACTCCTTGTTGTATGCGCGATCAAAAATAACAAATAGTTTGGATAGCAGCCACTGAAAACAAAGACAGAAGTGCATCTATATATTACTGTCCGAGAAATGAATTGATTTAATGAGATCTTAAACTAATTGGATTTATACGGTTCGCTTCCATTTACTCTCCGCGTTAAGATGAACGTGCTGGTTCCCATCTTAACTTGTGCCCGTTCTATTAAGGCAGCTTAGTTGGTAAATAAATTGAGTATTAAATATGGCGTTTTTGGTTTCAGCGGTAAAAGCGTTTCCGCAATTTAATTATTGAGTTTACAGGTATATTTTTTTTAATAATTTATAAAAAAAAAATAATCAGCTTCACGCTGTATCCCGCATACATTAAATGCAATCCACTGAGCGGGATTAGAATTGTTAACACTTTGAAACACGCAATATTTATAAACTAGACGAAAACTAAAAAGCAAATTAAAATTACCATACTATTAGATTTTCTCTATTTCACCGATACTCTTAAGAAAAACAATTAAAAAGCATTCTGTACGTACATCTGAAGAAATTTATGTATATTCTGCTAGTAAACTGTAGACGTTTACATTCAACGCCCGGTACTGTTTTTATTATATTTATGTAAGGAAATAAAAATAGTGTATAAGAATCAATAATATTCGACTTTTAGATTTATTTTGTTTAGCTTCTACTTGAATTTACAGTATGAGGTGTGCTTAATTTCAATTTGGCATCCAGCCGAGTTATGAACATATACACGGACAGTCAGTCTCATTAGGATGCTGTGAATGTTACAATGTGGTCATCTCGTTTATATAAAAAATGAATTTTCGCAACGTTAGTCTTTATAATTTTCGCTTGGAAAAGTATATGTAAATTATATTAAAATTAACTCTAGAAGACCCACGACATAATTAATTATAATGTAATATAAAGAATTTTTGTTTTTCTGATTTCGAGCGAAAGAAAAGTTCAACATTGGGTTCCGTTATTCAAAACAGCAATATCTTGATATTGATGTAAAATAGGTTTGCTATAGGGATAGATATGTAAAATTTAAGAAAACTCCATATTTAATATGTGATACCTACATATACGTAGATATGTTTCCTTATATTAAAAAGACATTACCATTAATTGTAAATTTACCTATTTGTATTTTCATTTTTTAATTAAAGTAGCTTATGCGGGTAACTAATTTGTAAATATCCTCGTTTACCCATTAAAATTTGATTACCCATACAACTTAAATATGTGAACTATGGCAATTATATCGTAAAAGCCTTGTTACGATAAGTTAATATTGGTAAACTAGACGCAATCCTCTAAGGTACGTATTTACAAACCGCTTTCAACTGTGGGATCCATCTTGAGATCGTTCTCAGAGTTGAGATCGATTTATAAAGGGGCGTAAGTCTCAGTTTAACTGTACAGATTGTTTGCAATTGAGGGTCAACGGTTGAAATTCTTTTCGTCGTTTTTTTTTTATATTTCACATTTTAGCTCTAAGCTAGCTAACGAATACGTATATTTGATACTCATAAAATCATTTACCATTGCTTTTTCAGAATATTCAGTTAAGTAAGAACGCTTCTGAATCTGTATGTTTCTTTAAAGACACATTTGCATATGTTTCTATGTAATAAATTGTAACTACTCATAATAATTCCATTATGAAGCTTTTAAAATAGTTTTTTTTTAATTTTGAATCTAAACTAACATATGTAAAGTTTTGTTAAAAGCGATCATCTCGTATCTTGAATCCATTGATTTTGTTGTACCAACAGCTATGCTATTCCAAATATTATTCTATAATTACGAAATTTTAAATTAAAAAAACATCAAACGCCTAGAATATCTTTCGAAGAATTTTTCCTGTTTACTTAAAATATTTAGAATTATTTTTGCCAACTATAAAATAATTTACGTTATAACGAACACAAAGAAACAAAAATACAGATATACCTATGTTTTTAGTTAGTTTAGAATTTCAACATTCCATATCGGTCTAATCGGTAGTGGTGAAATACTGCGATGCACACGTTTGTAGTGTGGAGACACTTCATTACGGGGGCAGGACATAAATCAGGACTTCTAATAATAAACGTGCCTTGCTGAGGCAAATTGCGGGGCTGTCTGCGAGCGTGCGGTCGGCTGGTCACCGTACGTAGTGGAGCTGATGAGGTGATAATATGTTTATAGCCCGTAAAAATGTATTATGTGAGAATTGATCGATGAATTCACAGCACTTTCCTATTAATTTGTCGTTGTGAAGATCTATTGATAGATTTAGTATGAAAGATAGTTATTTACTTATTTGGTTTTCTAAGTTCGTGTTTCGATGTGTACTTATAATTTATATAAGGCAATACCTTATATAAAGCTTCATTTTTAAACAATACGAACATACAAAAATAAGGCAATTATATTTGTGTTTTACATTTTATATATTGAAATTTATAGTTAGTGTTATATAGCAAACAGCTTTATATATGTTAATATATTTTTACGTACTATCTCTCTTAATATTTGCTGAACAAGCAATTTGTAAATGCACTCTACTATTTTATCACAATTTCCAAATGATTTAATTTTTCCACCACCACCCAAATGAGATAAAGAGTCCCAAAAAAATTGTTTTAATTTATTTTTGTACCTCCAGAGATAAATCGTTGGCCCCTTAGATGTTCTTACTAATGTGATTTTAATGTACCTACTCAACGTCTTCGCCTATATTTCGTATGATCTGTTTTCTTTCTTATACAGAATTTAAGATGTGAATGCAGGCATGAGATGAAATTTACAGATTTTTCTGTATAATAAATGTTTGAAAATTCGTAATTACCTTACAAAGTATAAAAATGTTAACAGTTATTAATGAAAAAATGTATTTACTGCCTTTTAACATTCATTAATTTCTAAGAGTATTTATTTACTACAAAAAATACTTTGTTAAATGGAAATGACCACATTTCTAGGTAAAAATATTAAGAATTATATTTGAAACTATATTTGAAACGTTCCAAATAGTTAATAGGAATGTAGCTGCAGGTGTTCAAGCTACATACATAAATGTGGTTATTTTCTTTTATTATTTGAGTGAAACTATGATGATATATGACACAAGTTCAGGCAGAGCATAAGCGTGCAACTGTAGACATGAAAGGTTATGGGTTCAATTCCCACTCGAGAATATGAAAATTTTTGATTTTCATTTTCCTAACTCGAATTCGGTGGAATGTCGGGGAACGGACGTGTCCTAATGGAAACGGAGTGTCTTGATATTAGGTTCCCAGGATCCCTTAGCCTCGCTGTATGCGGGGTGCAGTGTGAACTTACTAAAAACAAAAAAAATATATGTTATAGTTCCTTAGTTATACATGGTGTACCATAATTGTTATGACTTCTTAACCGCATCATCTTTGTAGTGTGAGATGCTACGCAAAATTTATTTTTTTTATTTTTGTGGGGACTTTTAGCATGTTTCTATGTAATTTCGATAAATCACATAAATCACAGATAAATAAAAATATGGAAAGAGGGAGGACTTGCAAAGGAGCAATAAATATTATTTTTATCTTTTTTTGACACTATCAGTCCCTCCTTGCGTGGTAGAGACAGGGGCGGTACGAGAGTCGTTTAGGCTTTACTCCCTTTTGAAGATATGGGAACGATGAGAATTAACAAAATATCCATATTATAATTTACAGAAACATTCTCTATGTCAGTTTTCGTAAATTTTGCTATAATGAATGTCAAGAAAATATGTTAAATATTTAATAGTTGTGTTTGTTTTATTTCTAATTGATTTAGTAGTGATGAATTATATTATCTTACATTATATAGAAAACAAATATTTTTTATAATTTTACCTAGCCTATGAAACAATAAAAAATAAAAATCTCCAAAATGAGAATCGAATCCACAACTACCATCAGTACAGTCGACAGTGTGATATTAATGTGGCAAGTAAGGAATTTTAACAGTTGATATTTTCAAAATGATATTTATATGCATATAGCTACTATATTTCCTATAAGTGCTTCTAGTCTAGAAGGACTTCGACCGTGTATTGCTGAGTTATTACGTGTTGTTTGGTCTATGCTATTTAGAAAAACGAATGCTAGCATGCAATAGTTACGTAGAAATATTATGATAGAAGAACATATATGTATTAAATAAAGAATAAAAGAAGTCTCTCTTATTGTATTATCTGCATATTAGAAGAAATGTAATACTACATATGTATTTTTTAAAAATTTTACATATTTTTTCAATTTTAAGTAAAAAAGAGAAATTAATAGTATACACCTGACTCTATTTTTTATTGTTTAATTGTTTAAAAATCCTAAAATTTGCGCGTTCAACCAAACAAACATATTGTTGATATTATGTTATTGCGAAACTATCTGCTTAAGCGTAAAGAACTTTTACAAGAAAATCTGTGGATTGATATCATAACGGCCATTTTATGAGTTATTTGGAAGCATATTGATAGGTTTCCACGTGAAAGACATTGTTTTTAGTAGATTACAGCTCTCAAACGGTTGAACGTGTTTCAAATGGATCGGAAAAATGTTTGTGTGTATGAAATTATTTTTGTCGCGACGCCTCCTGTGGCGTAGACTTTTATTTGCCAATGAATCAACGCCCTACTGATATATGGCTGCGTTGTCGACGCATGTTCTCTATTACGTTTTTTGTGAGTGCATTAATGATATATATATATATATATATATATATATATATATATATATATTTTGAAAATAGCTGAGTGTTTTTTTTGTTTGAATTACCTAGAACATGTCACATTTGATCATTTTGTCACACGTAAGAATCTATTTAATTTTTATATAATATGAAAGAGGGCTTTACGAAAGGACAGACGCAAGGGCATAAAGTATATTGTATCGATCGAACGAGACTGGTTGTGGGTTTGACGTCCTATTGAGGAAATGAAATATTTATTTAAATTTATGTTTTCATTTCTTCGCACTTCGCAATGTCTCCAAAATTTGGCGAAAAGTAGAGAACGGAGTGTCTTAACACTGGGTTCCGTCTGTCTACTCTACTGTGTACGGGATATAGCGTGAAGCTGGTTTTATGTTTTTATGAAAGTATGTATAATTTTCAACACTATAGTATGAAAGTAAGAATATTTTATCGAGTCTTACCGTTATCTAATGATGTTCCAAGTTTTACTCGGTAGGTGCTTAATTCATTCTTACGAGTTATTGGCGTCAAAGGTTAATCACTTTGTGCTTTATGAACGATCGCGAAAATTAATTAATAAACACTAGCTGTGAATAAGCATTTTATATTATTAGGATCAATAATATAAAATCCGGTCGTGGCGCAGCGGCATGAGGTGTGACTGCAAAACCGACTGGTTGTGGGTTCGATCCCCACTCGAGGAGATGAAATATTTACTTAAACTTATATTTTCATTTCTTCGCTCTGGTGTCGAGGTTAAGCGCGGCGTTGAGTTCTGCCACTCAACACGCAATGCCTCCAGAATTCGGCAGAAAGTGGGGAACGGAGTGTGTTAACACTAGGTTCCCTCTGCCTACCCTGCTGTGTGCGGGATACAGCGTGAAGCTAAAAAAAAAAATTTGACGCCGTCGTGGCACAGTTAGATAGTTGTTAGTTAGCATGATGTATGTGGGTTCAATATCGATCGATCCAATCAAATCTATAGAATTTATCGAATTTTTTGACACTAGGTTCTCTCATATATTTTCATATACTATTAAGAATTTTTTTAGATTTTTTTATATAAAAATTAATATATAACTAATAGTAAGTGAAGTAAAATCATAAAATGTTACCATAACTTGTGTGAGTGGATTTTTATATAGACATTTCACTCTTATATATTTGGTTATAATAAAGTGAAAGATCACTTAAACTTTCCTTGTATACGACCGTACGGTTTTTTTTTTAAATAATCCACATATTTATTTTGTTGTAGATACGTGAGGCTACCTACACGTAGGTACGAACACTGTGCATTAAAACTTTCTAGCATTAAGTGTGAAGTTTACCTGACACGGTATCCGCATTATACGAAAATACACCCAATTAACTTTTTTATTTATGAACAAAAATACTTGTAAAAGCTTTAATAATACCCAAAAATGTTTCTAAAAATAATAAATTAGTTGATTATATTTTGATATATGTTTTTACCTTTTTAATTTGCATCAAATTTTGCCATAGTATTCGGGTAGAAAGTGGAAGACGGAGTGTATTGACAGTAGGTAAATTTCCTTCCTCTAGTCCACTATGATAGAACAAGAAGCTTAGATGTTACTTTAGTTACACTAAATCAATAAAAATTCAAACGAATGAACATATAAGAAAGTAAAGTAATCTATGTACATATATATTAAAATCAAAATCTGTCGCTGTATTCCGCACACAGCAGGTGGGCAGAGGGAACCTAGTGTTAAAGTACTCCGTTACCCACTTACTGCCGAATTTGGAGGCATTGCGTGTTAAGTGGCGAAACTCTACGCCGCACTTTGCCTCGACACCAGATTGAATAATGGGAAATATAAATTGAAACAAATACTTCATTTCCTCGAGTGGAAACGAACCCACAACGAGTCACGTTTAAAATCACAGCTTACGCCACGACTGGCCTCATATATATTACAATATTTTATTTATATATAATATACAAATCCAATAAAACCAAAACCATATTTCAATACGAATAAGCCAGTACAAACTGTTTTCACACTATATCTCCTAAACCCATTTAAAAAGTCCTCGAGTCGATCTATCTAAAGTTATACCGCATATGATTCATGTGGTAACTTAAAACAGTGTGTAACATAGCACATGGCACACATAGTTGTAGAAAGCAATTATTTTACCTCCCTCATCCCAACTATTCCCTAGACTCAGACATGTATCTAATATTTGGATGTATGAAATGGAAGCTGGAAATGTCGTTTCAAATATTTTGGATGTTATTGTACATAATAATATTAAGCGAACCTAGTGTTAAGACACTCCGTTCCCCACTTTCTGCCGAATGGAAGTATATGGAATGGAAATATAAATTTAAGTAAATATTTCATCTCCTCGAGCTTGGATCGATACCACAACCAGTCGGTTTTACAGTCACACTTTGTGCCCCTGCGCCACGACGATGGCCTCATATATAATATTAGTTAGGGATATATGTTTTTAGTTTTAATAAACTATATGATAAAATAAACTGTATTACGATAGAAAGCAACCTCGACGTGGTCTAAACGTCGGTAGCGATAAAAGAAAACTAAAATAAAAATTCTCAATCGTCGTTTGCACTCCATATACACTTTGCAAGTCAAAGTTAAACAACTATTAAAATGCATAATTAATCTTTGCAACGTTTTTCTATAAAAGAGGAAACGCCATTGTTATTTACAATGCCTTATCCAGTCACCCGTATCTCTATAAAGCTACCAAATATGAAAGTTACTCGCGAACAGCACGCGCCACACAATATATCAAGTTTTGATTCGGCTGCGCAATAAACAATACAATATATCAATACGCACACACCGTTGCGAAATTTGTGTGTAAGTTATGTATGTATTTGTGTAGGTGTGGTTGTTTGTTACACCGGTTTTTTTTTTGTTTTTATATTAGATTTTTTGATATTTTGTTGTTTATCTTTATAGTTTCTTTATAATTTCTCTTACTTTTTTATTTTAAGCATATTTTAATAATTAGAAATTTTGTAATGATATTTCTTCGATAACTTAAGTTAACGATAAAGTCTAGTTGTTATATAAATTAAAAAGTACATTACATACTTGTGGTTCTTCATTTAGAGAATTTGACGAATAGATGATGATTTAATTCCTTATTATATGATGAACAAAACATATTATATTTATTTTTTTTACAACGTCGATAATTTAAAATATGTTTGTATAAAAAAATATCAATCATTTTAATTAGTTAATATGCCTTCACAATAAAAAATATACTTAAAAACATATAAAAATAACTTACACTTATTGAAAACAAGAACAATAGAGTTCAAGCGTTCCGCAAAGCGATAAATAAAGTTGTGGCTCTACGCCCTGTGCTTAACGGTGAAAGTGCTTACTTATAACTTATATTATAGAAGTATTATATCATGGTTACTTTTAATATATATATTTTTTGCTTAAGTAACGATTGTGTATATATGATATAGGGACGTTGTTCCTGAGGTAGTGCATTCGAATCCTTAATTGGAGATTAATTTTTTTTATATTTAAAAAAAAATGTAATTAAAAAGTATGTTTATTTGTTAATATCGATTATACTACATTTTATTGAAAATATATTAAATTGAATATAATTAAATATTATAATTAATTTAATAAACATAATAATCGATTAAATCATTTAACATTTATATTTCCTCAAAAAAAAAAAACTGCCATATTTAATTCAAACAGGTTTTGAATGTCATAGTCAATAAAAACTCAATAAACATATACAAAAGTTTAGTATATATATAAATCAGCTTCACGCTGTATCCCGCACACAGCAGGGTAGGCAGAGGGAACCTAGTGTTATGACACTTCGTTCCCCACTTTCTGCTGAATTCAGGAGGCATTGCGTGTTGAGTGGCAGAACTCAACGCCGCGCTTAACCTCGACACCAGAGCGAAGATAAATTTAAGTAAATACTTCAACTTCTCAAGTGGGGTCGAACCCACAACCAGTCGGTTTTACAGTCACACCTCGTGCCGCTGCGCCACGACTGGCCTCATTATTATTAATATAGTATGTACATTTATATATATATGTAAATTCTTATTTTATAAGAAAATTGAAACAAATTAACATATTTCACTGTATTTCATAAGTGTACGAACACAGCGCCTCACGCCGGTACACGGGATTGTTTTAAACTTTGATTAATTCGTTACTGGTGCCTTGTTGCCAGTTGATTAGTTTGCTGTGTTTATTCATACTATGATACACAAAGGCATTTTAGTATAGCGCTATATCTATATGTATATATAACATAATATATTAAACATTTATGATTAAATTAAAATAATATATCTATTTATATGAAATTTGTACATAATTGTTATTAATAAGAACAAAATGTATAATAGGGAATAGGGATCTGAGTGTTAAGACACTCCGTTCCTATTACGAGACTTCCGTTTCCATTTTCCGCCGCAAGTTAAATGGCAGAACTCAACGCCGAGCCATGCTTCCTTACCAGAAAATTTTGAATATTTAATTTCCCGCACTGAGACTTGAACCCACTACCTGTCGCCTCTACAACGCAAATTTACATAAAATATGAAAATCACGTTAAGTATATATATATGCGAAGTCTGTATGAACTCTAGTCTACAAACAAAGGGCTATTAGGTTCGTGCTCTTCATGCAATTCTGATATGGATTAAAAGTGACAGTAAAAAAAAAATTACAGAAATTAATGTATTCCATTAAATTATGTTATTTATTGATTTTATTTAACTAGTAGATTGAATGTGAAAATTATAAATTTTTGTTGCTTCTCCGTCGCGCTTGAACTATTAAGGGTTTGTGTAGATGAAAATTATTTTCTTATAAATACATAGGCGGTTATTGCAGTTCCAATACTACACTCGAAGAATTTTTAGGTATTTTTTCTCAAATTTTACTATTATAATACACAAATAATAGGAAAATGAGATCATGGGTCATCTGGAACTCAATGTTTTTAAAAACTATGAAAAATATATTTAGAGTACGTATGTCTATTTCATAAAACCTGAGAGCTTTAGTAAATATCTAGTACAACAGAAGAATTCCCAGTTAAAATCTATAATTCTTATAGAACAAATTTGCAAATCACTTAACAGATAACTTTAAACAAGAAAAAAACGATAACAAAAATCAATCTTTCATTGATTGATTGATTGGGTTCCATGCTAAATAAAAATGCATAATCACATATCCGTCGTGGAGCCACCCGGCGTGACAGCTCTGACACGTCTTATCTCGCGAATTACATTAATTAAAAGTGTGGTTGTAATTAATATTAATTAAAATCACCTTTTAGTTCGCTACAGTGAATGCGTATCACAGTTAATAAATTTCCTCCGAGCTCCGGACGGCCAGTGGCTACAACTGATAAAGACAAACTGACAGTCGATGTACTTTTCAACACTAAACTCGACTTTATAGTTGAAAGAATAAGTATAAAAGAAGGTATAAAAGAAGACCTTTGAAACTTATATAAAAATGTGACTAGGATTTAAATTACGTTTGCTTCAAGTTCCTCTTTTTTTTTCAAAGCATATTAATAAATATTTTATGCTGGATTCTGGATTCCAATAAAATATTTTAAATTATATTTTTTTTTACTCTGTAGATGTTATTTGTAAATAATTGACTGCTTAGTTAAGTGGTATGTAGCGTGAAACGGTAGATTTTGCGTTAGATTTCCGGTCAGATACTTTTTTATCTATCTTCTAGTTTTACGCTTTAGACGGAACCAGTGTTACTCTGTTCCGCATTTTCCTATGATACGAATTTGTTTAGTAGAAGAACTCAACGCCGCGCTTTGCTCGACACCAGAGCGAATAAATTAAAATATTAAATATTTCCATTTCTTCGAGTAGGGATCGAATCCACAGCCTGTCGCGTTTACAGTCACACGCTTGTGTCCCTGCGTCACGACTAACCTCAAACTGGATGGCAGGCCATTTTTATCTATCAAACCATTAGTAGTAAATATTTACATAAAATAATTGAATTTATATGTTTTACTACTTATTTATAAGTAAGTTACACATAAATACATAAGTAACTTTTGATTTATTATTTCATTCATATCATTACAATTATTTCTACCATGTTACAAGTCAACTCAACACGCAATGCCTCCAGAATTCGGCAGAAAGTGGGGAACGGAGTGTCTTAACACTAGGTTTCCTCTGCCTACCCTGCTGTGGCGGGATACAGCGTGAAGCTGATTTTTTTTATTTATGTTACAAGTCCGTAGGTACATTGCTATAGGGTTACCTAATCTCGTAGAAGAATTGGCGGTATATAGAATATATTGTTTAAGCTCTATACAAGATAGCCTCAATTAGATCTTAGATAAAATGTTAATTAAATTCGATTATTATAATAAGCTTATTCAACGTGACCATCGCCGCCGCGGGCCAATCAATTATTTTATAAAATAATAGCCTTTACAGCTTAATTACAGTACATTTAATTTAATTTTCTAATATTAAAAACACATTTTCCTATTTAGAAATAAGCAAAGTAAAGATTTATTAAATGAAAAAAGAAGCTATATGCTTTTTAAAGTGTAGACCTAGTGATAATTCACTTCGTTCAACGTTATCAATGAAATATAAGAAATCCTCCAAATGAGAATCGAACCCACAACCGTCACTTTTATGTTCAGACGTTGTCCCTATATATATATATATATATATAGTTCAGTTCAGTTCCAGTTTGAGGTTTGGATACCTTAAATAGTTTAATATATATATATATATATATATATATATATATATATATATATATATATATATATATATATATATATTTCTTTGGGAATTCTTTGGGAATAATTTTATATGATTGGGCTAGGACTAGCTTAGGTATAAGGTTTCAGGAAAAGTGCAAGTAATATTTAAATAATTAGCAATAAATTAATTATTTTGTAGTTGTAAGAAAATGTTTGAGGACGTCGTGGTGCAGGGGTACATGCTTGCGACAGTTGTAAGTTCAATAGCCACTCGTGAAATGAATTATTATTTAATATTATTTTTATTTCTTCGCTCTAGTATCAGGAAAAAAGCGCGAGATTAGCGCGAGATATATATATATATATATATATATATATATATATATATATATATATATATATATATATATATATATATATATATATATATATATATATATATATATATATATATATATATATATATTTTAAACTATTTAAGGTATCCAAAAAAACATGTTTAAGTTCAAAGCAAGAGTTTAACTTATTATTCGTTCGCAGACATATTAAAAGGAGCCATTTTATGAAAATTAAATATGGGGATGGTACCCTTTGTCCACATGTGCGGAATATGCAAATGATGTATCGGAGCACAATACCTACTAGATTGGTAGTCTATATCAGCCATAGTTCGAATTACAATTGTATTATTTTAATTTTATATTGCTATTATTATGGTGAAAGCTATATAAATTATTACATAAAAAATCGTTATACACTGTGGTCTTTCAATACAGTGGATAAATTAGTTCTTTCAAATATATATTTGAATTCTTATATATTATATTGTTATTTGTCAATAGCAAATAAAATAGTCAGTCAAACTGATGCTTTTTTTTAAATAGCCAACACCGATTTAAAGTGGATTGCGAAACTAAAATCCTTTAAAACCACTTAAGATTCTATAGATTTACAGTAAAACATTAACAAATACCTATCTAATTCAACATTCTATCAAATCTATTTTCAGATATAGGCGGTGTCGGTTTTTTCCTGCATGTTATTTCAATGTTAGACACAGCTGACTCATTTGTAAAGCTACGAACATCGATATGAATGCAGTAAATATGTCATAGTGACAAATGGACACTAAAATGTGTTCTAGTTCAAATTAAATTGCATTATAATTTTTATTAGAAACTGGCTTAGTACGTTGAAAGATGAAAAGAATTGCATTTTTTTTTCTTCGATAATTGACGATACAGTTTAATAGTAAACTGTAAATGTTACAAATAGTTTTTTTGTGATAAGTATAGAAAATTATTAAATCGAAGACGTTGAGGCGCAGTGAGACAGTCTTAGAATTAGAATGCGATAATCGCAGGTTCGTTTAAAATAGTTAATTTCTCTGAGTAAGAGTTAGGTACACAAAATGCTACACGAAGTTCGTCGTTCAGTTCCGCCACTTTACAGGTAGTATCTCGAATTCGGCCGGAAAATGGGGAATAGCTGTCTTGACGCTGTCTTAATTTAAGATACCATGATTATCATTTAATATTTAAATTAAATCTATTCACATCCGCTAATCCGTACGGAGGCCTTTTTTAGTGGGATATATTTACTATATTAACAATCTATAATATTATAATATAAATAAAAAACCCGCAAATGCGAGTCGGACTCGCAAACCGAGGGTTTCGTACCAATTTCAGAATTTTATGTTAACGGGAAGTACAATTTATAAAAGTTGTCAAACTTAAGTTTACAGACGCATGCACTCATTTTGTATGAAATGAACTACAATTATAAATTTGTAATATTTTTTTTTTTCTCTGAAAGGTTTATAATTTTTCAGTTTTTGATTTTTTATCCTTTATTTATATTATAAGTTCTCCATTTATTGCAAAATTTCTTAACTTCCACGGGAAGTAGGCAAAATGTTTTGATTACGCGGCGAATTTCATACAACATGCAGCAAAAACGATGCATAAATGCTCTTATCTTTTGATTGCGTCGACATAGTAGCTTGATTTTTTTATAAAGTTCAATCTGAACTCTGAATCTGAATCTGAATCTTTAATATTCATTTCAGATTAATATATCCACGCGATCTCGATCCTATAACGGTTCCATTTTTCTTTTTGAGGTACGGAATCCTAAAAATTATGTAAATTTAAATCTTATACACGTAATTGTCATAAGAATAAGATCCGTATAACAAACGCACTGAGATACACCTATAAAGTACATACTACAAACATACCTACATACCTAATATGTAATATACTAGGCGCTACTTTATAAATTCCTTGTTAATATTTCGTTATCTTAATTACGTTATTAATTCAGTGATTACCATATTTAAATATACTTGAATAGTTCAACCATCCGCTTTTCGGCAAGAACTAGATAAAACTATACAACAAGAGGTTTTGGAGTAGTTCGACGACTTTACGAATGACGAATTGTATACAAAAACCATTTTTTATACAACATACCTAATTAAATATGTAAATAAATATTTTAATAATTTTTTGGATATTAGTAATCCGTAATTTTAGTATTTACCAAATAAGGAGAAGATTGTGCCAAAGATGTATATTTTTTCACATTTCGTCCCATTATTAGTTATTGCGTGCAGAGTGGCGGAACTTAACGCCAAATTTTGTATTTCCAAAACAGAAATATGAAAAATATCCATACATTTATAATCCACAACGATCTCATTAACTTTAAGAGCAAATTGTGTAAAAAGAAACAAATCAAAGTGAAATCTGAAAATATACTGGCGATGGCGTCCCTTAAGTTGACTGAACTAAAAGTAGGTAAATGATCGGCAAGTTTTGCTTGTGTGTGATTGTAAATTGAGGAAACCACTTATCAAATACATACTTGACAAATCTCTGATGAGATCTAACGTCAGAACGATAACCCATATAGACAGAATTTATAATGGCATTCCATATAAATTATTTACTGGAGACAAGTGTCGTGCTAATTAACTGTACATTCTTTTATATTTTCTTATCTTATCTTTCTCTCGCAACTTCACGCAGTATCCCGCATATGCCATTGTAGGCAGAGGGATACTACTGTTCAGGCACTCTGCTCTCCATTCTCCGCCGAACTTTTAAGACGTTGTAAGTTGAGTAGTGGAACTCAATCTCGCGCTTTTTTCCTGATACTAGAGCGAAGAAATAAAAATAATATTAAATAATAATTCATTTCACGAGTGGCTATTGAACTTACAACTGTCGCAAGCATGTACCCCTGCACCACGACGTCCTCAAACATTTTCTTACAACTACAAAATAATTAATTTATTGCTAATTATTTAAATATTACTTGCACTTTTCCTGAAACCTTATACCTAAGCTAGTCCTAGCCCAATCATATAAAATTATTCCCAAAGAATTCAGTTTAAACCACACTGTATAATTAGAAACAGTTCGTAATTGCTCAAAGGGTTCCCTCCAAACAGTAGTACATATTGCAAAACTATAGTTGTAAATTACATCCACCACATAAACCACAGTAGACAATGTAGAATCAAAACTTTTATTCCCAACCCCATATCATCTTAACCCTTTCCTATTCGGTTCATAAAATTGGAGAATCGTAGAAAAATACGAACATAATGTCATTTGCATAATGTTTTGTTTAGTTTTAATGAGCTTGCTTTTTATGGAGTGAGGTTTCAAATGTCACCACAGTACAAGGGTGCGAAAACGCCCACAATGGGGTGCAAACTATATTAAAAATCGTTACGCGTCCTTTGCATTCTTAAGGTTATGGACTACGGAGGCTTTATAGTACCTAGTTGTTAGGGGCTATTACTATTGAAATACGAAAATATCTTAAGTATTTTTATTTTATATGAACACGTCTTTGGCAATTGAATTCTTTCTGGTTGATCATATTGCAGTGTTGGTTGCTAATAAATTATCGTATTTGTCACGTTATAGATAGCGGGTACGTGTATTATGTTAAATAATATTATATAAAATAATTGATAAATCAAAAATTAAAAATAATTGATGTTTATTCTTATTTAACTCTTGAGACAATTTTGATTTAAGTAGCTAATTTTAAATGTTTATTTACTGCAGTTTCTTAACAACGTCGCGTTGACTCATAATATATTTATATGAGTACAACAGCCCACATTTAACTAAAAGATCAAGGCTTCAAATTATATACGAGATTCAAAGTGAATCTTGTTTCGGAATATAATTTAGATTATTTATCGATAAGTAATAAATCTTATTTTAGTTAATTGCTTAGCTGTAGGTATGATGCAAGAACAAGACATCCTAGGCCAAGTAAAGAGCACAGTAGCGACCTTAGATGTAAAAGCGAAAGTGAGTCGAAACTGGGGAAGTCCGACAACGACTAGAAAATTAAATAGGTCGTGACGTTTGTACGTGAAGAGCATTAAATGCCACTTGGGTTGGATGCCGCACCCTATTGTGTTTAGTACCTATCAGCTTAAGGTTTCTATTCAGCCAACATGTTCTGTAGTCCCGATGACATGAGACGTCGAGTAATGCTAATGTGGAACGTAGAGAGCTCAGAAAGTGAAGAATTATATACATATGTATAAATAAAGATTAATTTAATATTGAATTATAAATTTATTTATTTACATTGAGACCAGTCGTGGCGCAGCGGCACGAGGTGTGACTGTAAAACCGACTGGTTGTGGGTTCGATCCCCACTCGAGGAGAATATTTCATATTTACCTAAATTTATATTTCCATTTCTTCGCTCTGGTGTCGAGATTAAGCGCGGCGTTGAATTCGGCAGAAAGTGGGGAACGGAGTGTCTTAATGCTCGGTTCCCTCTGCCTACCATGCAGTGTGCGGGATACAGCGTGAAGCTGATTTATTTGATTTTTTTTTACATAATAGAAATCTTGTTACAACTAAATTGCTACTTATACTTATTAGAATAGCAGCCTATAATTCAGAATATTTTCGCTTACAAATTTCCAAGCCCACAAAAACAAGATTCAGGTAACCGTCAGTAGTAGTAGGCTTGAAGTCCGCACGAACGGATGTAGTAGATGTTCCGGCAATAACAGTTCCGGTACCGACACTTGACTAGCTTCCGTCGTCGAAGAGGAAACGGCTTCCTCTTGATTGTTTATGCCTTCGAGAAGTACGAGTAACAAGAAGATTCTGACTCTGCCGTGAATTGAAATATTACAAAAATATAAATATTACGTAGGATTTTAAATTCCCCATATATCTACATATAAAAAAATTGGGTAATGCAATTTTTTTATGTAAACTAACCTATTTTAAAACTGAATATTTCAAATTTTCATTACTATTGCCATCAGATGGCAATGATAATTTATCGCTATTAGAATATGGAAATTGTGGCGCCAGCTGCAGTAAAAGGGCTTGGACTGTTTTTAATCTGGCGCAAAATTAATGAAGATTCCTTTATTTAATTTTAGGAAGGCTGTGGTATTCTGAAAATTTTCTGTTTACAGTACCATTTTGTTATTACATTTAATCGGATCTCGTTTTGTGAGCGCAAATATAAATTACGTGTTTGTTTTACATGCCTTGGGATGAGTCATGTGATTTATGTTCTGGATTTAAGCTTTTCTGTTCGAATATATTATGTTTAGAGTCTAACGTAATGCTGTATTCGAATGCGATCGATACGAAAATATGCCCCAAGATGGAGTTCTTTCCTGGGCCCCCCACCCCTATAGGCTCTTAGAAAACCAATAAGAACAATAATAAATAACTCTTATCATATTTCGAGTATGCTCCTGGTCGCATCGCGAGAGATCCAAACCAATATATCACCAAGAATTTACGAGGCAAGATACGACAGGAAAATTGCAAGAATGGTGGCGCAATCTATCTTAGTTGGGTTGCTTGGGGAGGCTGGGGTAGCTCAGAAGCGCGGTGGGCCGGGGCGGGGGGGCCTAGGGGAAACTTCGAGAGGTTATTAGTCCAAGCATCTGTTGTTGAGCGGGGGCGTGATGAAACTGCTCGGGTACAAGCTAACAAATCTAATTGCTCAGTAGGCGCCCGTGTATAGTCGTGGCTGACAAATGGGCCCTCATGTGGCAGCGTGGTACACAGCAGCAATTTGTTAAACGCATAGGTCACCGTGGGTGATTTAAGATTTTATATAGAGGCTGAGGCGAGCTATGTCATTTTACTATGGAGTTGTAGCTTGAACTAATGATGATCTGCGGAAATAAACATATATGTTAAGTTTTTTGAGTATGTCATATTCAACTTTTACTAAATAGCATATGTATTGAAGCTTTCTATGTTAAGCATATATATGATTCACAATAAAATTATTATATATTTAGTACTTTAAAATATGCATATATTATACTGTAGTAAGAATATTTCTGGACAACATTTTTTTTATATTGTTATGTATTTCTGGGAATAGAGCAAAATATACTTATATATATTTATACGCTAAGGTCCCACTTGACACAAGATAATGAAATACGAAAAGTTTAGTTCTACCGTGTACCCACCTTATACAATCTTTTTATGTTTATCTTTGTGTGATTTATGACTTGTTCGGCGTCCAGCAACGGGAAAGAAAGGAGGTGTACAAAAGTAATTTATTTTTTTCGTTTATTTCTCTTGTCTCTCCGTCCGTGCGTGTACTGGCCGAGCAAACATGTTTTTGAAGTTGGCATTTTTGAGTTGTCGCGTATGATTTATGGCTAACCCTGAGTGTGGGCGGTGCTTAACCCGATCGGTATTTCGGTACATACATAAATCACGGTGAACCGTCATCTCTTTATTGCGTTTGACGTGATAAACTTTTAATCCATATAAAATGTAGTATCGAATTTAATTCTTTAGAAATATTAAACTGTAAATAATTAAAATGATTTATGAAAAAAATACAATTAATTATTTTTTTTGCTTACAGGTATGAAAAAGAAATTGGAGAGAAAGCTGTTTCTTGTACACGGTAAATGTTGACATTAAGCTTAAATTGTTCTATTTTACCCAGATAGCTTACGAACTCTCTAAAATAACACCAAATACGAACAAACAGTATATTAAGCACTACATAAAATGAGCTAAACTTTAATAAAACTCACACACACACACATCACACTGGCCAAACAGACTTCATCAAAATCTGCCTAAAGGCAATGCTAGCAAAAGTACATGCATTATGAAGATTGCAAATCTAGTCGAGCCAAGCAGGACTCACGTTGGTTGCCAAAAATCACACGATAAATAATACAGAAGCCGGCTGCATGTATTATAGTACTACCTTATCTTAGTGTATTTGAAGCCAAGAATTGTCCATTAAATATGCATTAAAATTACCTGTCTCGAATGAAAAATAAGCTCAATTTACGACGCCTTTTGTTGGTTGCACGAGGACTGGGTGGTGCTCGATTTGATCCAAGTAAAAGCCTATGTGCGGCACAGATTTTTATACTGTAGCTTTTATTTATTAGGTCATCATCTCATCACCAATCGTGATGTAGTGGCGCAAGTGTGTGACTGGAACGTGATGGGTTGTGGATTCGATTCTTACTTGACGAAATTAAACGCTTAATATTTTCATTTCTTCGCTATGGTGTCGAGGCAAAGCGCGGTGTTGAGCTCCGTCACTCAACACATATAATGGGTAACGGAAGTGTCATGATGGGAATAGTATGGATGGATAGACTAATGCTAAAAATGGTATTGAAGGTTTTTAATTTCAATTACACTTAAGAATCTTCATATTCTAGATAATACATCTTTTACAATAATATTCACAAGCTGACTTCCGAAAGTATAATACGTTGTTGTTCGAAAGGAAGTAAGATCGTTGATAAGAAGACTATAACATATAGAGTGTATGGGCAAATTTGCGGAGATAGTTGTTTGTTAATGAACCGAATGAATAATAAAATCAATTTAAAAATTAAATAAAAAAAATAATTTTCATAATTTTATATTGGCAATAAAACGATTTAAAATTATAAAGTTTTCGTATAAATAAAGACAAAAAAAAAACACCAAATATTACCTACTAAGATTTACATATACTTTGATCTTATCTATGCTTTAAAAAATGCAGCTTCATTTGCATGTTACGAAACATTAGATTATAAAAGAATTTAATTTATAAAACATGTAAAAGTAAATATAAGTCTTTGATTTTGCATAAAATGTACTAAAATGAGATAGATATATACATGTACATTTGTTTATTCTAAATTCTATTCAAAACACGCTCCTCGTGGATTAAAAAATTAAATTAAATCAGCTTCACGCTGTATTCCGCACACAGCAGGGTAGGCAGAGGGAACCCAGTGTTAAGACACTCCGTTCCCTACTTTCTGCCGAATTCTGGAGGCATTACTTATTGAGTGGCAGAACTCAACGCTGCGTTTAACCTCGACACCAGAGCGAAGAAATGAAAATATAAATTTAAGTAACTATTTCATCTCCTCGAGTGGGGATTGAACCCACAACCAGCCAATTTACGGTCACACTTTGAACCACTGCGCTACGACTGGCCTCAACTGGCCTCCTCGTGAATAATATTAGGATTTCTTCCAAGAACTTATATAATTTGGATATTTTTTCCGGTGTAACGGGCGCCCGTGTAATAGATTGGATGCGAAGAGAATTTCTAATACATACTGTTAGTCAAATGACGTTAGATATACGAGATAGGAACTTTCCTATTTTAATTTCGACCTGACTCAGCGTGTAAATGTAGTATCGACACCTTCTTTAATGAATTATTAATTGAGTTTATTAAATCTATTTGAAATAAACTTTATTAAATATAAATAAATTAGGTTTAATCTGGAATATATTATTAACTAGCGATCCACTCTTGTGTTTGCCTGCTAGAACCACATAATGATTAAATTATTGATTGAAATAAAACAAACATTAAATGTTAAGGGAAACTTGCCACAATATAATAGCTGCGATTTAAACGATTACACCTAAAATTCTATAACGTATTTTTATTAAATGCTACCAATAATATTTTTTCTTATATATCTTCCAAGTCGAACCCGATTGGATACGATTTTATTATAAATACTTACCTACAGGTATTATGTTATTTCAGTTATTTTATAAAAATGACATTTCTGATTTCTGAAGAGGAAGACGTCAAAATGGCTTAAAAACACATTCCATACCCATACATATCATTCAAAACGATGTTATAATAAATAATACAGTTTCGCGTATTCCCACGTCGCGCGTACACCGGACATACCTCTCAAAGTGCCAACGTATCAGCCCACTCATTCATTGTCCATTGGAACTGCCAAGATTACCTCACTTGAGTATTGAAAGAGTTTTTGTTTCTCTATCTTTTTCTTTTTCTTTTTCATTTTTATTGAAATATGTTTTAAACGGGTTTGTTGATTATTCTGATGCTTAGATTGTTTCTTTAGCGCAGTATAGGGATATGTATAGTAGAGTCGATCGTAGGTTCGATTTGTAAATGGTAGATAAAAAGGTAACTGAGTAAAAAAATCCTTTTTCTACATTTTTATGTGATGAATTTATATTTCAATTATTCATTAATGAAGTAGAATAGATTTTCAAGCCAGATTAATAATACAACTCTTTTATAAAATATATTTGTTATATATTTAAAGGACCTATTTGTATAAAAAAGCTATTTTCGAACGTTTTAATATAAAATAACGTAAACGTTACAGATACTATACTCTATAAAGGATTAACACATTTTAATTCTGTATTGATAAAATTAAATAATATTTTTTTATTGAAGAGCAACTTAGGTAAATAAATAAACAGTAACAGTAAATAAATAGTAATGTGTCAATGAATAGATGTGTCAATAAATATAGTAAATACAAATGTTCATAATTTTTCATATTTCACATTCCATTATTATTACCTAAAGCAAATCAATATAATAAAACCGTTATAGTATTTCATAGCAACAATTTTATTCCGCACACACGTACCACAATCTAGAAGGCGAGTCACAAGCTGTCCTTCTATTAGCTTTGGATTTCAAGTAGGCCTGGCTTGTCTAGTCCTTCGCATACACTCAACACATGAATGAGAGCGCTATCGAGCACAGACCAACTGACAGATGCATTGGTTCCCATATAGGTTAGAAAACACGAGTGCTGAGAGTGTCACATGGGATACATGTCTATAGCAACGTCTTGATACAACCAACCTTTATATGATTCGATACATGAAAATAAATACATCATACCGTATCGGAGTTTTTAAATTACGATCGTGACTCCCTTGTACACGTTGAAAGCTTACGGCGATGTTTTATTTAAAGTAAAGCGCGAGCGTCGTAAATCATTTACCCGTCTGTTAGTTCGATTGTTCGATTACATTTTAAAAAATGACTCGTGTAAGAATATAAGCCTAATTGCGCTTGCGCAGGTGTTGATAACATTAAAAATATAATTTTTTTTACGGTATATGATACTGTTATTATTATATGATCGACATTAAACCTTAAGTTAAATAAAATCAAATCAATCAGCTTCACGCTGTCTCCCGCATACTGCAGGGTAATAGATGGAACCTAGTGTTAAGACACTCCGTTCCCCACTTTCTGCCGTATTCTGGAGGCATTGCGTGTTGAGTGGCAGAACTCAACGCCGCGCTTGTCCTCGACACCAGAGCGAAGAAATGAAAATATAAATTTAAGTAAATATTTCATCTCCTTGAGTGGGGATCGAACCCACAACCAATCGGTTTACAGTCACATTTTGTGCCCCTGCGCCAAGACTGACCTCAAACCTTAAATTAATATAAGAAAATGAAGATGTAAATATAGCAAGTAAAACGTGAACTGCAATTAATCTCATTTGCACCGTCGAAGTCATTTACATCGGAATTAGGTATGACTGGTTGTGAGTGGAACAAGAACACATTTTTCGAAAAAATCTCGTTCAGAAATGAGATTCAGCGAAGTGCAAAAGCAGACGCGAAAACAATCGCTTATTAATGTACCGTCAGCAAAACACCGCAGGAATTGAAATGATAATATCAACGTTCATGCATTAGAGGCACGTACTTTGGAATCATAAAGGATTCATAAGGATTACTGTATTTGCGAATCTTTTTAACACTTCTTAGAAAATAATACAATTTTCATAGCTTCAACTCGATACAAATAAAGATTTTTTATAAACTAAATGGAATTAGACAAAAAGTGAATATAAATCAGCTTCAAGCTGTATCCAGCACACAACAGTACGTACCGCAGCAGCAGCAGTAGGATAAGGAAACGTAGTGTAAGACACTCCGTTCCCCACTTCCCATCGAATTCTGGAGGCCTTGCGTGTTGAGTGGCGGAACTCAACGCCGCGCTTAGCCCCGATATCAGAGCAAAGAAACGGAAATATAAATTTAAATAAATATTTCAACTCCTCGAGTATTGATCGAACCCACAACTAGTCGATTTTGCTATCACACTTTGTGCCTGCGCCACGACTGGCCTCATCAAATTAAATACAATAATATAAATACAAACGCTACCACAATTCACAAACGGTTGATCAGCAAAAAAAAATCGATATTTAATAATTATATCGAGTTCAATCTTAATGTCTTCATCAATAACTTATAATTTATGTGCAGCACGATCGGTACAAGACGAAATTGCGGCCGCCGGCACCCCTTTGTAATCAGTACAGAATTATAAAGCCATTGCAACACCGCGGGCACCGTACCCGGAGTTATTAAGAAAGTTATATCTCAATGAAGTTATACGACGACCGATACCAACGGTGCACTCTTTAAAATCGAATCGAACGTTAATCGATTAAATGCAATTCAATTAAACATTTAATTATAAAGATGAGGCCAGTCGTGGCGCAGTGGCATAAAGTTTGACTGTAAACCGACTGGTTGTGGGTTCGATCCCCACTCGAGGAGATGAAATAATTATTTCATTTTTATTTCCATTTCTTCGCTCTGGTATCGAGGCTAAGCGCGGCGTTGAGTTCTGCCACTCAACATGCAATGCAACTCTCAACATCCAGAATACGGCGGAAAGTGGGGAACGGAGTGTCTTAACACTAGGTTCCCTCTGCCTACCCTGCTGTGTGCGAGATACAGCGTGAAGCTGATAAAAAAAAATATAAAGATGTGTAAACAAGATATACTTACGTAATTTTTCATTATATTACGTCAATACACCACTTTAAATGTAATTAAAATAAAATACAAATTAAAATTAACATCCATCGCCACTAACGATACTTATATTGATCGTATACTTAACAATACATATAAAACACCTACTAATCCCTCTGAAATATTGTTAAAACAGTTGTAATAGACGTAGAATATATTTACACGAACTCCTCAGATTGATGCATATCATTAACCAACAGATCGGCTATGCCTCTTGTTTACAAGAGATAAATGTTCGAGCACTTGAGGATTTTCGGTGGCTATTTTAAACGGCCTCTTTTATTAGTTTTAAAAAAGCCCGTTAAGATTAGAGCCGCGTTCGAGGGTTACTGGCTTATTGGTATTTGAAATATTAGGTGGGAGGAATGGCACTCCTAAAGTCGATATTATTAGATGTATTATGGAGTAAAGCTATCGGTGCATGTGTTTCGAGATTATTCAATTTAAATTTATAATGTCACTTGTGCTTTTTTTTTGTTTGGATTCGTTTATTTTCACGTTAGTAATTAAGTTAATTAAGATTTATCTAAGATAATTATATTACATTTTTTTATTTCTTTATTTTAATAATACTGACTGAATATTTAAACAGAATTATTAAAATATACTCTTAACTTAGGAAAAAAAATTTGATGGTGCAAGTTTATCACTATCTTAAATACGTAACGGATTGTATACAGATTTATTTACTACTTACATAAATAACTAAAATAGTTGTACAGGTACCTAGTATGAAGTTAAAGGTGACGGCAATACCATTTATAAATATCCATAATTCACACGCAGATACCAAAAAACTTTATATTATTAACTTCGTTTATTACATCGGTTATACCTATGCACTTTATCTTCATAAATGTATATACACTTTGAACTCTTGATAGTATAGTAACTTAACGCTACAGCGTTAAGTAAGTCCTTCATATAGCGGGGTAGTCAGAGGGAACCTAGTGTTAAGACACTCCGTCCCCCAGTTTTCGCCGAATTTTCGGGACATGGCGCGCTGGATTTGCGCATTGGAACTTAACGCGGCGCTTATTGTCTTGTTACCAGAGCGAAGAAATGATATTATTAATAAATAATAATAATAAATTTCTTTGTCGAAATTGAACCCATGACTGTCGCGTTTACAGTAACACGCTTGTGTTTCTCATAGTTTTAAATAGCAGCACTTATTAACGTAACTATATAAAAATGTTATTTAAATTAAAACGTTTTCAATAAATTACCCCAATACATATTAGTAGCGGAATGGTAGCTATACAAATCGTCGATATCACCCATTTAATGTCAACTCTTCACCGATGACGTCAAACGAAATTTCGTATTACGCAGATAGACTTAATGAATGTCAAATTCTTTAATGTTAAAAAGTCCCTCTTACTAAAACGCTAATAAATCACCATAACTAAAATAATGTTTGCACTCGCGCACAATTATATCAATTTAAAGATAAAATACCCATTTAGTTGAAGTATGTTAATAGCATTGTTCTTATTTTCACGTGCATCTTCATCCGAGCGTCGCTTCGACCGCTGTACAAAACAAAAAAAAGACGTATTGCTTTAAAACATTTCTCTTACTCCCGCAGTTTGTCATTTCGCACACCCTTATCGATACAGCGCGAGATAGCCTCGTGTTTATGTCGCTTAAATTAAATTGCTTGTGTTGATTATCGTGACATTTCTTTTTATATACACTCAATAACCCACGAACGAGGTCCCTTTTGCGCCGCGCTATACATCTCGTCCGTCGGTTCGTCCGCCCTCGTTTGTTTAGTTGTTTTGATCATTACTCACAAGTCTATCGTTGCGGAACAGAAATCGATTCTGCCAAAACGAAGATATATCGGTCAATAACAACTAAAAGAATCGAGAAAACGCCCACGATGGGACTGGATGGACGTAATAAAATTATATTCTCATAAAAATCAATACAAACACAATAACATTCTATGAGATGGAGTCGGTTTAACTTAACGTCTTCATTAACCTCCGCACGACCTCCCGATTGCGGGAACCCGATGCAATTTTCGAATCGAGTCGACTCGAGTCGAGTTGTAGTCGACTCGGTAATTTGCTCGGGTCCCGATTTGTCGGCTGGGACCAGTATTCCGATTCGAAAGGCAATTTTCGATGTTGAACGATTGGCGCTTTTGCCGGCTTAGGTGCAGGTTTCACGATGTATATAATTGAGGCTTTGGGGCAGGTTGTAATTTTAAAATTACGTCTATTGAGTGCTTCACCTTTTATTGTATGATACGGTTGAAACCTAGTGCTTAAGTTGGCTGGATTTTAGAATGAATGAGTATATTTGAATAAAATAATTCTTGTTTTTCATATATCAAATTAAAATTATTTCTTTTATTGTACGCTACAGTTGAAATCTAGTGCTTAAGTTAGCTGGATTTAAGGATGAATATATTTGAGTTAAAATCATTTTTGTTTTTTATATATGAAATAAAAATTATTTCTTTTTTGCCTTTGTGGTATCTTACAACTAAGTAACATAAAGTAAAACTGAAATCTACTTTGTTACATGAGGCAATCTTGCCTCTAAATTAAAAAAAAAAATCGTATAATAAGACCCATTCAATAATTTTAAAATAGACAAAAAAAAGTTTAATTTTCCATAACCATAACTTTTTGACAGGCAATGATTGCACAACCTGTATCCCGACTATCGTTGTTCGTACCGAATGATTTACGACTTAGGGCTAGTTAATTGTATTCTTCTAAAAAAAAAAAGAAAAAAAGAAAAAAAAAACGTTATGCATTATCTCAGCGGCGGACAGGTAACAAATCTTGCTTTTCAAATATTATTACTCATAGCATACAATTTGGGAGCGGACGAGCTACGAGAGCTATATCACCACCTACTCGATACCCCGCGGTTCACGGTCCTCTCCGGTCCCCCAAACTTTTGATCGGCAGCGACTCACATTCATATATCCGTCTCCTTCTTTTGTTAGCTCTACAACACCGTTAGACTATCGCCGTCTCGCACCCTACTAAAATAGACTTTGCCCAAGCGCACTACTCGTGTCAAAACTTTTGTATAGTATAATGGTTTACGAAATTTTCCCCTACCTCGTGACTTTTTTGTACAGTCGAGTTCGTGTGTTGGGGTCGTAGAGTTGTGTGTAAAAAAAATAATAGCTCTCTCTCTCTATCTCTATATAATATATGATATTTAATATGGAATAGATTTTAGTGCACCGCGCGGCAGATGCCTTCTCCTCGCTAGGTGCGTACTGTTATTGTATGAACAACAGTGTCAGTTGTAAATAAGGATTTGTATAGACCAAACGTATACGAACAAGTGGATGCGTATATTTATTATTATTATTATTATTAAATGTCATAAATTATTTTTTTTAGAAATAAATTTTATTTATAGTGATCTAATAAGAACTTTAATAGAACACATGTTCAACATTCTGTGATAAAGAAGAATATATAGTGTATAAGTGTCAACATTAATTTTATTGAGTGCGACACTAAAGGTTATATAAGGATTTATTGTAATTGTAAGTATATTATACATATATTTAAATTAGTTCTTGTATATTTTTTTATTGGTTTAAAATTCAGAAAGAGCCAAATTTCAGTTTGGACACTCTATTATGTCGATGGAACATACTCGTATAGGGAAATTTTGGTGTTAAATTTTCGCACGTTACTTGTATACCTATTACTTTGATAAATATTATGGTAAAGTGATTGTGGGTGTGTGTATATTATATTTTAATTCGACAATCTATTAAAATTTTGACATAACGGGACTGGAACCCGCGCTTTTTTGAAACCATTTGGATATATTCCAAGAGTTACATATGAATTCGATGTCCAATGGGTAGAATAACACTTGAAAAATGTTAAATAATTCAATTTTTTTTCATATTATTATAAGCTTGGATCGTTTACTCAATAATTCTGAGGAATATTTTTATTATTACTTATATAAGGCAATCTGTATGTAGTTCTTTCTTCGTTCTTCAAATATTACTAATATTACAAAATAGGAAATAAACAAAAAGTCTGGCGGCCGAGAGACCAAGTCCTTAGAGATCGAACTGGAATGTATCGAGATAAAAGATGTCATCCAGAATCTTGAACCTTAAGGCAAAAACGAAGTTATAAAATAATATACAAGAAAAATTAACTCTACGGTTATGAAAATAGAATATGATATTCCTTATCAACGTTTAACGTTCGCTTTAGTTTTTTCCAAACAAAAGTTCTGACCAAACTTTTGACCTACCGTTTGGAATTCATAAAATCAAAGTCGAATTCAATATGTAGCGTCATTCCTCGAAAAGGGGTTTGTTGTTTCTAGCTTATTTGTACTTATGTCTCAATTTATATATGAATAAGTATAATATAATAACATTATTGGTTAGTTAAGGGTATATTCTAATAGTTATTGACAAAATTGTGACAAAGCGCGGCGTAGAGTTCCGCCACTCAAAACGCAATGCCTCCAAAATTCGGCGGTAATTGAGAAACAAAGTGTCTTAACACTAGGTTCCCTATGCCTACCCTGCTGTGAATCTGATTTGATTTTAATAAATATCAAGAATAAGAATGAGAAACTTAGAATGAGACAATAAAAAGAAACAGAAATCACAGTAGTAGGTATACCTATAACTTAAAACGTTGTATTTTTTACTTTATTCTGGTGCCGATTAATAGAGTGCAAGTTTTGCGCATACATAAATTTTAATTAACATAATGCTTACCATATTAATAATATATTTTTTATATATATTATATAAATAAACATTATTAATACAAAAAAATTCTATAACCGTATACTTTTACACGCAAAATAGAATAATATATATAAAATGTTAAAAACAAAACAATATTTGCGGTGGCTGAGCTGAATACAGTGCTTTTATCACTTAGGTATTTTTGTCAGCGACTTCCTCAGATAGCGAAGGCTTTCTCAGGCGAGGAAATGAAATTCTTATCGTTCCACGGTACTGTAGAAAGAAGCTCGCTCGCTGCTTGCTGTTATCCGAACAGGAAATATATGGGGAGAGGAGACTCGCAATAACCAACATTTGATTGCTAAAACGAATCACGAAAAATCTCTCGTTCAATCTAAATAATGTATCCTGGTATATACTTTGGCTTAAGAGCTAAGTTAGGTACTGTATAAAATGTATTCGGTACATTTTTAACGAAATAAAATAGTATTTCAGTCGTGGTGCACGGGTACATGCAACTGGAAAGATAGGTTGTGGGTTCGATTTCTATTTTATGAAATAAAATATTTAATATAATATTTTTTTTGCTCTGTTAATGAAGCAATGCGCGGCGCCGCCATTAAACATGGAATGGCTCTAGAATTCGGTGGAATATGTGGAATCAAAATGTCTTAATGGGTACGTACCATCTTAATAGTGGTTCCCAAGTAACCTATGCCTACCAGACTATGTGCGGGATACAGCATGAAGCTGAGAAACAAAGAAAAGTCTAATTATAGGATATTTGTATTTACGTAATATTTTTTTTGTTGGTAAATTAATTAAGAATATGTAATTGTTGTATAACATTTAATTGTATTATTAATATAGTTCACAAGCATTTTATTTTTAAATTCGTAGTTAAATAAAATTAAAAATAAAATTCAGGCAACATTTTTTTATGTAATTTAGTCGATTTGTATTCACTTGTCGTAATCGCTGTAATAACTACATCTACAAAAGAGTATCGCACAATAACTTGTACTTTAAAACATAGGTGGAGGCCATTCGTGGCGCAGGGGCACAAAATGTGAGAGTGAAAAACCGACTGGTTGTGGGTTCGATCTCCGCTCGAGGAGATGATATATTGACTTGACTTTATATTTCCATTTCTTCGCTCTAGTGTCGAGGCAAATCGCGGCGTTCTGCCACTTAACACGCAATGCCTCCAGAATTCGGCAGAAAGTGGGGAACGGAGTGTCTTAACACTAGGGTAAGGGCTAGGGCTGCCTAGGGCTGCCTAGGGCTGCCGGGCTGCCGCACAGCAGGGTGCGCGGAATACAGCGTGAAGCAGATATTAATATCACGCTAGTTCACGGCGTGCTTTAATGTAGGAAATCACAAAACGCGCTTAAAAACTTTCAACGACGATGTACCCTTTTTCATTCTGACGCTACACAAAATTTACGATCGGTCCGCGCGAGCGGGCATTGCGTGCCTGATCATTCTAAAAATGTGTCAAAGTTTTTACAAACTTCTTTCATTTAGCTGCGTCCGGCCTTCCACTGTAGCCTTGTGGCCACTTTTTTTTCTATTGTTTATTTTTTTTAAATCGCTATTGAAATGTCTTGGAGATAAGAGATTTTGAGATCCGTAAAAACTGGACACCGAATGGCGTAATGAAATTTCTCCTTTCTCTGAACTGTCTATTGTATATAAGTTTACATTTTTTTTTCTTCTTTTTAACAGTCACAGCTTGACTTCATATGCTATGGATAATAAAAAAAATAAAAAAAAATCCAATCTCCAATATAAGTAGGTACTGTACAATAATATAATTTGCGTAATTACTAAAACAACGAATACCTTATTACGGAACAAGGCAAGCCTCTTTCTATGAAGATAATATTCAAATTACTATTGAAATATTCACCCATTTTTATTTATCAGCGAGCACAAGGCCTATTTTGCATAATCGGTTTATTTTAAAATAAACTGTCCCTCTGAGGCGGTTGGTCGCCGATCCTAAACCGGTTGAGGAATTACCCTTATCCTCCTCAACCCGCGGGTCCGTCCGTCCTATAAGCGATGAACGTTATTAGGTTTTATACGATATTCCTGATATTGCTATTTTATTTGACAGGACAATGTTAGCGCATTTAATTCAACTACGTATTTAATTTGGTTGTATAATATCCGGCTTAATATGTACTAAGATATAGTAAGAGAACAATCAGTATTATAAGCGTTAGTTATATGATTTCACTTAGAAAAAAGTAGTAGTAGTAAAATTTTAAAAGTATCGTTTTTCTATAAAGTAACAAAATATAAAAAATTATGCATAAATATATACAGAAAATATTTTTAAATAATTTACAATTGTTTGAAAAAAAAAACCAAAAATTTGAATTGTAAATTATGTAGAGATGATTCACATCATTAAGTTATTCATATATAATCTAAAATATACAAAAAGAGAACGGTGCGGGTATAGTTGTTAACTTAAAATAACTAATAATATTTCATAGATAATAAAGTAGACGCACCACTCCTAATAAAAAAAAATACAACTAAGTTTTCTTTATTTTTATAATATAAAACGCAAGCATGGCCATTTGATTTCACATTTGACACCGCACAATTCCATAGACATGTTTATGTGGTCGTACACCAATAAACTTCCTAAAATTACAACCATCAAGTGAATAGCAAAATAAAAAAAAATACATGACGCCATAAAGTAAACATGTCGAATTGGACAAGCCAGAAATGGAAAATGGTATCTAAATCTAAGCATCTTATGCTAATTACACAATACACAAAACGCTCTAAGACATTCGACCCGTGTTCACGTTACGACGTATTCGAAATTCAAATTTACAGATGCGTAGGCGCACAAGAATTTTGGTGATATTTAAAAAGATTAAAATCAGTATTGGACATGAGTAGGAAGGCTTAGATTTATCGTTTCTATTTCTAATATATATATGGCCGTCCATATCAGAATGGACGACTAATTAGACCTAAGGGGGAAACCGTTAGCACACTTTGAGAATAAGTGGCTAAATCACACCGACAGGTAGAGTCGCTAGTTAATTGGGCATAACGCTCAAAACTGACATTTAGTTAGCATCTACTTATATAACGCTGTCAATTAAAATTAAAAAATTGCCGCCATTACGTTGTGGAGATCTTATATTAAATAATTAACTTTCCCTGAAATTATGATGTTTTAAATCATATTTTACTATGAAGATGGAATTCTTATAATAGAAGTTCCAAAAAACTGCATCGGCCATACCTGCGTCGCCATTTACGTATCAAAATATAAGGGTGGGTATACATAGCGGGCACAGCTGCCCGCCTGTGAGCTGACAGCTTTCAGATTAGGACCCCTTCCCCCGGCCGCGCCCCCATATTGAGTGTTGCACCGTTCTTAATTAGTAACGGTTACCCAAATCGCGTTTTAATGCTTTGCTTTATAAAAACATGAATTTCATACATCATTTAAAAATATAGAGGTCGTCGTGGCGCAATGGCGTGACGGTAACGGTTGTGGGTTCGATCCCCAGCCAAGGAAATAAATGTAAGCATCGGAATATCTTAACACTAGGTTCCCATTGTTTACCCTATACGCAGGATACAACGTGAAGTTGATTATTTTAGATTTAAATTTAAAAATACCAAAAGTCAGATGCAACAAAAAAAAACGAAAATGAAAGTAAAATTTATTTATTTAATTTTATTGGTACACTTTGTTTAATATTTATAGCAATAAATCGGTTTAATATTGAGTTACAAGGAACAAGAACATTCGGACGTCGAGAAATCTTTCATCTCGTCGGCATGGTTGCGCAGTTATTCATTGTTGTATGTATGATTTGTTCTTTTTTTGTTCGGTTTCGGGCGCGCCGCTCGCCCAGCACTAGTTTCTTGGCCCAACCCTAATTTTAATGGCTGCTCACCGTCACATCCGGGTAAGCTTGTATGGAATAGCACTTTTTAAATTCTAATACATTTTATTTTACCGTAAATGATTTTTTTTCTATATAAATGATTTTGTCAATATATAATAATTAATAAAATTATAAAATATAAATAATTATTTACATGTATTTACATGAACCTTAACGATTATATCATAAATTTCAAAACTTCAATACAAAGAATGTAAAATTTATTATGCACTAAACGGACCCCAGTGGAGCAAGTAGCGCGAAGTGTTAATAGTTTATTTTTTGCTTTCCTTATAATGATCAATCAACATGCAATACGAGCTCGTATCCAGTTTTTAGAAATATCTAGCTGGTCTTAGTACGTGTCAATGCGAATTATAACACTAGAAGCGTAACTAATTGCTGTAATTAAAGTGCAATAAATCAGTCATTTATGGCCTGACTATGCTCCGTCGTTATGCCTTGCTCTTTGCCCACCTCTGAGGGGTTCAATAAAATGTATACAATGCTGAAAAGAAATTTTTGAATATTTTATATTGTGCACGGCTCCGCTATCCTTACTTTTTTTTATAAAATAACATTTTTTAGTTTCTTTAGTATATAAATAATTTATACTGTAGGATAATTGTTTACAGTTTTGTAACATTTATAGCAGCCAATATAAATTAAATGCAACGGAAAATGACTTATTATGTTAATAAGTATATAGGTACTTAGTTTTCAAATTTCAAAGATCTAGGATAATATATAGATCAGTCATAAATCACGCGAGATGCACTGTGTGTGCGCTTTATGTGCATAAATTATTATTATTACGCGCAAAGATATAACAATATTTATAAATTATTATCTTTTCAATTACACAGCCAGTAAAACATGTGCGGCACTTAAATAAACCACTTAAATTAAATGCAAGCACAGAATCTCTGTGCTGGAGATAGCCTCTAAATGAATACATCCAGTCGGGTCGGTCCCGCTATAGATTCATACGAGGTATAAGCAATTGATGCACTCACGGGCAACCCTTCCGCGCAAGCTGATGCATGAGTTACGAGAGTGTGGGACTCCCTCTCTCTCTCCCATGTTGGATCGATAGACGGTTTTTGTTATATACAAGCCGTAATTGCTGAAAAGTTTTCACGCCGTAGCGCCGGTCACGCTTATTTTATTACTATGAAATTGAATTATTTATGACGCCATGCACGACGGAGCGACCATTGTACGCGGGACGCCGCTTCTGAATTTTAATATTGAAATTATGTGTTTTTGGGTATCCGCGGTACAGCGAGATTAGTATCGGGGTTGCGCGCTCGTCACGAAATGACGTATCTGGAGGCTTACCGCGTCCGCTCTAAGCCTGCCCGGAGATTTATGTATATCCAATCCCGGCCGCCTAATCCCGCTCCTGCCCGGGTCAATCCGGGCCCGGGAAAGGTTTTCCCGGTTATTTTCCGTGGAACTTTTAATCCCGCCGAATACCGACATACATCATAGAGGATTAAGAGGTTTAAATTGGAAGTTACCGACGTCCGAAATAAATTTAAATCGTCCAGCAGTTCGTATTGTGATATCCGAGCCGATGCTAAATGGGAACCGATATTATACGGCAAGTAAATCTTGCGGTAGGCTTTAGCTAAGCGTGGCGGTTAATTCGATATATACAATATACGGCGTTTTGTAAAATAACATGTTTTATTAGAATACCTATTTGAAATCTAATCAAAATCCATATTTATGAGTTACATAGAGACGAAACATGGAGAATACAGTAAATTTTATTAATTTTATACAAATGAGATGTTTTTTTTTCTGAAATATAACATTTATTCGTAACATTACAACCCTATAATAGCGAAATGAAATTAAAAGGTATCAATAAGGGCCCACTAAATCATACGAAATCTCTGGTTCGGCGAATCCCCGACCCTCTGGAGTGGACTTCGGCAACACCTGACCAAAAGTTGATTTATAGTACGGGTCGATATTAATATGTATCATATTGCAGGCCATATGTAAATATACTTACATAGGTACTAACTTTTGTGTAAGCATATGTAAAACTTTAGTTCTTTTACGACGAAACAAGAAACGTTTTGTGATCATAGAAATGAAGTCTCTATAGCAATTGTGGCCAGTCGTGGCGCAGGGGCACAAAATTTGACTGTGAAATCGACTGGTTGTGGGTTCGATCCCCACTCGAGGAGATGAAATATTTATTTACTTTTATATTTTCATTTATTCGCTCTCGCTGGAGCCGAGGCAAAGTGCGGCGTTGAGTTCCGCCACTCAACAAAAAAAACGGGCGGAAAGTGGGGAACGGAGTGTCTTAACACTACGTTCCCTCTACCTACTGCTGTGTGTGGGATACAGCGTGAAATTGATTTACTTTGATGTTATTTATAGCAATAGATGTTTATGATAGACATTTACGGTAATTGAATTTGTATAAATAAATGAATCTTTATCAATTATTACTAGAATAATAATTATTGTTAATAATGTAGTTCTTTTATACATTACTTACGCCCAAATACGTAGATATGTGTATTCCGACCAAGGTACCACTTCATTTTGATTTTCAAATATATACATATTCCTAATACTTTAGACGTTTAGATAACCAAATTTCAATTTCAAAATCACATTCACCTACTTAAAAAGGCAAATTTGCAATTATCCTAATTAAAACGAAAAATAAAAACTAAAGACTCATTTATTTCTAAACGGTTGATGAAATGCATCATAATCATTTGTTATTTATAGATAATAAGACGATAAACCACGGTCCGTTACTTGGGTTACTTATGATTGAGATAAAGAAGAAGTAGGTAAAGATACTACTTATATCATACATTCTCTATTTTATGCGATTGTAGTAATTAAGGAAGCTTTTTGCCTCTGTCTTTCCTCTTGTTTGGATGTATTTTATTACTGGAATGAACTTTTATTTTCTATTTTACTATTTTGTATTGATTTATTTTGTTACTTTTATTTGAGATGTGTAAAATGTTGCGAGATTTTATGTACTAAAATATATATTTTTTGTTAAATATTACTTTTTTGTTTCATATATGAAAAATAATCAAACATATTTAATATATAAATTATATATTTCAGACTACGCATGGTACGTATAAAATATATTTTGTTGTTGTATAAAAGTTAAATTAATTAAAATAAAAAATAGCAAGACTATCTACCTATATTTCAATAATTTTCTTTAAAAAATCCGTTAAAAATTCTAGGTTAGCTAGGTTGTTTTGTTTAATCAATTTCATTTCAGAATAGGAATAATATATGTATTATAGTAATGACAAAACGAAAAATAAAAACATTCAAATAACATCAAAATCGATTAATTTTATGAACTTAATGGCAACACTATTAAAATTAAGTTATTAAGGCGTTTTACAGCATATGATAAGCAAGTGGTAATTTAAATTTAAATGGTGTTTAAGAAATTAATCAAAGATTAAGTTTAGAACGATGTAGGACGTTTAAGGGAAGGGTTACGAGAAGGGGTGATACCGACGAAATGCTATCCTAATTTTTCCTGTAGATTCTTATCTGACATATTGCAATAAATAAAGATTAGGTAATTTTAAGATAGGGCAGTCGTGGCGCAGGGGCACAAAGTGTGACTGTGAAGGCGAGAGGCGAGAGGCGAGAGGTGTTCAGTTCCGTCACTCGCCACAACACGCCTCCAGAATTCTGCAGAAAATGAACAACGGGGTACCTTATCACTAGGTTCCCTCTGTCTATCCTACTGTGCGCACGTTGTATAAACGTGACGTTTAAAATATATATATATATATATATATATATATATATATATATATATATATATATATATATATATATATATATATATATATATATATATATATATATATATATAATAGTATTTAGCGATAAAACTATTTATTCATTACAATTGTAAATTATCGGCAAAAAATATGAACGAACAAGAAATTATTTTACACATAATACTCGTACTACTATTATACATTATTTAAAGTAATTTATCAGTTTATTGACTTTTCGAACCTATCCATACATTTTCTAAGGTTTTCACGCGACATAGGTAGATGATGAATATACTTATTTTATTTATTTATAGGTACGTACCTACCTATTGAATGTAAAATAATGTAAGATTATTTTAATGTATTTTATACATTTTTTTTAATAATTTCACGTGATTAATAGAAGTCACAGTCTCGAAAATTGGGCAAAAAGTGGAGAACGGAGTGTTTTACAATAGATTCTTCCTATCTACTCTACTATTATACGGACAGATAGTAGATTCTTAGTAATAAACCGACATTTATATAAATTTCACATAAAAATAACTTAATATATTTACAAAACTACGAAACGTTTCTAAAATATTCAACAAATTAATTATACAAAGCGATTGTAACAATTGTTATTTATAATAAGAATTCTTACTATAAGTTTGAGCATAAATATTTTTAGCTAGATTAATTGGAAACATTCCTAAAAGGCCCCTTGACCGGCAAAGGGTCGAGTGACCCGCTATTTTATATATTGTAGGTAACTACAGTTGTACAGCCTTTCAGAGTTCTGTAGTGTAATTATTTAGTAATTAACATTATTTGTGATTAAATTATTTCTTGTAATAAATATTTTTTACATATAAACTAGTAGTCTATAATTTTTTTTTTTTGCTTTCATAGCGGAACATGGGAAACTAGTATTGAGACATTCCGTTACCGTTGGGAAACTTCCGTTCCCCTTCTTTCCGCTGAATTTTGGAGAAAATTCAACTAAATCATTTAAAATTAAAATTATCATAATATATTTATATGAAATACAGTTAAAAAGATAGAGAAATCAGAGCCTTGTTTCGTATTTCGAATGTTTAGTTTTAAATTTATTGTTTTAAATGTGATTAATTAAAAGTTATAAATTTAAATAAATTACAATTCAGCATAAAATTTATTATATTTATTTATCACCATAAAAAAAAAACATATAGAAAATGTAAATTATATTTATCGTTTGATTTCTCTCATTTTTCCTACAAAAATTTAAGGTAAACTTAACTTATTAAATTAAATTACTATTCACACCAAGTTTTCCGTAAACACTCATCCATTATGCGTTCACATATCAAACGAATAGTATATGTATTATGTGGATAAATTAAATAGGACCACAATCTTAGCTATGATCTGGGAACAAGGGTAAATGTCTATTGTCATTTTCCCGTTAAGTTTGCCCTTAATTACATAGACGGTTTAACCTGACCAGATAAAGGAGAAGAATGCATCTATCTCTAACCTCAAGTTGACTAACGATTAAATATTTAATTAATATTTAATTTGAGGCCAGTCGTGGTGTAAGTGTGGGACTATAAGCGCGACATATTATGGGTTTTATAATATTTTCATTTCTTCACTCTGGTGTTGAGGCAAAGCGAAGCGTTGAGTTTCGACACTTGTAATGTTCGGAGGTCAGAAGGGGCCTTGAAAATAACAACTGCGCAGCGTCACGATAAATTTATAATATTTATTACTAAGAACACTTCAGCGAGGAAGAGCTTAACTAGAACTGATGTTTGAAAGGGGTTGAGGACTATTTATAATAGCTTAATCATTATACAAACATAATTAATACATTAGTAGTTAGAATGGTACAGTTTGGGAAAAGTAAACAAATGGTCAAAACAACGTCATTAGCTTATTACCAATAAGCCCTCTCAATATAAACAATCCATTGGACTCTATCCTGGCAAATAATCATTTCTAATGAATTGTAATTTATCTTGAATACAAATATATCTATCTCTATGTAACAAACACAATATAACAATTATATAAAATATGAAAATATTACAATCCTCCCCCTTTAAGAAAATAATCAAGAATTATTTTAAAACATCGATAAACAATACTCATAAATTTAATCATAAAGATACGACTTATAATAACAATACAATACATTTCTCATTTCATTCATCATTAGTATAGTTCTTAAATCTAAGGTATACATTAGTCAAAACTTAGTAACATACAATTTTTCTTAATTTATTTTTAATTGAGCAATTCTACCACTGCGTCTCAATGGTACATTTGAATTGTCTGATGTGGAGGGTATTTCTTCCAATTCTATTTCTCTATCGTCTGAACTATTAACTTTCAGTGTGATACAATTTGTTATTCGTGCACAACATGATTTAGTATCTTCTAATGCTAATATTCTATCATTTCTATTACAAAAGAAATGTCTTTTCCATAAGTATCTAGCAAATTTATAAATTATATAAATAAAGATCATTTTCAAAATTGATAATAATATATATGCAAAATAAGTATTATGAATAACTTTATCAAATATAGATTGATTTTCCATCTTATCAATCATATCGTTTATTTTGTCAATTTTATGACTCGCCAAATCTAAACTTTCCAAATCTAATTTCTCATGAATTTTTATTGGTACAAAATTAATATTTGTTATGTTTTTATTCTTTATTTTCTTACAACAATCATCTGATATGATATCTATTGGTGGTAAAATTGAATTAAAGTTACTTTTTAAACCTAGTGATTGCGTTTGCAATATAACATTCGTCGTATATAATTTACAATTATCTGAAATTTTTAATATTCCAGTATTAATTAATTCGATATCTAAAGGTTCTTTATTCTTGCAGTTTATTGTAGCAATTACTTTCTTGGGTGTTACAAACATCCAATGATTATCACTATGTAATTTATACCATTGTTCTGAAGCTATATATCCTACTCTAGTATCACATTCATTAGGTAATTTAGTATAACTATACATAAGTTCTGTTTCACATGTTTTGCTAGTGTGAACTGAATACAAAGGTGTTTCTAATTTACAAATATATCTAATATTATCTTGAAGCCTATTACAATTATCTAAATTTTGTAAATTTGTATAATGAATTTTATTATGTGATATCAAAAAATACTTAAAATTAGGTAAAACAAATATAAACGTATCATCTCTACTTTTAATTGGTACAGGTAAAACATTATATAAATCGTAACTAGCTTGAGTGATCAAAGGAGTCTCAATTATAAAGACTAGTTTCTCGTTGGAAACATACGAAGCTAGGTTTACTAATGATAACAACTCTGGTATATTCTTTTCATTAATTTCTAAAGGATATTTAGTCTGAGGTGGTAAATATGATACTGTTTTCCTCAGTTCAATTTCGTATTGTTCTGGCGTTATAATAACAGGATGAATTATGCTGTTTTTAGTAAATAATATTGCATTAATAACAGTGGAGATTTCGTTGTTTATTTCAGTTGTAATCAATGTAAGTAATGACATATGTTCATCAATGTCTTGTTTCATTTTAATGTCAAATATTTTGTTTCCTATGTCTTTTGTATAATTGGTTAATAAATTTAAGTTTTCGTTAAATATTTTTTCATTTACATATAAATCTGTGATAGTGCTATTAAAGTTAGAAATGGTCGATTTGACTACATTTGATTGTGACTTTAGTAGTTCTAAAACTTCATGTTCATTTTTATCTAAATTGTCGATTGCTTTATTATACCTTTTAGCATCTTCTACGTCTAAAGTTCCGAATAAAACCTTAAATAAACTCCCAACTCCGTCTATATATGATCGTTTTACTCTATGGTTATGAAAACCAGTTAATTCTTTTAGCACATTCTCTTGCATCTTCATTTGGGGAATTATTTGTTCTAAAATAACGAGCGAAGTTTGACATAAGGAATACTTACTGAAATTGTCATGATAACAAAGATCTTTGGTTGTGACGTAGGTGTTATGAATTAAAGTTATTTTCCTATGAATATCTGCTAAATTCAAAAAAGTTACTAATTTCCATTCGCTATCAAAATGATTAACCTTTCCTAAATTTTCAAAATAAATTCCGCCTTTATCAATTACACTTATACTATAATAACTATCACTACTTATTACATACTTTATCCATGTCAGGAATATCGAGACACGAACCAGGTTCATTCTGAAACAAATGCATGCTTCAGTCTATTAGAATGAACTTTTAATTTCTTATTTTTTATTTTGATCGTGACATTGGTCGATGAATTAACCTTAATTACTTTATAGGGTCCTAACCAATATGGTGATAACTTACGTGATTTACCTATTTTAATTGCATTGTTGCTTAAATATACTGTATCTCCTACTTTGAAGTTTATATTTTTACATTTCTTATCATATATTTGTTTGTTATATTCTTTTGAATCGATTAATTTATTTCTTGCTATATCTCGTGATTTTCTTAATTTTAAAACAAGTTCGTCCAAATATGTATCATAAAAGTATTTAAATTCTGGTTCTTTAATTATAGAACTAGGCAAGTTTGCTTTGAAACCAAATATTAATTCAAATGGAGTGAATTGTGTTGACGTATGAACACTCGTATTATATGAAAACATGGCAAAATCTATCCATTTATCCCAATTAGTTTGATCTTCGTTAACATAATGTTTAAGATAATCTGCTAATGTCGAGTGACTTCTTTCTAACGCTCCATTAGATTGTGGATGATAAGCACTTGTATTTATCTTTTTAAACTTAAATAATTTAGAAATTTCTTTTATCAAATTCGAAGTAAAATCGGCTCCTTGATCTGTTAACACAATTTCAGGAGTACCAAATTTACAAATAAAATTACGAACAAAACAATCTGCTATAGTTTCAGCATCATGTTTGAGTAACGGATAAGCTTGAGAATATTTTGTTAAGTCATCCTGTAATGTTAATATATACTTATTTCCATTTTCTGTTAAAGGTAGCGGACCAACAATATCTAAAGCAATTTTCTGAAAAGCTTCTGTAGAAGTTGAAGTAATTTCCATTGGTTTCTTATTTTTCTTTCTATTTAATTTATTCTTTTGACATGATTCACATTTCTTTATAAATTCTTTAATGTCCTTTTTCATAGACTCCCATTTGTAATTAGCTTTAATTTTCTTATAAGTCTTATGAAAACCTATGTGACCTGATATTATATTGGAGTGATTTTCTTCTAAGATTGATGGAATATCCTCCCTCTTTGGCGTTTGAACCTTCCCGTGAAAAACGTTAATTACCATATCTGTATCTCTAAATATATATCTTATCATAGTTCTAACTTTATGCCATTTAAGTCGAAAGTTGCAAAAACTAGTGAAACTGATTTGTTTAATATCTTCTTTTTGTAAAGTATATTTTAAATTCTTAAAACATTTGAATATATCTTCATACGTTACGTTATCCCAATAATTAATTTTTGGAAATGTAAAATATATTTTCTTACCGTTATCTGATATGCTTAAAACATCGTTTTGATTGGGTTTCTGGGACTTTAAGTCTTTGACATAAGGTTTATATTGTAATAAAATCTTATCGTTATCTTCGTCTAAATCAACTGATGTAAATATTACTTTATTAACGTTATCTGGAAGCCTGTCGTTGTATTCTTCTAATTTGTTATATAAAATTGGTTTCCTTTCCATTTCTTTTAAAAATGATGAATAGCTTTCTCCATTTCTTGTTATACTATTTACTTTTAACGCAGTCATACTCTGATTAGTATCAGGTTTTATTCTACTTAGTGTGTCTGCGTTCTGATTCAATTTTCCTTGTTTGTAAACTATCTCGTAATCATATTCTTCTAATAAAAGTCTCCACCTAACTAATCTAGATCCAGGATCTTTAACATTCATTAACCAAGTTAACGGTTTATGGTCGGTTATAATTTTAAATTTACGACCGTATAGATATGGTCTAAAATGTTTTACTGACCATACGATTGCTAATAACTCTTTCTCTGTTGTAGAATAATTCGTTTCGCTTTTATTGAGTATTCTACTTGCATATGCTATTGGAAGATCATCATGTCCTATCCCTTGTGACAAAACACTTCCTATGGCAAAATTACTTGCGTCCGTAGTTAAATTAAATGTTGATGAGAAATCTGGGTACTGTAAAATTGGTTCTTCACATAACTTTGCTTTTAAAGTTTCAAAAGAATGTTGTTGTAAGCTTGTCCAAATAAAAGTTTCTTCTTTCTTTAAAAGTTTAGTCAAAGGTTGACTAAGTTTACTAAAGTTTTCTATAAATCTCCTATAATAACCAGCTAATCCTAAAAAGCTTTTAATATCTTTTGGACTCTTTGGAACTGGATAGTTCTTTACTGATTCTATTTTCTTGGGATCCGGTTTCACCCCGTCCTGCGTAATCAAATGACCTAAATACATAACTTCGGTTTTTAAAAATTCACATTTATTTGGTTGAAGTTTTAAATTGTGTTTCGTTAATCGTTCAAAAACTTCTTTTAACTTAATATTATGATCTTGCAATGAATTTCCATAGATAACAATATCATCAAGATAGACAAAACATTTTAATCCTTGTAAACCAACTAAAACATTGTTCATCAATCTTTGAAAAGTCGCCGGTGCATTTTTTAATCCGAATGGCATTCTGGTATATTCATAGTGACCTAACGGAACACTAAATGCTGTTTTAGCTTGATCTTTGGGATTCATTTCAATTTGGTGAAAACCTGACGCTAAGTCTAAGGTTGTAAAATATTTACTATGACCTAATTGATCTAATATATCATTTATTTGTGGAAGAGGATAAACATCACCAACACTTATTTCATTTAGTTTTCTATAATCGATCACGAGTCGCCATTTCTTTTTGCCTGATGCATCCATTTTCTTAGGAACTACCCATACTGGTGAATTCCATGGACTACTAGATGGTTGTATTATCTTATCTTTTAACAATTTACTAATTTGATCATTAACTTCCTCCTTTAGGGCTTCTGGATACCTATATGACTTTGTATTAATAGGTATGTTATTATTTATAGGTATCTCATGCATCACCGTATTTGTTGACGTTAATGAATCACCTTCTAAATGAAATATGTGATTATATTCTCTACATAATTCTAATAATGACTCTTTTTCTTCTTTATTCAAATGATCGATTCGTAAAGTTTCATTCAATTTATCTAACCGATTTCCTTTACAAATTTCTTCACTCTTAATTTTGTTTACGTTAATTATCTCATTTGCTTCTTGTAGTTCATTACTTACTGGCTCTAACTTTACAATTAACTTATTTACTTTTACTTCCTTATCTGTCGTATTCAAACATACTGTTATTGCTTTGTTCTCTTGAACTTTAACTATACTCGGACATAAATAAACACCTTCTGATAATATAATTGATTCTGGTATTATACCTTCTTTCATATTAGAGTTCTCTACTCGTATCGAAATAATTTTTTCACATCTTGGTTCAACAATAAAAATACTCTGTTCAATTTCTCTGTTTTCTTTACTTGTTTCGTTATTCTCAATTTGTGGATTAACTTCACAATTTTCCTCAATTTCATAACTGTTATAATTTTCATAATACATATTACTTTCATTCTCTTCATCAAACATTTTATTTTCTAATATATTTTCCTTAGAATCTCCATTTTTAAACCCTTTATTCTCATGTTCAATATCTATTTCCATGCCACATATTCTTATTTTATTCTCTTTGTAACTAATTATTGCATTAGTCTTTGACAGAAAATCGCTGCCTATTACACCATCGCATTCGATAGAAAACTTATCGGGTACAACATGAATTGTATGATTAAGTCGTCTTCCTCCTATCGTAAATGTTAAATGGACACAACCGAGTGTTTCAGTTGGGCTAACGTTCTCGTCTATTCCCTTGAGTTTAATCTTTGTATATTTGTTTATAGAGGTATCATTTTCTAAGCACGAAACTTTTAATAACGTAATCTCAGCGCCCGTATCAAGTAAAAACTTGTTTTTATTTTCTAATATACTCGTTGATTCTAACCTTATATAAGATGATATTCGCGTATCAATGAATCGTAATCGGCCTGATTCAAATTTTAAGTCCTCGGGTTGGCCGCGGGCCTTGGACCGTTGGAGTTTAAAGAATTATTATTTGTTGGTTGCCTATTTTTATTATTCCAATTCACTCTATTATTCGAATTATTAAATTGATTATTCTGATTTACATTACGATTATAGCTTGTATTTGTATTGCGTTTGCTCCAGCAATCGCGGGCAAGATGTCCCTTTTTTTGACAATTATAACAAGTAGGTACGTTTGTATTATTTATATTTGTTTGTACGTGTCTAATTGTGGGTTGATTCCTACATTGGTAAGCTAAATGGCCTAATTTATTACAGTTTAAACATTTTTTTAAAGATGGACTATAATTTTGTTTTGAATACATTTCTTGTCGTGACTTAATTTCTTGTTCTTCCGAAATTGCTATAGAAACTGCGTCTTCGAACGTTAAAGGTTTTTGCGATTTTAATAAAATATGTAGTTGTGGTTGAAGACCGCTTATAAAAATATTTAATGCTTGTTTTTTTAGTAATTCAACGTTAGCTTCACGAGCTTCTTTAGTTAGCTTTGGGTCTAACGATTTAATTAATTTTATAAAACAATTTTCGACTCTACTGGAATATCTTGATATTGACTCTGTATTCCCTTGCCTACATGAATTTAACTCTAATTGCCATTGTGCAAAAGTCCGTTTCTCTGAGTAATTTTCTAATAAATGTTCTTTTAAACTTTCCCATGATGCAAACGATCGATTTAATAAGGTGGAACGAATATTTCCTTCGATTTTGGCTAATACAACTGATACAAATGCAATCTTATATACTGGGTTTAATAATGTAAACGCGTTATTACAGTTATCAATAAAAACATGTAGATTTGATTTATCCCCATCATACTTATTAATCATGCGCTCTGCTAAACCAATATCTATAAATCCAACTGAGACTTTATCTTCCGAATTGTACATCTTAGTTTTTTAATAAATTTCTACTCAAATAAACAATCCTATCTTTCTTTCAATTTTCCATTAAACTTAAATTCTATATATAACTCTATTCATAAATTTCTACCTATTACTTTTTCTCTAATACAAAAAAATTACACAATATAACGGTTCGACTCACTTGGAACGATATCCGTATTAATATTGCGGAGTCCTGCTCGTTTCTCGTCGTCTCGTCGTGGTGATAGCGCGAACGCCACCGAAGAACTGACCTGTTGCTACTAGCGGTACTGGCAAGTATAAGCCAGCAAAGAACCACAGTCGCCCAGCTCCTCGTACTCGAACCTCGTTGACGGATGACTCGCTGTGATCTTCGTAGACTGCTGTGATCGAGGATTGAATGCCTCGTCTGGTTGCTTTTAGGTTCCCTTCACGTAATGCCTTTCAGTACGTATGTAGATACGTCTATAACTGAATTAGCGGTGATCCTTCAATACGTAATTAATACGTCGATGAACTGAAGATTCTGACCGATGACCGAAATGTTGTCAGGAGAACAGGAACTATAATATTTCAACAGTGCCTGATCATCCCACTTCTGACACCAAAAATGTAATGTTCGGAGGTCAGAAGGGGCCTTGAAAATAACAACTGCGCAGCGTCACGATAAATTTATAATATTTATTACTAAGAACACTTCAGCGAGGAAGAGCTTAACTAGAACTGATGTTTGAAAGGGGTTGAGGACTATTTATAATAGCTTAATCATTATACAAACATAATTAATACATTAGTAGTTAGAATGGTACAGTTTGGGAAAAGTAAACAAATGGTCAAAACAACGTCATTAGCTTATTACCAATAAGCCCTCTCAATATAAACAATCCATTGGACTCTATCCTGGCAAATAATCATTTCTAATGAATTGTAATTTATCTTGAATACAAATATATCTATCTCTATGTAACAAACACAATATAACAATTATATAAAATATGAAAATATTACACACTCAACACGTAATGCACCTAGAATTTGGCGGAAAGTGGGGAGAGGAGTGTCTTAACACTAAGCTCTCTGCCTACGCTGCTACATGCGGGATACTGCGTGAAGTTGCAAAATAATAATTATATTAATACTTAAGTAACACTAGGTGGGTGGGCCGCCATTGCGATAGTTGCGTCAATACGTCAATTACATTTATGAATTATTAATGCCAGTCTGTTCGTGTTGTGATAAACATTTATAATGTAAACATCGACAAATATATACTAATATACATAAATATATTATTCTTCTTTAAAAGTTTTATTTGAAAAAATATTACTATTTCTTCACTATAGTTCGTCTACTCGTCAATAGATGTCACTATTAAAAAATATAACCTACATAAATTGAAACGCCAATTAACATCAAAAGATCAATCAATTATAATTTTATTACACATAAAATCTTAATTGATTCGTCAATACAAATAGAAACAGAGAGGTCTCAGTAATAAAAGTGGCTGTAAATCATATTATACAAGATTAAGATAGCGACAAATGTCCTAGCTTCGATGCAGCGCCACGAGAGGGCGTGATTTATGTCAAACTTGATACGCTAAACCAATATTGTGCTTTGGTCGGTTATTTAACAGCTTTATTGCTAACAATTTAAACGTCGTAAACTTATTTTACTTCACGTTTCTCTATGAATATATATTTTAATTTTCGTTTAGATATTTAATATTTTGTTATCATATTACAACAAAGTGTAAAATTTAGATATTAAAGATGTGCTTAAAAACATTTTATATGATTATTGTAAAATGTATATTATAATTATGATATAAACAATAAAAACTGTTTTTTTTATATTTGTTAACTATTTATCTTTTACAATTTACCAATACTTTTAACGTTCACATGTCTATAATCTATTAACAATGCATATTGAACGTACTCCGTGGTATTTCTTAATAACAATAATCACAAGGGGTAACGCACCCCTAAAAATTAAAAATGGCCGCCAGAGAAGCACTCTCGATTGGAGGCTATAACTCATGCCGCCGCCGGCAGGGCTGTGCGTCATTTGTCTACGTCACCCCCACCCCTTCGAGAACGTTTGGGAAGAAAGGGAACAACTGATCTATGGCCAATGCAACGCTTGACCGGATGTTTAGCGATCCTGACTGAATTATACAAAAATAAATTATAAATAGTTTTATAGGAAAATAATTAAATACTTAAGAACTAAGAATTGGTAATACAAAGTAAAAAATAAAGAATGTGTCTCAAATTCGAGTGCAATATTTTCAAGCTCTCTGTCTCTCTCTCTCTCTCTCTCTCTCTGCCTAATCTGGTAAATGCAAGATAAAGCTAAGCTACAGAACAAAAAAAGACTAAAAATTTCACCTCCTTAAAAAATAAGGAAAACTTATCTATTACGAGTACGGTTTTACTTAATTTTATAGGAAAATATTATGTCCTGAAAATGTATAAATTTGAAAATAATAATCAGCGAACTCTATATGTATTTTTTTTATTGATACTGTTCTCTCGTAGGTCCTTTTTGTCCCATTACAAATATTGCGCGCTAAGGGGCAGAATCTAACGCAGTGCTTTTTTTAGTATCATTTTTTATTATCATCTTCATACATGCCCTCCGAGGATCCTCATGCATTTTACGTAACCTTTCTCCAGTATCTTTGATACTGTGTTGTCGAAGGTCAACCAAGGTCTCCTCCTACCTCTGTTACCACTGAAAAAGAAGATTGAAAGATACTTTAAACAAACACTAAAAGCAGTAATTAAATTCAGCTATGCTTGTAATTGTACAAAATCAGTTATTCATCTCATAATTTATAACGCTTAGTCACTCACTTATAATTACCGATAGATATAATAATAAATTATTAGAATTGACTTATTGACTTTCATTTGACATATTCTCTTCGGCCAGTACATACTTGTAGGTACTTGACTTCGTATTGATAACACATAAGAGAAATATTTTACGCCTAATTAGATATTCCATATCACCTAAACATAAGTTATCTTAATCTATGTTTATGAATACACCGAGCTATATATCAGAGGGACTGGTTTAACCTAAGATTACATTTCTATTAAAAAACAAAATTAAAAAGTTAGAATTGAAGCCCAGGATGGTAAACTTGAGTCCTCGGTTGGGGCAGTAAGGTATAGAGTAGATTTTTTTTTTCAATTTCGTAAGAAAATAAAGTTGTGGTGAGTTCGCGTGATAGCTGGCAGTATCGGGACGCGACGCACGCACAAAAACTAAATTTTTTTAATAAACCAGGTTACGTGGATGTTTTGATTTCAGTTTTTTTTCCCCCAAAAAATAAGAAAAAATAAGTATAATTGTTCGACACAGTCTTGTATTTTTTCTTCCAAATGCCAATGGCACTTAGAAAATGTTAATGTTTTAAATATTTTCATACAATTTTACGCATAGTACCTATTTTTATAACTCGGTGGTAACGAAAGGAATGTATTATACTTAAATTATTATGTTTGTTTTATATTTTTATTTTTTTTCTTTATATATTTCGTATAAGCATTTCTATTAACTAAAGTTATTAGATGTATTAAAATTAAAATGGATGCGTTATTTTTTAAAATAATCTAAATGTCTTTGAAATAAATTCTCAAAGTTATTCTCTGAGTTATTGCTGTAGTTTTGTTTCACGTGTAACTCAGTAGTCGTTAAATGTAACAAGATAATATATAAGTCGGTTAATATAATAAAGTGGACAAAATATTATTTAAACTAGTTTTTAATGGTTACAGCGTAACCACTAAGAACTATCGCGTGGGAACCTTCGGTAGTCACATTTCTAGGAAGGCTGATGTTACTTTTGTATATAATCTGGAATTTTATGTTTCTGCTTATATCATATCAAGCCTTAAAATCTAAATTTTGTTAAGAAACAAAGTAATAGAGACCTCGGGCCCGTGTCATGTGTTTGTGATCTTAATTTGATTTATTTAATGATAACATTCCTCGTTTGTTTACCTCATTTCGTTTTTATTTTTACACGTTTCCTCTATAATGAAGAGTAGGTGGAGAAAATTAAGAGAGGTCTTTTTACTTTCCACTTTAAAAGAAATATTTCCTTCTATTCAGATTCGAACCTACACTATTTATTAAAAAAATCTTTATAAAACATTAAAAGCTTTATACAACATTTAAATCCTCTTTAAGAGCCACAAGCACCACAAGCTCGGCCGTACATTCAAATACATACACCTTTTATTTCTATTAAGTCCAACAAAAGTTGACCAAAAATAAATCACCGACGACAACTCTATCTTTGAAATAACAAAGCATTCGCATTCGCAATGATTATTATCTCTAAAACAAACTTAATGCATTTACGGCTAGTAGCGACACGGTCTAGAGACATTTTACTAACCTACCATTTAAAATGTGCATTTATTTTCATACTTACCCCTTCGGTTTAACGTTCATTTCTTCTCGTTCGGCTTACATCGTTGCATATGGGAGTATGCAGTTTTAATTTTGCGTTTGCGTTGGGCTTTGTAATTGTTGATATAAGTTCTATAATTGTATGTTTTTTGTTTGTTTACTGTGTTTTATTAAATAGCGAGAGCCGGTCGTGATCAAGGATCGTGATTGCAACACTGTGCCCGCGCTGCGTGCCCTTTGGACACGGGTTCCGCAGCCGTGAAAAATCACTTGGACATATGCTCGATGCCTTCCTATGGGATGTCCTAATCTGGTGGTTTTTTTAAATTAAAAAATAAATAAAATCAGCTTCACGCTGTATCCTCTGTGTATGTAGTGTTAAGACACTCCGTTCCCCAGTTTTTGACGAATTCTGGAGGCATTGCGTGTTGAGTGGCAGAATTCAACGCCGCGCTTAACCTTGACACCAGAGCGAAGAAATGGAAATATAAATTTATGTAAATATTTCATCTCCTCGAGTGGGGACCGAACCTACAACCAATCGGTTTTACAGTCACACCTCGTGCCGCTGCGCCACGACTGGCCTCAACTGGTGGTTTTTTAAGTGGGAAAAATTCATAATTTATTCCGCATATAGAAGAGCAGGCACGCAGTTTATTGTCAAGACTCTCCATTTCCCGCGTCCAGTCAGCTTTGGTGACTTTACGTGTTGAGGCGGTACTTAACGCCGCGCTTTGTCTGCCAGAGTGGGGAAATCCCACAACCATAGCATTAATGGACCAAACGTTATCAAATTACGAGACGGTGGCACTTATTGTCAGATAACTTATATTAATTTTCGGTATAATATGTCAAATAGAATTGTTTTCAGCGAGCTTTTAATGTTAGTGTATATAAAAATAATAAAATCTTGTTCTTTTTGTGTGCAATATATTATCATTATGATTTTTTCATATTTCTGTAATAAAAACACAATATTAGACTTCTTTTCATGATATTTAGTTAAAAAAAGCTCCAATTTATTATTAACTAGAGAATGTATAGCTAGTCATTATTAGCAATGGTTTAAAGTAAAGTTACTCGTATATATAATAAAAAACCTATCAAAATTCCTACCGCATATAAATATTCACAAATGGTAATGAATAAATTGGCAATTTATTCATTGATTTAAATTGAACGTTTAAAAAAATGAGACCAGTCATGGCGCAGAGGTACAAGCGTGTAACTGTAAACGCGACGGATTGTGGGTTCGATTCTCACTTAAGAAAATGAAAAATTTAATACTTTCAGTTTTTGCTCTCTGATCTGATATCGACGAAAATCGCGTCATTGAGTTCCGCCACTCAACATCCAATACCTCCTGAATTCCACGGAAAATGGGGGACAGGAGTGTCTTAACACTAGCCTTCCTCTGCCTACCCTGCTTCATGCAGAATTCAGTGTGAAACTGAAAAAAAAAATTATATATCTGAAATATTTTGTGAGTATATTCAGGGAATCAATTGTAACTAATTTGCCCCAAAAACTTTATTAACTAGGAAAATAAGTAAATTTAGCCTTGACTGAAACTCCAAAAGTATGCAATATGAAGGATAGACTAACAGCTTAGTATCCTGCGTAGTATGTTTTGATTATATCGATACTGTCAATATCTTTATTTAGCATTCGAACGCCGAACCGCGACGAGTAAGGCGCACAAGGGACCATAAAACATTATGGCTCTATTCTATTCGATACGTGATAACTCCTGGTGCAATCGGTGAATTTTAATGTAGGGCTAGGTGGTTCTAGAGTGATATCGGTTAGCTTCCGGGAAGTAAGTATAGTTACGATTCCGTAAGTTATGTTTGTATGTGAAGTATGTATGTATATAGTAAATGTAGTGTATTATTATTTTTTTTTTTCATTTACTTATTTGTTAGGAAAATATGTTGGAATTAATTATAATCAATAAAGGTTATATTGATGTCAAATAGGTAAGGTAGAGTTCGTATGAATTACTCTCTTTTTTCTAAAGTTATATTGCAATGTAAAATGTGTATATTAATATATAGATGATAGAGTTTTAAGTACATTAGACGCCGTCGTGACAAGCGTGTATATTTAAGTGGTGGTTGTGGGTTTGATTCCAACTTGGTGTAAAATAAAATGAAATATGTAATATTTTCATTTCCTCGCTCTGTTAAGGAGGCAATTCTTATCCTGTTATCTGAAAATACGTTATGATTAACTCAACAATAATCAATAAAATTTTTATCGATGTCGACTAATAGGTAGTACTGTTCTTGAGTATTAAACTGGGCTTCGTATGAATTATTTAATATGTGAAACAAAAAGTTGTAACAGTAAATGTTAATACTAATATTATTTTGAACAATAAATTTTCTTTAAGTGACGTATTGTTATAAGAGCTTGTTAATGCCATCTTATTTTGATAAGAAAACATACCATAAGTATTATTTAATATAGATAGCTATAGCTTAAGCATATCATTTTACAGAAACTAAAGTTATATATATTACATGGATATTGAATCAGTTATTTACGAGTAAATGCCTAAAATATCGTAATATTAAATGATTTCCATTATTTTAGGTATGTTTTTGAATTTATAGCTTTTTAAATCCATTTTGTTTTAATTTTTAAGGTTCCGTACTTTTTAAAGAAAAAATTAACCCTTATAAGATCACTCTGTTGTTCATCTGTCTGTCTGTCTGTCTATCAAGAGCCTTTATCTCAGGTACGCTTTAAAATATTGAGTTGAATTCAAACTATATACTCCGATCTACCACCCCATGATTCCCTAAAAAAAAAATATTTCTACATGTACCTAAAAAAAAGTATGGCCATTTATATCACAAAAAACGAGTATTTCGACATTATAAAGGGTATTAAAATTAATAGTGTACTTGCGGTGGACCTACAATTATGAAATTTGGCAGCTAGCTTCTACAGGTAGAGTTTAGGAAAAAATCTGAAAACTACATTTATGGCGAAGTCCTAAAAGTTTATAACCTTAAAAGAAGGGCAAAAATTAGCATTAAAGTCGCTAGTTTAAATGAGATATCAGATAAATGGGCTCTAGTTAAACTTAGCATTGAATTTCAGAAAAAGCTCGAGACCTCCAATTTTTGTACGGAAACCTCGATGGACGAGCCCGACTCGCGCTTGTCCGGTTGTTTTTTAATAGTCAATGAATTCTAATACGACGACAGTGTTTGTTAAACTGTATTTAAATGCAACGATTGTCTTTTTAACATTTTCTTTACAGTTTCACGTATCTCACAGCTTACTTATAGCAAAGAAGTCAGCCTTAACCTTAGACATTCTTTTACCACTTTTTGCCTAATTGGTATATTGGTATATAAGCGAGGAAGTCAAAACAATTAATTCCTTAGACGTAATCGAACCCAAAAGCGTTTCGTTTACAGACAAGCGTTGCCAATATGTCCTATAAAAAACAATAAACATACTTTTATAGTCTAATTATAGATAAATGCCCATTTTGTCACTTTTTCATAAATTCAAATAGTATCTACTATCCATTGAGTGACCAGTTTGTGGTGAAACCACGGTTTTTATTCACATAGAACTCTATTTACGGCGTATTTTATAAGATGTCAACAAATGATCGGTTGAATACATAATTTATTGTATAAAGTGCATTTTTGAATAAACGAATAATTCTTTGTTTTTTTGAATAATTTCATGTTTTATTCATTTTATGTTCTCACATATTTATGTTTATATTGGGAAACAAATTGTGAATATCTTTTATGGTAATTTAATTATGATAAAAATTTACACTATATTTTGTTATTTTTTTTGCTTGGTTGCGGTCTTGTTTGTGAGAATTTTAATTCTTTAGATACTGTACAAAAGCAGGTTTTCATAAACAAACTTAACATTGACTATATTTTTTTATTTATTTAATGGTTTTTCTCAGCTTCACGCATTATCCTGCAAATAGCAGGGTAGGCAGAGGGAACCTACTATTAAGTCATACGCTCCCCACTCACGCCGCATTCTGGAGGCATTACGTTTTGATTTGCGGAACTAATTATAATAAATAATAATTCCTTCCCCCGAGTGGGAATCGAACCTACCATGACGGCCTCACTTAATGTTTAGTATGGAAAAATTCATAGACATACAGTAACTTTCTTATTAAATTATATAAATTTATATCTTCTATCGTCTTACCCACAGCTACTTCATTCCAAAGTTTACCAAGTCGACAAAACCGTACTTTTAAAATAATACTGTATTATCGATGTATTTAAAATATTCATAGAAATGTGAATCACGTGTCACCTTACTGTTCTATTATTATGAACAGTTATATTATTGAATATTGATGCCTCTAATGGACACAAACAACCGAAAATGATTTACTAACTATAACTAATAAATACTAGTACGTATCTACAATAAGAGGTCAGCGACTGACCAACAACCAATACACAATGTTTCTATTATAAGTTTTATTGTAATTTATATTAGGGTAATTTATATTTGGGTAAAAATATATGGTTACCCAAATATAAATTACAATAAGGTAACCATATATTTTTACATTAGATATGGATGTTGATTTTGGTACCTTATTTTGTATTTACAAGTATTAAAATAATTTTGTTTTTTCATTGGCCATTTACATTGAGTCCTGCTATGCAGTTATGCAGTTGTATATATATGTTTTTTTAAATACATTTTAAATCATGTTTTATTAAAAAAGAAAACTTTTAACAACTATTTACAATCGGATTGACCATTTGAGACGAACTGACAAATATAATAGTAGAAAGTTGTTTATTTTTATTGTATAAGTTTTAAGTTGTGTCAAAAATGTTGCATAATGATTAATAAAAAGAAAAATTTCGGCGGAAAGTGGTTAACCGAGTGTCTTAACACTAGGTTCCCTCTGCGTACCCTGCTATATGCGGGATATAGAGTCACGCAGACTTTTTTATCTGATTTTTTCATACTTACTTCTTATTATATAGATATTTATTATATTTTATATTACTCTGTAAACAGAAGAAAATATATAAATGAATATAAGCTTTAATAAAACTTACTAAAAATAGCTATCCAGGATATAACAACCACATTCTATACGCAATATTAGTAGAATTGGAACATCCATAGTTAATCATTCGTTAGCATTCCAATCTGCATGGGTGATGGGCAGTGGCAATTAATAATTTCGACACTCTCTAATTAACATTTATATCAGAGTTTGGCAAAGCCACGTGGGCCGTGGGTGGTGAGTGGTGGGTGGTGAGTGGTGGGTGGTGGGTGGTGGTGATGATGATTGATTGCAATCACCTTTGGAAAGATGTCGCCATAATATTTACGATGGTAAATGGCTTTATGATATTATGATTGTGATGTGTTTGGATTGTTTAATTCTTCTCTCTTTAGAGAGAAGAATTAAACAGAAATTAACTTTAGTTAAAGCTTTAACTTATAAATTTGTTGTTTATTTTCGTTTGTTTTGTTTGGATTTTGGTTTTTATTTTAATACTTGAAATTTGCTGTTTTCATATACTTATCTATTAAATAATCATATATGTATAATATATTGATTTAATAACTATAACGCCTAGAAAGATAGAACCAACCATAATTAATAGAGTGGATAATTTAGTTAGCTATTTTTGTTCATTATTTCACTTTAATTTAAGTGATATTATAGAAAAGTTCAAGTAGCTAATTTCGCTAAATTCTATTTTTACGAAAAGAACATATCTTAGTATAGGGGTACGTATGGTACTAATATATTATTATATCAACGACGTATAAAATAGAATACAGTACACAGTTACTGTAAATATTCTATAATATGGTAAATTTAATAAATATAATATATTTATAAATATAAAATTATATTTATCTTTTTTTATTATTCACTTTTTATTTATTTTACCTTTACAAATGTTTTCATATCAACATTAAATCCAAGCATTGAGATAGTACCGACTTAACAGCCGTAATCGGAAACTTTATATTGATCTTAAATTAGTATAATCATTTATATTATCTATTTAATGTCAGTTAAATGTTAATTAACGTCTTTGAGTACGATTGTAACGTCCGTAATATCTATAAACATAGTATTAAAGTATCTACTTAATAGTGTAGTATAATCTTTAAGTAAGTATTAATAAATTCTATTACACTTCATAAATATTCCATCGCCCGCTGATCTCATGCGTTGATATAAAAATGTTAAAATACTATTTTATATTGAAATACTCCCCACAGGGTTTGTAAATGTACATTTAAAAATCATAAGATAATTATATGAAAAGGCCTAGTAGTGTATTATTTACAATATCCTTGACCTGCGGCTTTCCTTGCGTGGTCAAAATATTTTTAAATTTGAACTACTAGTTCCTGAGATCTGAGATCGCGTGAAACCAAACAAACTCTTCAGTTTTATAATATTAGTATAGAAGTACTTATAGATTATAGCGTTCATTACAATGTAGATTTACTTTTGGTGTAATACCTACCAAACGAAAAAAAAGCAATACCTATTTAAAATTAGCATACGGTTATGAAATTTCAGAGATCAAATTCTAATTTAAAAAAAAAACATCTAAATATTTTATCATAAAATTTAATATATAATAAAGTATATTTTTCTTATTATTTTTTAAATGTGAATGTATTTAATTATTATGATTTAAAAAACTTTTTTCTTAGTTTTTTTTTATGAATACTATCGCTGCTAGGAAATGCTTATGTACAACAACACCTAACAACACGTCATACACTCGAGCGGATTCAAAGAGGGCGATGCAGGATAGAAGTTTGCATAATTATAAAAACATACTTTTAAATAAGGCAATTATAGAGTTTTTTTTTATAAAAGAAGAAGGAAGTACACTAAAGAAAGCTCAATCATTGTTGATTGATTGGTAATAAAAGTTTAATCTTCCTTTATCTTTGCTACAGTAAAAAGATTAAAAACACATTGTAGAAAAGTAACGCTTCATTTAACTATAGAATAACGTGTTTTTTTCTTTTTTAATAATCGTTATTTACGTTGGTACAACAGGGTTTTAAACTAAAAGAAAAAAATATTAGCAAAGTGTTATATTATTATGCTTATATGCCGACAGTAACAGAAGCAACGTATGGCCTTTTTTAATATATTTTTAATAATAAAATATATCATAATATTTATGTAAGTAGTTATTCAACGTTAATGACTATTTTCTTATAGGCTATAAAAAAATAGTTCCAGGTAAAGTATTTTTTAATTTATAAAAATAAGAATTAAAAACAAGATTAATTTATTATGCCTAAATACAAATTACAAGTAAAATACAAAACAAAAAATTCAAAACACATCACTAATTCACCAATCCGTTATTCCAGGATACAATCATAAATCATTTTACACCAGAACAATTTCGAAATCCCCGGTCACACCTTCAAATTCGTCGACCTTTGCCATCAATTTATCGTAGGTATCTACCTAAATACCTACCTACCTCTACCTGCTCATTGATATGCGAAATGTCAACCCATTTCGCACATTGAATACATATTGTAAAAAAATCACCGCGGTAGGTGACCGGGGTGTACTCCGCTTTAATAGAATAGATTTAGAGTCACACACCGACTCTTAATTGTCTAATTTGTAGCGAAAACAAGCCATCGTTGCGGATGAATATATTACTAAGGTATGCAAGGACTTTCTTTTGGAGCGGGAAGTAAACAAGTGACGTGGGGCATAGTAAGCAGGAGTAGGATTTGGGTCTTGGTCCAAAGGTGACCCCATTTTGTCAATGTGGAATCTATCTATTTATATAGGATATAAGCTTATTCACTTAGTATTTAGTTACCTAGGAAGCTTGGTTATGTTTCTATATTGTTTCTTCGATTTATAAAAACGGTAATGTAGATTTCGTTTGCTTCTTTGATTTGTAAAGTACGTGAAAAGTACTTATAATACGTAAGCTGAAAATTAAATTTAATAGATCCCTGAACCTGATTATAGTGGATATATTTATGGAGTGTAGTATTATATCAAAAGTAACCTAAAATCTTCACTTTTTTTAAAGAAACATGCAAACTGTCAATCAAGAAACAAAATTTATAACTGTTTGTATTTTTTTCAATATTTATCACCTCTATTATGACATGGCGATACAGGCAGTAAGGGTAATTAAGACAAATCCATGGAACTATAGAAATTAATTCAAACTTTATATAAATATAGAATATACCCACATATTTTCTGGATTTGATTAGAGAAAATGTGATTTGATTTCTCATAATTTTATAAAAATATTTAAAAAGTTTTAAAGTATGTTATGTACTTTTTAAACATCGTGTTAAAGGTACCTATAAGCAATTGTTTTAGTTTGTCCTAATAATGTCACAGAGGGTTGGATGTGTGTGTTTTTTATATGTATTTTTTATGTACATATATATGTCCCACGATTTAATTTTTTTTCTATTTTTTTTTTCAATTTATTACCGTTTAAAAATTAATAAAAGAACAACAATACATATAACATCTAAAAAACCAAAAAGGTTTGTAATGATGTTAAAAAAGTGATCTTAAATTACACAATTCTAATTTGCAATAAAGTTAAATAATAAATAAGATCTCACAGTAAATTTATAAAAAAGTTAATCAATAAAATGAATAAAGTTAAATACTATTGACAAAATATTTTTTTTAACATTTTTTTTATATTTTATTTATTGATAACATTACATACAAACTAACTAGAACTGATTTTTGAAGATTTTTTTATTTGAAAAAAAAACTACCATAGTGATCCTATTACCACTGGCACAATCTAATGATGTAATTCCAAGGAAATCGAAAGAAACTTTCAAGCTTTATAGGCAATTTTATATAATTTTATATTTACATATGAAAACAGTGTGAAAAATAATAAAAAATATTGACATTACGGAGCGGAGTGTCTTAACACTAGGTTCCCTCTGCCTACCCTGCTGTGTGCGGGATACAGCGTGAAGCTGATTTATTTTATTACGCCGTACCGCTAGATATAACATTTATATTCTTCGTATGACTTAGCCACCTAGTATATAGCGTCACAGCTCGCGGGTGGGCCTCGTTTGATACCTAACATCGTAAACCTGGCGTGGACACTGAATACGAATCTTAAGTGAATACACTAGACTTACTAATTAAAATTAATCACACATTAGTTAGTTTTATAAACGTGACTTGTTCGTTTATTTTTCTTTTAAAATAATATTTATTATTATATGGAAGCCAGTTGTGGTGCAGGAGCATATTTTTTCTTTTAGAATAATATATATTATTATATGGAAGCCAGTTGTGTTGCTAAAGCTATGGTTATGACTGGTAGTGAATGGTTGTGGGTTCGATCCTTAGGTGAGGCAATGAAATATTCATTTAAAATTATATTTCCATTTTTTCTCTCTGGTGCTGAGGCGAAGCGCGGCGTTGAGTTCTGCCACTCAACACGCAATGTATCCAGAATTCGACGGTAGTGGGGAAAGGAATGTCTTAGTGCTATCGTGCTGTATGCGGGATACAGCGTGAAGCTGATTTTTATTTTACATTATTGTAATGTTATAGTAAATAAAATTATAATTTAACAAAATTTTTGCGTTATATATGAAATTCCATACTGTTTAGAAATGCTTATTTCACTTTGTTAATAATCTAAAGGAATGTGTATTATAATACAAATACGTCAAATTGTAACTACCAACTATTTTATAGTTTGACTTAACTAATTGCAAAGTATTTTTCTCGAGAAGTTTACGAGTAATTAATTGTTAAATTCAAACTTACACATTTTTGTCGCTGTTTATAAAAATATTTTCCATATATTTCCATATACGCTTTTTGGATTCAATTCCAGATATTGAAAATTTACAATCTGTCTTTATAGTCGTTATGTTATAACGTTTGTATAGAATAAAACGTAGTTATATAGTATAATTTGGGAACAAAATAAAATATTTATAATATAATATTAATAATAATGAATACTATGATTTATAAATATTGCTTATCCACCACCTCCTTAGCATGCTATTATAATGTAAGTTATAGGTACTATTTTATCAGCTCCAAGCTTTTCCTCGCATATAGATAGGTAAACCAAGGAAATATAGTATTAACACAATCCGTTCTCTGTTTTGTGATTTGACTTCTTAATTAAATAATAGAAATAATAAAATTTTGCCATACAACCTATTACTTAAGGTCCTGTCTCCAAGATATGGCAGGGAGATATTATGCAATATTATAAAAATAAAATGTTATAGATAGCAGCACTTGCTTCAATTCTACTAAGTTTTTTTTAATTTCATTAATTCATAATTTCATACTTGAGTATGCTCGACACGTAGTAACTAAAAAAGAAAGGAAGTAGGTATGTGTAAGTTTATTACATTCGATAATCGCAAATTTGTCGTTTACTTTTTGTGAGTTTCTCGTTACCAGCAAAATGGTATTTTAAATCAACAATAGACATTTAAAACAGACTTAATCTTGATAAATAATTTGTAATTTAAAAGTATTATTTATCATGAAAAACGTTTTATATCATAAATAATGTAAATTAAATGTCATCTGATAAAAGTTATTACGATTACAATTTAAAATGGTCACTGGCCGTTTCCGGTACACTATCAATAACCCACCTTTCCTTAAGGTTCGGTTCATACGGATATGATACGTCGCTCGAATACTAATAACCAAAATTAATTTTATAGTTGTTGTTAACACAATCAAGATAACACTACAACACTCAATTGTACGTGGGTATCGACTTTTAATTTTGATTTACGACCCACGTTGTGATGATGAGGCCGTCGTGGCAAAAGGCGTGACTGTAACGCAACGGTTCTGGGTTCCATAAGTGACAAACGGAATGTCTTTACACTAGGTTCCCTCTGCCTATCCTGCAGTGTACGGGAGACAGCGTGAACCTGATTTTTTCATTGCGACGACTGTAAGAATACAAAACTACCGCATACAAAATGTTATCTCAATTTGCTGCGACGGCGTCCGCAACAGTCGAAAATGTTCACCGATTTATTACTCTATAAACATCGGCAAAACTAAAACAAGTATGTTCTCGCAGCGGTGAAATAAAGACAAAACGCGACAACCATAAATCGCCGTTGAAAAGTAACCAAAGCATTATACAGTTGCATAACAGTACAGTAACAGTAAATAAAAAGGGGCGAAAAGGAGCAAAACAGCACGATACACTGCGCTTTTAAATACGGGCGACGTTGAGCGCGGGCAAGGCAAAGACATTTATGTTCACTAAACAAGTAGTAAAAGTCACTACTTAAGTGTTTTTATGGCAGTCATAAATGCCAGATTGTGCGCGGGGGTTTAGTGGGACGCGCGCTCGCTTTTTAGGTACCCGCCGGTGGGGGCGGGTTCGGTTTATTAATTTTATGCATTTTTCAATTTTTTTGTATATGTTAATGATATCGTTTATATGTTATGGCTTATTTCGTTTGTTACACCTGCTTCTTCTTTTTTTTTCAGGTATTTTTTTTGGTACCCAGTACAAAAATATAAGAGCCGTTTTTCAAGCTTATAAAGGTAAGCTCCGATTAACAACAAATTTATATTTGGGCAAATAGCGATGATGGAAAGCGGTGGGATTTTTGTAAACAATTGTTGTGTTGAGGCCAGACGTGGCATATGGGCACAAGCGTGTGAATGGGTTCGATTCTCATTTGAAGAAATTAAATGTTTTATATTTTCACTTGTCCGTTCTGGTGTCGAGGCAAGCAAGGGTGGCGTTGAGTTTCGTCTCCAGAATATGGCGGAAGCGGAGAGGGAGTGTCTTATAGCTAGGCTCCCTCTATATACCTTGCTTGAAGCTGAAAAAATCATATATTGTAATATACGTACAAAACATAATAATTTATAATACGAGAAATATTTAACACACGAATTGGCATAACAAGATCTAGCCTGTAAAGGAAGCGGCCGGCGCGGACGGACGTGAGAATAGCGTGAGTTTCCACCGCGGGGGCTGCTATGCAAATTATTGCATCATTAAACACCTCGCTTGGGCTTTGGCTAGATTGACGTTGGTGTCACTTATCTTGTGAAAATAAAGGTTTTCTTGTATAGCTGGTTCAATTTGTTTCTTAGTATATTGATGACTTAGGCCAGTCGTGGTTCAGCACGCACTCAAGCGTGCGCCTGTAAACGCGACAGGTTCGATTTCCACTCCAGGAAATGTAATATTAAATATTTTCATTTGGGAGCGGACTGTCTTAACACTAGATTTCATTAAATATGCATAATATATTTGTTTAAATAAATATTATATTGATAAATCCAAAATATGAAAAATAAAGACGAATATTTGGACGAACGTGTTATAAAATATGATAGAAGTCATTAAGAGGTTTTGTTTATAAAATAAAATCATTTTATGTGTTACTGCGTATAAGGCTAATTATTAAAACCAGATTTATTTAACCTGTATCTTTATATCTAATTCCTATATCTTTTATGTAGCATAATAGGTTTTCTGTTGTTTTTATAAATAAATTGGTTTCGTCTTGAAGAATTTGTTCCGGCGGATGATTTTGATTGGCATTTACTCAATTATAGCAAAAGGTGTTCGCTTCTTGTCTTGTCACAGCTAACAAGTAGTAAGTATCTTTTGGCAGGGACCGTGAGAGAAACTAACATTATTTACATATACAAATAGTGAGTTCACATTATTTGAAATAAATCTGATTAAATTACAAAAAGCTTGTTAAGCTTAAAGCTATGTTATCGAAGAAGCTTTAGTTGTTTTTTAAATATTCTGTTTATCCTTTTAAAAAATATTTATCATCAACTTAAAAAAAAAAGTTATTCTCAATTCGGTTGGTATGTTTTTCATTGAAAATAATATAGTAAGGGTATTCGTTGACTAGCGGCCCGCCCACGGCTTCGCCCGCTTAAATACATGATCATTTAAGCAGAATTGATTGACAACTATAATAAAATAAAATAAATAAATAAATCAGCTTCACGCTGTATCCCGCACACAGCAGGGTAGGCAGAGGGAACCTAGTGTTAAGACACTCCGTTCCCCACTTTCTGCCGAATTCTGGAGGCATTGCGTGTTGAGTGGCAGAACTCAACGCCGCGCTTAACCTCGACATCAGAGCTAAGAAATGGAAATATAAATTTAAGTAAATATTTCATCTCCTCGAGTGGGGATCGAACCCACAACCAGTCGGTTTTGCAGTCACACCTCGTGCCGCTGCGCCACGACCGGCCTCACACCCTATAATAGAATGACAAACAAATATAAAGACAACATACAACAACATATATAATATAAAGACAACTATAATGACTTCTAATATGATTTTTTGTTACTTTAATCTGTAATATTCTATTACGATTTTTTTACGACATTATCGTAACTTCTGTAAGAATTTTTGATTGTTTCGAACTAAAAAATATTACCAATGTCGATATTTGATATTCATACATATATATATATATATATATATATATATATATATATATATATATATATATATATATATATATATATATATATATATATATATATATATATATGTATATATATTTGTAACAGTACGTTCTTTTTACCTATGTTATGTTTTTTAAAGCTCTGTTAAATGTGCTGATGTCACTTAATAATTGTACTGCTTCAGAAACAGTCTTAAATGTAAAATTATTAATTTGGTTAAGGATTCATAATATTCTTTGTAAAATAACTGTAATGTTTGCATATTAACTCCTGTTTGCATATTATTAGATAAATGAATAATTGGTATATATGTAGTTATTACAGAGTACACGTAGAAAGGATGTTTTTAGGCATTTTTATATAGATTTATTTCAAACGAACGAACGAACCAAAAAATCTATGTATTTACTTGATATTTCTTTGAAGATCAAATCGTTCTTTATCTCTGTGTTGAATTAATTACGATTTAAACTTTACTGTTACGATTTATGAAGGTAATCTCTACTAACAATTCAATTTTGTTTACTTAAAATAAATAAATCAGCTTCACGCTGTATCCCGCACATAGCAGGGTAGGCAGAGGGAACCTAGTGTTAAGACACTCCGTTCCCCACTTTCTGCCGAATTCTGGAGGCATTGCTAGTTGAGTGGCAGAACTCAACGCCGCGCTTAACCTCGCCACCAGAACGAAGAAATGGAAATATAAATTTAAGTTAATATTTCATCTCCTCGAGTGGGGATCGAACCCACAACCAGCTGGTTTTACAGTCACACTTCTTGCCGCTGCGCCACGACTGGCCTTGTTTACTTTATTGTATAAAATATTGTATAATAGTGCTTCAAAAATATATATTTTTATCAACAGTCATATAATCAAGACGTTTCGAATGTCATTCTTTAGCCAGGGTCATACCAGCGCGATTTCTATATAACATTCGCTGGCAAGCTAATGCCTTGAGTTCATTCAAATGACGATAACTTTTTTTTTAATGAACCGATTTTGATGAACCAAACTTTAGAACCTAAATTGAGTTAAAACAAAGCAATTGGTGAAATTTTCAAGTAAATCGGTTCAGTAGTTTCAGAGAAAAATGCGGACAACAATATGCCGACAGACAGACAGACAGACAGACAGACAGACAAGAAATTCAAAAAAAATCTTTTTGCTTTCTATTAGTCTTTTTAAGTATCCCTCTATCCATTTCAGTCAAAATTACTAAATGTACAGACAAAATATTTTTACTGTCTTATTATATATAGAGATGATTATATTATGCAAGTATAAAAAGTACATATGTATCTTATACAGCAAACGTGGAAAACCCAGATCAGATTTAACGAGATCACGCATATTTTAGTTGTGTTTGTGATCGTCGTAGGTGCCAAGCACTTTCTACTTCAGACAAATCTATTATAGTGCCACTACGTGCTAAAGTTGTTAAATGTTAAACATTCAGTTTGGTGTACGTAACTTTAAACTATTTTCGTTAACTTAGTTATTCGAAATTTCTCTTATTCAATTATATGTATAGTTAGCCTACGCCTAAGAAATTAATGTAATATTTTGCACTGTATTGTACCTACACTTAAAAATATTATCATAGTAGAGTAGGTACATGATTTTCGACAACTTTATAATTAATATAATAGTGCCGCTTTACAAAAGTGGAAATATACATATTTGACCCCGGAAACTACAGACCGATCACTGATAAAAAAACAATTTTAATAATACTTATTTAGAAAACGTATAAAAATTTGAACCCAGCGGGACTCGAACCCGCGCCTCCTGGAAACCGACCAGGCGCTCTGACCACTAAGCCGTGCGTTCAGCCTGGTCGGTAGTATTTTTCTATCCTAAGTGTGGAATAACACTTTAAAAATGTTTAAAAATATTTAATAATTTCACATTTTTTTTTAATATTAAAAATTGTTGCCATAGTGAGCAATATATGTGTTATGTGACTTGTCCAAAGCCGACAATTAAACTTTGTTACTAAAACTATATCATTATAATATACGGGATATTACCCTTAATCTTATTGCCTTATATCTGAATCAAAAAATCCTGAAGGAATGAAAATATAAATAATATAATAATAATATAAATAATGTGAAATCATCTCGATCTCCTCTAAAGATCTCTAAGGTTCTTCTCAGCAGAACTGCCTTCCGAATCAGTGGTAACTTTTTCATATGTTCATTTGATGATTCAAAAATGATTACATGCATATTAATATTCAAAGAAAGAAAAAACAAGATTGTTAATTGTAATAAGTTTTAAAAAATTTATCCTATAACGTCGGAGGACAGTTGTATAAACGTGTATAAATTCAAATTCAAACTAAAAATATTCTTTAAAGAACGTTATCAGATAAAATTTTTAAAACTTACTACAATCAACAATCTTGTTTTTTTTTCCTTAATAGTAGGTTCGCATTATTATTGAATATTGGAACGAAATGTGATGACTACTCTGTATGATGTACTCTCTTAAGGATTTAAAAAAAAAAATTGACATTACTCAACTCTATTATTGACAATTTTGCAGAAAAGTGAACTGTACGCTATATAGAGGTACATATGTATGTATGTAGAATCATTGGGATGGCGCCAATAGAATTACTCTACTTGTTACTGGTGACTTTCGACTAAAATATAGAGGCAAAGTTTGAACCTCATACAATAGGCAAAATAATATATCTTATTCGGAACTAATTAATAATTCATTGAACGCTTTTCATTTTGACCACAATTTTTATTACCAATAAAAAATATCAATTCATAAATTATCTATGAAAACTGACAAGTGATTCGAACCAACGATTTAAAGTTACCCAACCAACTGAAAATCGTTTAGTATTTATCGGAAGATACGTAAGATTATCTTATCGGCTGTCGTGTTAAATCTTCCAGAACCTGTACAATACGGTTCTTCCCTTAGAAAATTACGTGAAGAATTAAAGGAACGATATTGAAAATAGCTAATCACCGAAGTACAGGCGGACCAATCGTAATGGTGCGAGAGTGCATGTCCTGATCGCAGCTGAGATAGTATTGTATGGCTGCGCAAGCGCCGATCGCGTCGCCGATTGGAAAGCCCTGTCGCTAACATGTCGCCTTACACCCTATCGCACCCCACATCGCACGCAAATTATAATCGATACCATTATTGTAATATACAACTATAACATTTGCCTCTATTGTCTCCGAAACTTATCTAAGAGGACATATTTAAAAGCTAATTTAGAATAGCTTTTAAGGGTGACAGAACGTAGCATTATGTCCATTTTGAGGACAAGGCGTATTGAGTGGATATATCCAACGCCGCTGTTACTCTTATTAGACCAGGTTAATGTAAAAAAAAAAATTAAAATTAGCATCACGCTGTATCCTGCACACAGCAGGGTAGGCAGAGGGAACCTAGTGTTAAGACACTCCGTTCCCTACTTTCTGCCGAATTCTGGAGGCATTGCGTGTTGAGTGGCAGAACTCAACGCCGCGCTTAACCTCGACACCAGAGCGAAGAAATGGAAATATAAATTTAAGTAAATATTTCATCTCCTCGAGTGGGGATCGAACCCACAACCAGTCGGTTTTGCAGTCACACCTCGTGCCGCTGCGCCACGACCGGGCTCAAGTTAATGTAAATATAAATATATGTCCAGATGGGAATCAAACAAAACACAAAAACATCGAATTTCTTCCGATATTTCTGGATAAGCAAGATAGTGTCAATTTTAATTAAAAATTATATTTACTCCTCCCGTTTCATTATAAAGTTGACAATCACGCTGCCACGTCTTAATTGATCTCATTACTAGTGCACAGTTCTGACAAACCGCAGTCGTATCGTCGATGATGTCCAATTTAAGTGTATAGCTGTCGCGTCGACACGTACTTGACAGGTGACTTGGGTGCAAAAAAACACGATTTCTTTCGTTGTTTATGTCATTTCCAAGTAGGCTTTGGAAGGCATCGCTTTTGGCGCGTATTTTCCATCATGGCGGTATGTGCATGGCCAAGAATTATGATTTAATAGCTACAAGCTGCCAGCTCCTATAGTCATTACGCTTAAAATATTGTAATTGGATAATTTGTCGGATTTTTATCTTTTCATGTACATTCTTTGGTGTTTATTTTGTTAATATTTTTATTTAAGATATGGATACTGTGGTTAGGTTAGTTAAAATTAAACATTTAATTGTAAGCTATGTATAAATATTTTCTATAACAACAATATTTCTTAGTTTCTTTCATTAGCTTACAACGCTGTCTTCATAAATCTCGCCACTTGCAAATATATTATTCCAATTCATAAATCCAGTGTAACTGTATAAGACTTTATTCGAACTCATACGTGATCTCAATCAGAGCTGACCATAAAAGAAATGAATACGAGCGGAATAATTTCGTTCAATTATTGTCGTTGTGTTTTACAACAATATATATTAGTATTATCTTTAGTTGATGAATGAGTACTTTATAATAATAATAATTAATAAGTATAATAATGATTGGAGGAGGCCAGTCGTGGCGCAGCGGCACGAAGTGTGACTGTAAAACTGACTGGTTGAGGTGAGTGGGTTCGATTCCCACTTCGCTCTGGTGTCGAGGTTAAGCGCGGCGTTGAGTTCTGCCACTCAACACGCAATGCCTCCAGAATTCGGCAGAAAAGTGAGAACGGAGTGTCTTAACACTAGGTCCCCTCTGCCTACCCTGCTGTGTGCGGGATACAGCGTGAAGATATTTTTTTTTAGTTTTTATAATAATGATTCATTTTAAAGAGATTTTGGTGTTTAACACTCTAAAAAGCTTATACATTTTTGTAAATCGTTAGACTTAGATCCATTTTGATCGCATTTCGATAACGAATTACCAATTAGAACTAGCGTAGATACTTGTATTTCCAAGCAAACGAAGAAAACGGGTGAAAGTTCGTATAAACAAGGTCAGTGTGCTCAAGCATCACGCGAGACACAACAGCTGTTACGTAAAAGAGCGTTTAACGGCTCTCAGCTATAAATTGACGCGGTATAAGGTCAGGGTCCCCATATAAACGTTCAGCGCTCGATGCACTACACCGCAAAGTGGTCATTCGTTTCAAATAAATTACCATGTAATGGCACGATCATTTGCATACTCTGCCCAACGCTACCGCAATCTCAGTACACCAAAAACAACTCTATTTTCTCAACCTTAAAATATGTTTCTCGTAATATATTTCGATTTCATTCAAAAGCTCCGTAGGGCGCTGGTGTTGCGGGGAATTCGTGAACTACGAATTATTTTAAGAGTTCTTGCGCCATCCCAGAGATGGCGTGAGGTTTTTAGTGCTGAAAAGGTTCGTACAGGAGAGTGTAAGGGTGGCGCAGGGGTGCAAACTTTACGTTCAAAGTCTTTGGGGGTTGGTTTCACGAAAGTTCTAAGCGTTTCAAGACGATTTGTGTAGATGGCGCTACTCTAATATTAGATATTTGATTTCAGGATACGTCTACGATTAGGAAACTGTAAATTTAAGATTGTAATATTTTTACTTGTATTTCTGAAATTATTACTTGATTTGTTATTCTTATTTATTTTTACATTCGTATTGAATTATTTTATTATTTAAAATTTTGACGACGAATATTATTTATATGGAAAAAATATATTTCTTGGAGACATAGATATGCAAAAAATACTGGCTATTATTTTTTATTCTTAAATCAACTAATATCGTAAGCACTATTAAATGCTCAACATCAAAATAGTATACTATTGCGATATTTTTTTAATACATGACAATACAACATTTTTTTTTTCGTCATAGTTTGATGCATCAGCTACTGTATTTGAGTCGTGACAATAAAAGTGAAAGCTTCTAACGTCATGCAAATTTAGATTGACGTAAACATACCTGACGGCCTTCTCTTCTCTTGTTTTGTTGTTGCATAATAGAGACAATACACCTCGTAAATTTTAAATCCTACGGGAAGTGACCCGATTCTTTTATTTCATTGCTATTTAAACAATTGGCTTACCTGTGAATGTGAATGAAAGAATTCTGCAAAGTTTTGGAGTAATAAGATTGACACAGTTTAAAAAAAATGTTTTCTATTCAATAAATTCATGTTACAACGCCATTGTGGTCCAATTGTAAAAAAAATAATTGTTATTAAAACTTTACATGCATGTAGGTTTGATTTCTGAATGATTAAATAATTTTAAATAGTGTAATTCTTTGTTACGTTGCTAAAAGCACATATATCTACAAAAATATTAACATTAAGAAGTTTAGTTGAGATGATACAGATCAATAAAAACTAAAAGGTAAGCTCAGCTTATACAATACGAATAAAACCATATATAAACCAGTACGTATTATCAAAACATTGTCGAGTAAACATTCAGGCCTCAAACAATTACACCCCAAGCTATAAATACAAAGACAATTCAAGCATTCACATCCGAGAAATTTAGTCGTCTACGCTAAGCAAACGTATGATTTATACTCGAACATGGGACCGATGACGTTTCCACACCATAAATCTGGCCTCAAGGCGGACATCATGTACCGACTGACTCTTCGACTACTAGGTAATACATGAAGCGGTAGGTTGATATTAGAAATTTGAGGCCAGTCGTGGCGCACGCGTGCGACTATAATTGCGACAGGTTGTGGCTTCGATTCTCACTCGAGGAAATTAAATATTTAATATAGGGCGCGGCAGCAAGTTCTGATATATATTCGGTGGAAAGTATTTTAACACTAGGTTCCTAGGTTCATCTGCCTATCCTGATGCGTACAGGATACAGCGTGAAATACATCGTTTCGAATTACACTCTAAAAATGCTTATACAAAATTATTTTATTTTATTATTTGCTATTACAATGAATAGTACTGATTGAATCGACAAATTTGAAAAGACGAAATTTAGTAAAAATAATAATAACAATATACTTAATTGCTTTCAATTTATTGCGATTCTCAGGACCGATTCTGTCCCTGTAAAGAATGAAATGGATAAAAGAAACAAAACACAATATATCAATATAGTTCCAATATTTAATTAAAACATAAGAAAGTATTTAACAATTATTACATACAGATCTAAAACTAATAAATATAATAATGAATATATATTACAAATGTTAACACTTGTACGAGTTCTCAAGTTAGTGGTTGTCCCGGGTACAGACCGACCCGGGTGTATAAATCTGTAGCATCCGGGCGCTACCCGTACCGGCAGTGGAGACAATTATTCATCCAATATCGAGTTTAGTTTCATTTACTCTGGAATCTTCGATATCGATGTACGATTTATTATCTGATTGATTTGTTAACGGTTTTCTAGATTTTGGAATTGAGGATTTTAGGAAATAAACGAAATGGAAAATATATTTCAGGAAATAACTTTGTTTTAACGCTCCTTATGTTGTCAATAAAAATAAAAGGATATTTTATTTTACATATAATTAAATATATTATTGTATGCCATGTTAAATATAAGACTTAAAATAAAAAAATATATTTATGAAAAAATATATTAAGTCACTCCGTTCCCTACTTTCCGCCCAATTTCCGAGACAGGATGTTGTGTGGAGGATCTCAAGAAAATTTTTCAAAAACAAACCAAATTCTCTATATAAAATATTAAATATAAAAATAAATTTAACAACATTTTTTTTAATATCTTTACAAGCTTTTCATCGAGAGTCCCAGTCCAAATCACACTACCGCGTGGCTGGTAATAAATCAGCTTGCCATTTTTGTTTTCAACGCACCGATAACTCTTTTGTCATAAGGCGATGTAGGCAATGGAGTTATTTATATTGTGTTTTCCTTGCAAGAAGAAAATTTCCTTTCTACGCTTCATGGGTCAGTGAGTCGATTCCTGCCCGCCGGGTTAGTTTATATTTGTCCTAAGCCTAAAAGGGAGTCAAATAAAATTTTGAAATTACATTCCAAATAAATAATTATTGTATTTATTAATGAAAACATCAGTTTCATCCCGCATTATCTCGCACACAGCAGGGTAGGCTGAGGGAACCTAGTGTTAAGACACTCCGTTTCCCACATGAAAACATAAATTGTACATACAATAAAACAATTACAATACATACTCATAGTTACAAACTGGATAACAGTTGAAACAAACAATTTTTTCCTGATTTTACTTAACAAAATTTGTAAACGCATAGTCTTTCTGCTAAACGCATAATAAGATTTTATAAAAAAAAATAAAATAAATAAAATATTTATAGGAGTAAAATAAGCTCTTAGAGTAAAACATTAACTTATATATTTTACAATGTAAATTTATATTTAGTCAAAGTTGCGGCGTTGAGTTCTGCCACTCAACACGCAATGCCTCCAGAATTCGCTAGAAAGTGGGGGACGGAGTGTCTTAACACTAGGTTCCCTCTGCCTACCCCGCTGTGTACGGGATACAACGTGAAGCTGATTTAAAAATTAACTCTTAGCAAATATTAAATTCTATATTATCATCATACGATTATCAGTAGCTTTCTTATGAATTTACGCTAAAAGCACCCTACGGTTAGTTCGCAACCAGTTCAACGTTCACCCCTAAGGAAATAATTGTTTACTTTCGACAGCTACGCCCTCAGTCCACCGTGGACGTCATTATTTTCATTTGTTAAAGTGCATTATATATATTTATATATCTACTTATTAAGCTCTCCTACTCAAAATTATGTTGTTTTAATGATTAAAAACAAATTTCTTGTTTATTTTTTTATTTCACGGTGTTGTAGCATGGGCAGAGGGTGCCTAGTGTTAAAACATTCAGCTCTTCTCTCTCTTCTCTCTTCGCCGAATTCTGGAGACATTGCCCGTTAACAAGCGAAACTCAATGCTGCGCTTTGCCTCTACCTAAAGCTACGAAAGAAAAAAATTTAAATATTGCATTTCCTCGAGTAAGAATCGAACCCACAACCTATCGTGTTAACATGCCACGACTGCTTTCACTTATCAATTTTGACTTAAGAAATTATCTCAAATCCCAATCACTTATATAAAAGCTATAAATTACAATAAAAAATGAATTCCATTGATATTAGTACTATATTCGTGTCAACAATACTCATAATGGTTGCATGAGTAAGTTTCCTTAGGTATTTTGTTTAGCAATTTAGGTTCCACAGTGATGTAAACATACCAGACCGCGCCATATACAGAGGCCACACAAGCGGAAAGCGATAAGCTGAGAGATTAAATTCTTACATCGTAAGCTCAGAAACAAGTCATTTAGTTAGTACTTATATGGTAATATTTATGTTTGCCATTTTATATTTCTTAAGTCAGTTTTATGTTTTAATTAACAGATTATTTTTGTCTGGATCGTCATATCTTCGTTTGTTGTTATATACTAATTAATACAAATGATTTAGTCAGTTTAGTAGAGCGTTAGGTCGTCGTGCAGTGGGGCAATATGGTGGGTTCGATTCTCATTCGTTGGAAAAAGGCGGCGTTGAGTTCCATCATCATCATGAAATATTTTAAAGTGGAGTGGAGTTCGAATGGAGTTTCTTACACTAAGTTTACTCTACCTCTTTTTTTGCTATATTTGTCAACACATCTTTTTCTTTCAATAAATCATTTTCTTTTATTATATGATTTATCTTAATCCTATATTATAAATTGTATTACCTCAATCCTATATATTCTATTTGATGTATTCTCCTATATAATGTAAATTCGGCAGTGCTGACTGCTAATAATATAATAATACTAATAACAATAAAGATTTTGAATTTAATAAAATTTTAAAAACTATATAAAATATCTATAATATAATTAGATTTTTTTATATAAAATCAATAATATAAAAATCTCCACCAAGTTTCATATACAGTGATAAATAAAAGTACATAAAGTGAACCGGGGCATAGACAACAATAGCAAATGTCGGGGCATTGTAGCGTGGCGCGGGAGGCGTTACGAATCAATGGAGGGAATTATCGGGACTGATGGCTGATGGAGACTTCATTTGATTGGAAATATCTGGTTTTTTTTATTTAATATTAATTATGGGTGTGGATAGGCTAATTTTCGGTTTTTTTTTTCGTATATATATATATAGATATTAATGTGTTAGTTTGCTTAAATAACATTTTATTTTTTGTTCTTTGAATTTAGCTGTTTCTACATATTTTTGAACAATAAAAATAAAAGATATTATAAAACTGTATTAATTGGTTATATTTTGTATTAAGCAGTTTTGGAAACGCAGGTTTCCAAAATTGGTCGAAAGGTCAGCCGTTCGAACACTTTTCAGTAATGCGAGATCATGGGTAGGTTTTATCGATCCTAATATCTTAATAGTTAAATAAAATAAAGACATATATATTTACCATGTACAATAATGCACTCCTTTGTACATAAAATAACAGAAGCACATTCGTAAACTCAATAAAATAAGTTATTTTTTTAATGAAACTTAAAATTGGATTGAATTGAAGTCAAATGCTTTATAAAATTAATTTACTGAAATTAAATTAACAATTTCAATTTGCTATAAGCTATTTTGAAAAACGAATAAAAAAAATGGCGTTTCTATAAATTCTTGTGTGCCAGATTAGTCCGTTCCACGCAGCGTATCGGTTGAAGAGGTAAATGAAATGCTATCCAGAGGGGAAAACTTAAATTACTAAATTTGAGGGTCAAAGAAATAAGTCTTTCGAAGACACATACGACACGCCACACTGCACCGATTGATTTAATTTTTGTCAATTGTAAGGCACAAAAGCTTTGTCGCTAATAAATTTACATACGATTTTTGTTAGCGTGTACGAATACGTATATAACGTTCAATATTTAGTATGTTTTATATGTAGATAAATATAGTTATACTATGTTTTTATTATATACTGTTTCTAAAATAAAATTCTTTATTACTATTGTGATTTTTATGATGTAAAAGTGACAAATAAGCTATTATTAATATTCCTTCACCCATTTAACGACTGTATGGAGTAAAATAGGTAAATAAAATAATTAGGCGAGGCCATTCGTGGCGCAGAGGCACACAGTGTGACTGTTAAATCGATCGATGGTTGTGGATACGATCCCCACTCGCTTTGGTGTTGAGGCAAAGCACGGCGTCGAGTTCCGCCACTTGACTCGCAATACTTCCAGATTTCGATGGAAAGTGGGGAACTGAGTGTCTTAACACTAGGTTTCTTCTACCTAGCCTGCTGTGTGCAAAACATAACGTGAAGCTGTTTTTTTTTTTTAAATAGTAGTTCATATAAATATTGTCATAATCATTTGCGCTATTGTAAATTAAGCTATTTACAAATAGATGCTACTTAAAAGTTCAATGCTATAAACCGTTTGATAGATATATCGCTACCCATACCGTTTATGTGGGGAAGGGTCGTAATGACCCATTTATCGTTATCTTCGGGCATCGCTACCAAGACTAAGAAGCAATTTCGAATTTTATGTCATAATCTTGTACGAAATGTCGAAAAAAATGAATTAGGAAAACTTCTCAGCATAAAATGTTATATTGCACCTTAGTAAACGCATTTAAGGTTTTAAATATAAAAACTGTAGAGGCTCTATATAAAATGACATCTGCCGCTGTGAATTGAAAGCGACTCACGCGCATTTTTAAAAAAAAAACGAACACCAGAACAGATGCGACATGTCGGATTCCTTTAAGCAGATGTTCCAGTCCCTCATCATAGATTATACTCTTGAATTCCCTTTGTTTTTACCCGTTAATAAACAATATAGCGCCTTTAAATGGTAAAGTGATGTGCGGGTTTGTTATAATTTACCTTACTTACCTTACTATTTCATTTTTACCATTGCATTGTTTTAAGTTCAGCAATTCGCGAAACTTGTACTATTTTAATTATGGTAGTGGTATCATGGTGTGTGGTGAAAAAACAAATAGCATCTAGGCGACGGATGCCTTATATTGCTAATTTATTAGTGTAGCTTGTTAGGTTTTTGCCGTTTTGATACTTGGTTTTTGTGTATGAATAATTGAACATATGAAGTGTAAAGATAACAGGATACTCTCACGTCTCTAAATGAAATAAATATGAATCCATTTAGAATTAAATAAAAAAGTATTTAATATATTTATTTATACCTGCTACGGAATTAACAGACAAATTTTAAAAAGGCACACCTACCAAGTAAAATTTACTTATCTGATAGTTGGTAAATCGTAACAAAGTGGACATTACAGATAACCACGACGAATTTCAATTTTTGTTTTATGTCGATAAAAAATTTAACGATCTTTTGTAACTGTGCGCTGCGCCAACGTCGAGTTGAAATTTTACGGTCAATTTTTATATTTCATTTGTTGCCGCTTTAATCTAAATCAGTTTTAACTGACGCTTAACATGCAACCTTTGGCAGAACTAAATTTAGTCAAAAGAAGGAAATAATTTCGAATATACGGAAATATTTTAGAGACCTTGAGTCAGAAATAGGTACCTACATGGTTTAATGGAAAAAACCCCTAAAATTTGTACGTTCTTTTCAATATATTTTTCACAAATATTGAATAAATGAAAGCGGAGGTCTCCCGGTGACCCAAATGATTTACTGTCCAACGCTTCCTGCGTATCTGTTCTGATGATGTCACCGATCACGGTGAGCAGTTCCACACAATGGCCACGGATGAATCCGGCCAATACTATAGCTATAATAATATTATATTTACGAGGGGCACGTCGGCTCAATAATTAAGAATTTGGTCAATGCCCTAATCGATTCTTTTTACTTGCTTCCATTTGCCAGTAAAAGTTGAATGTTTTTGCCAGTGATGCACTTCACGCAAAGATAATGGAAGGAAAGAGAAAGTGGATATGCCACGTGACTGCAGAGTCCCGGTGGCACCGTACCTGTTGCAGTCTTATTTACGACCCAAAACAATCGCTTTATCTCGCCCCGTCCATATAATGCGGCAGTAAAACCCGATTCTTTACACGACTCTACATTTATAGGCTATAAAAGCTTGCATAAAAACTTTTGTTTATAAACAATAAATTTCAAGGACTCCAGCTACTTTAAACTTTCTTTGGACTTCGGACTAGTTGCTTAATCCTCGCGCTGGTTAAAGGTTTGTGGTGCCGCATTGCGAGCTATCAGTGATAATTGCCTTATTAAAATTCAGTTTGTGTGTGTGTCATTAGAAGTGCGAGTACGATTTATTACTATATTTAAACACGTTCACGTAATACTAATAAGGTGTGGATAAATAAATGGTATAGTATATGATCTGATGTAGACGACGATAACTTGAAATATAAAAAATCCAACATCAGCTTCATGCTGTATCCCGCACACAGCGCGGTAGGTAGAGGGAACCTAGAGTTAAGACATTTCGTTTCCCCTTTTGCGCTGAATTCTGAAGGCATTGCGTGTTGAGTGACGGAAATCAACGCCGCGCTTTGGCTCGACACCAGAGTGAAGCTACCAGCCGTTTTTACAGTCACACTTTGCCCCCCTGCGCCACGATCGGCACTGGAAATATAATTTATCATATTATAATAAACTAAATAACTGTTGATTGTTTGACATTTAACGTTCAGCAAAACATTAATAAGTTGTATCTGAAGTTTTATATACATCGGCCAGCTAATTTAATGTGACGGCATGACAAATATGTGTTGAGAGACCTTAAAAAAATAAATTGCATCAATAAAACATTAAATATATTACGTAAAGAGTATCAAGATCGTGCCGTCAATCGACCGAAAAGAAAGTCTCATCACAACAACAAAAAAGTGGACAAAAAGTGTGCATGACGCGGATAATGGCGGCCGAAGCGCTAGGAGGGTAGAGTGGGGAGGAAAAAACTAATAATAACAGTGTGTGTCACCCCATCACGGTGTCCTAAAGCGCCGCACCTTCCCGCCGCCGTGTGAACTCCTCAAGCCATGTTTGATATACAGATTTCGTATGTATACAGTTAAAATATTCCACCTAATTTAAATAGACGCTGCTTAAATAGTACTGATCTGTGATAAGATAAGCTTAATTAATTGTTTTTCTTCAAGTAATATATTTTTATTTTTGGTATTCTTTATAAAAATTCACTTTAAATAATAAATTATAAATATAAAAAGAGTAGTTGAAAGATTTTTTTGTGTAAACATATTTGATTCATACTCTACATTTAGCGGCTATTACCGAAGCAACTCAAGTAAATAATCATTTCGTGTAATCTAACGTAATTATAACATACCAGTGCAGTGTAAGTCACGATTTTAACTATCTGCCCGTGGAGAGTTTAAAAAGTCCTTGTTAAGCTGTATGAGAGAGTATATAGCAAAAGTTAACGTGATATAGGTAGAGATAGCAGCCCGATCCAGATTATTATCGCGGCAAACTTTTAAAGCTGCGGCATATTAGAGCGTTTTTTTTATTAATAATTTATAAATAATCGTTTTTTCGTTTTAATTTTTGGAGGGATTCATTTATTTTATATGTGGGTACTAATTAAAAGTAAACATTATAATGTAATCAAGCCTATTTGACTAATTAAGTTGATAATAATTATGTATGTCTGTATAACTTGAGTCGGAAATATAAATTTTATTTTTTTTAATTTCTCTTGAATTATTTAAATGAAAACATTTTCTAATTGCGATTTAGAATTTTTATCGTAAAAAGGTAAATTATATTATTTCAAAACTTGGAAAAGATATCGTAAATTATTTTATATTTGTGTTTTTATCATATAATCTATAGAATTGAGAATTAAGAAAAAAGGCTAGTGTGCCTTAAACTTAATATTTAGACCGTGAGTCAAAGCGGCCGATAATCCTGAATGTAAACACGCGAAACACGATCACCTACCCGTGAAGGTCTCCTACCAATTTTCAACTATACTTATTATACATATAAATTTAAACTACTCGATTCTCTTGTTACTACTACCAGGGTGGTATAAAATGTTTTAAGTTATAAATGTTGTAACCAAGTTAAGTTTAAAGCATGTTTTTTTTTTAAATTAAAAATACAAATTCTTATATGAGGAATAAAATAACCCGTGCTCTTATGATTTGAATAATGAAATTCAAGTAATTTATATACAATGGTATAAAGTAAAAATTTCAATCTCTGAAATAATATAAGTTTAATATAAGTTAGTAATTATATAAGAAATATGAAAATAATTTACTAAATAATATGACAAAACATAATATTTGACGTGGGAACAATGATGCAAAATTAAATTCAAATATCGAAGGAGGAAGTCGACACCGACCCCTCGCGTCTCTACGAGATTTATTATATTTGTACTACGCTTATTTCATTACGGCCTGACGCGTGGACGGTAGAGTTTTTAAAATGTCGAACATTTCACTGAAAACTATTTTATCGATTGTTTTAAATTTACTTTTATGTAATACATACTATAATCATATAATAAAAAACTATTTTGTTTCGTTTCAGGTATGAAAATAGAGGTGATATTTAGTACATTTGAGACGGCAAGTATCGATTTTTTTTTGGTGTAAAATGAACCGAATGTAACTTTTTTACTATTTTTCTAAAATTTTTATATTTATCTTAGGCGTAATTAGTTATGAGCCTACTAACTGTAATTGCCTATTATGATTAAGGCAAATACAGCTTTTAAAGAGGCTTAATATAAAATATTACGTTGATTTTTTATATAGATATATATTCTATTTGATAGTTGTTCTTTATAATATACAAACATATATTGACTTAGTTCATTAAAATTTATACAATACATAGTCAAATTATTTAAATTATAGAAAATAATTATAGCTATGTATTGACATTCATGTTTCTATAAATGAACAGAGAGTAGAGAAAAGAGTCGTTTATTGTATGTAAAAGCAAGAATATAGGTGTGAGAGATCTCTTACCTATATTCTTGTATCTAAATATAAAGAAAAACAATGAATGATTACCTATCCCGTTCACACTTAAGTACGACATTATCAATCTAGCGCGATTCGAACAATAGCGTCGCGTATTTGATTTATACAGTCGTTTAGTAGAAACATTTTGGATATCTAATAAAATTATACTGTGACTGACGTTTCTTTAATTCTTTGTTAATTAAAAAGTATACATACATATATAGATATTTTTTACAATATTCATTAAGTTTGGTATAACAAACTAAACTAAATATCATTAAACTCAAATTATATATTTCAATTTTGTGAAACCTATTATTTTTTAAGCACATTTATTTTGGCTCTACTTATAAAATTAATTGTCATACATATTTCATACATTATTTTCACATATAAACACAAAGATCTTGTCTCTACATTATATAGTAGAGAACTAGCAACTGTCAATTGTCGAAGTCCCAAGACGTTTCATTCGCTCTACACCACAAAGCCGAACAGAAGTAGGAGCTCAGCTCACGAGCTTTTCAAGGGTGGTGCTTTCGGGAAGACTCGGGGGAGGGGGGATGGTATTGATTTAGTGCCGTCGTCGACGGCTATGTAGGGAAAGTATCGCTGTGTCGCTTGGTTGATGCGCTTTCTTGAACGGTAGGTGTTAAATTTGCCAAAAATCGTAGAAAAAAAAGATTAATTGATGAATTTTGGTGTTAAAATGGTTATTTATTTGTATTCTTGATTACAGTTATCATTGAAAATCTGTTAAGGGTCTAAAAAGATCTCAAAGGTGCTTATAATTTATGATTATTAGTTAAATCAGAAGTATAAATTTATTAAGTTGGTAAGAATAGAGACAATATAGCATTCAATATTAATATAAGATAGCTTTCAAAAGTATTCAGTATATATTGCACACAAAATCCGAAACGTCAAGATTGACCTCGCGACCTCGCCGTCACAAGCCGTCTCTTCAACCGTTAAGCTTTTGCGGCTTAAACGGCTGTCTGTGTCTATCTGGATTATACTGAATTTAAAATACAATGAAGAATTATGGCAACGCATTGGAATTATAAATATATATTTTATTCACCTTTTTACTGTACGCAAAATATAATACAATATACTTTTCTAAGCTGCAACGCTGGATCTCTTAAGAGGCGATGTCGAAAATTTAAATATATATTTAACTTTGGTTTTAAGGAAAGTAGCCTATTACTTTTAACGTCCCGATTCTGCGAAAATTTTCTTTAATAACGGTGCTAAGCAATATTTTTAGATAATTTCTTAGTTAGAAAACGGAATGTATTAACAGTACAGGTCTGATTATATATTATACATATATTTTTACTTTCACACTGTACCTACTCCGCACATAGCAAGCGGAAGGAACCTGGGACCCTATTTTTAAGACACTGTCTTATAGTCACACGCTTATGCCTCTGAGCCATGACTTACTTATAATTTAAATAATACGATATAGTCAACTGACTATATCGTTTTTTCTTTAATAACGGTGCTAAGCAATATTTTTAGATAATTTCTTAGTTAGAAAACGGAATGTATTAACAGTACAGGTCTGATTATATATTATACATATATTTTTACTTTCACACTGTACCTACTCCGCACATAGCAGGCGGAAGGAACCTGGGACCCTATTTTTAAGACACTGTCTTATAGTCACACGCTTATGCCTCTGAGCCATGACTTACTTATAATTTAAATAATACGATATAGTCAACTGACTATATCGTATTATTTAAATTATAAGTAAATATGATTTTCTCAGTATGGATTATATCTTTTCACCTCTTTTATTACTTCATTTAACTACCGAGATAACTTATGGTCGATATTGCAAAGATTCTTCTTTAAAAAATCTTAAGAAACGCGAACACAAATATAATAAAATTACATAATAATAATTTAATAGAAACCAGATTTAAAATAATATTCACAAAACGATAGTAACTGACGTATCAACACTTTGAAATATAGAGAGGCCGGGTCAATGAATTATCAAAAATATTTCTATCAAAAATACCCAGTTTCGTAAGCTTGTGCGGGCGTAAAAAAATTTATGACCGTGGTTTGCGCCTACGTATAGCTTATATAGTTGTGGGTTCGCTTCCTGCTTATTATAATTATCATTTTAATTAGCCGTAACGTCGTGAACTTGAACTAACAATCGCGATCTAAATGATAAACTTTGGACTATTGTATTTATTCTGTTTTGTTTAGATATTAAATATAATAAACAAGTTTTCACGTTAGTTTTAAAATTATTTTTAAAATATTTAAATTTAAGGGCAAACGTGTATTTTTTTTTTACTTTACGTATATTTTTATTGTATGTAGCGTCGCATTATCACATTTCTATTTGAAATATTTGCAATTCACATAAGACGCTTGCCAGGTACGAAATCTTTTATTTATAACTTGGAACCTCTAACACTGTCGTGAGTCAAATACCGGGGTAATTTTAAAAGAAAGAACAGAAATTTTACAAGAATGTTTGAAATGCTGGATACTTCATATATAAATGTAAATGTAAAGTGTTAAATTATGAAGTAAATATTACATAAGGTATTTTATCTTATATTTATCGCTGCATTCGAATTAAAACGAAACCGAGAAATATGAAAATTAGTACTAATAGGTCTATCCAATAAGCTTGTAACTTTCAGAACTAAAATATATTGATATATTATAAAACTCATAAGCAAGTAACTTAACATTATAATAAATATATAATTATTAGAGGCCGGTCGTGGCGCAGCGGCACGAGGTGTGACTGCAAAACCGACTGGTTCTGGGTTCGATTCCCACTCGAGGAGATGAAATATTTACTTAAATTTATATTTCCATTTCTTCGCTCTGGTGTCGAGGTTAAGCGCGGCGTTGAGTTCTGCCCCTCAACACGCAATGCCTCCAGAATTCGGCAGAAAGTGGGGAACGGAGTGTCTTAACACTAGGTTCCCTCTGCCTACCCTGCTGTGTGCGGGATACAGCGTGAAGCTATTTTTTTTTTTTTTTTTTTATATAATTATTAATTGAAAAAAAAAGTTATTGACTAAAAATATTTTATTTAATTTATTTATCTGAAAATCTATAGAAGTTTAATATAAAATTCGAGTTATATCAACATAAGCAATAGCAGAGAGCTTCGATAGCACCGGAAACCAGCGGGTGTTCTCCCATAATTATATTCACTGTGATATTTTCAAACTTTCACGTGAGCTCTATATTTTTTGGGACTTTTTTTTCTAAACTTTGTGATTTACGCTCCGAGTCAGATTCTGTGAATGTCAGGGAGTGTCGAAAGCTTTATACTACTTCTAAATTTATATTATTTTAAATGATCCTTTGGCATTGTCTCATACATATTTAGATGTTCCGTTAGAGAACTCATTGAAACTTTTATGCTTATATTTTAGTTTGCTTATATCTAGCAAGAATAGAAGAATATATTTTTTAGCTGTTTTGTAAGGAAAAGAGATACATATTTATAATATCCTTATGCTATTTAAATATTGTAATATTTATTTTTAAAATATTATTACTTATGTAATATTTAGAAACTAGTCCAATCGCACAGTGATGTTCACTTAAAGCTATTTTATGTGAGGTCTATCAATGACTTGATAAAATACTTACTTTTAGAGATCATAAAAAACATATTTTTTTAATTATTTTTTTAGCTTCACGCTGTATTCCGCACATAGTAGGAAGGACCTGGGAACCTAGTGTTATGACACTCCATTCCTATTAAGACACTTCCGTTCCCCACTTTCCACCGAATACTGGAGGCATGCGTGTTGAGTGACGGAACTCAATGCCGCGCTTTGCCATGTTACCAGAGCGAGGAAATAAAAATATTAAATATTTCATATCCTCGAGTGGGACTCGAACCCACAACCTGGCAGGCCGACAGGCCTCAATAATTATTACTTAATACATATTCATATTAATTGTCAACATTAGGTAGGTGCCGTAAGGTGTTCGCCAACGAAGTAGCCGACGTAAATCTTTTATTTCCTTCGAGGCCGTAACTGGAGCAAGAGAACGAAAACGTACTGAAAAGAAATATGTTACGTCAGCAACACTTGAGTTAATGCTACGGTTACATAAATGAATTAATTGAAATAGTTAAGTTGATAATAGTTAGTCAGTAGTAAAATAATTTAAAAAAAAATTTATAATTCTTTCAGAAGTAGATACATATCCATTAACATTTTTTAAGTGTAATTTCACACTTAGAAAAGAAAAATAAGAAGAAATCGTATAAAAAAATTCTATATAAGTAAATATACAACTTTGACCTGGCTGTTCTTATATTTTGATTGTAGGTATAATTAGAAAATACAAAATGATATGTACTTTATTTAATGAGTGTAATGTGTTTATGAATTATGATACCCTGTCACGACTCTATTACGACTTCATGAAAAATAATTGAGGTGGTGCCAATTTTTTCTAAAAATACTTATATTAGTAATAGACATAGCCAAGATCTATAAATGATTAAAAAATAAATCAGCTTCATGCTGTATCCCGCACATAACAGGATAGGCAGAAGGAACTTAGTGTTAAGACACTCCGTTCCCCACCTTCCCCCGAATTCTGGATATTGAGAATACGACAAAAGGCTGGAGTAAGTTAATAATCCAATTAAAATTTCCTTCGACTTCTGTCCTGGTTCGTGTTACAAATTCGTATAAATCTCGAAGTCGTCGGACGGAAATAGCACTTCGTCCGTTCATAAATCACAGTCTATTTAAGCGATCCCAAACGAAAAATCAAAAATAATTCAAATACATGTCTTCTTACATGCGACTGTCACATAAAAAAATCTAAAAAGTGACTATTTTTTAATTTAAACGGAAAAGCTACCGTTTATGTTTTTGATGTATTTTTAATAATTGTCATAATTAGTCGTCACTTTGACCTGAGAAAATTGAACATAAAATATTTTTCACTTCTTGCGCATGGGCACAGGCGCGTGACTGTAATTGTGACAAGTTACGGATTCAATTTCCAGAGGAAATTAAATATTTAACATTTTAATTTTTTCGCCCTGGTGTCAAAACACAGCGCAGCGTTGAGTTCCGCCACACACACACGCAATTTCTTCAAATTTAGGCGGAAGGTTAAAACGAAGTATCTTATCAACTCTACCTCGGCTCTCTCCGCCTACCCTTCTACGTGTGGGATACAGCATGAAGCTGATAAATATTAAAATCGTTTTTCCACTTCAAGATTGACTTTCCACTTGAAGAATATATTGTAACAATTTTCAATACTGTTAATCAACGCTCTAAAATTTTTGGTACCGTGGGAATGCTTCCAATATGATGCAAAAGGAAACACAAATCAGTTAAGCCAGTTTCAATAGTGAAATTTACAACAGAATTCATTTGAGAAAAAAAAATACCGATTTCGTAAATTTCTATGGGATTCGCGAGTTTTATTACTTCTTTGCATACATACTATATGTCGATTCGTGTGAGTGATAAATTTTGATACATTTGCATTTTATTGCAGTTATTAATCAATTAAATTTACAAATAAGATACTTATATGTTTATTAAATATCTTTCTTTACACTATTCTTAATCTGTATTAGTATACTTTTAGATTCACGCCGTTTCCCGCACATAGCAGGGTAGGCAGAAGGAACCTGGAAACCTACTGTTAAGACACTTCTGTGTTGACCAGAGCGAATAAATTAAAATATTAAATAATTAACTTCCTTGAATGGAAATAGAACCCATAACCTCTTGTACCACCGATCCAGGACACCCTCAATCAATATTAAATTAATTTATATTCCATTTTTCATCGTTATCGTCTATCTATATATATATACATATATCGTGACTACTATTGTAGTAGATTTTCATTAAAAATACTATTACTTTTTAAATTATTCGCTACAGATTTTAAAAAGTTAAACACAAATCAAAATTTAGTGAACCAGTTTAATTGTGATTAAGTTATCGCGCTGTTAATATTGTACAAGACTGTTTCATGTAATTACTGACATTTACAACTTCCGATAACGCTTAATTGCCAATTGCATTTAATTGAAGTATGAAAAAATATAATTTATGCTAGTCATGTGCATTCTAAATGCACGTTTTTTTTTATTTAACTACGAATCAGTGTGAAATCGAATTAAATCGATATATCGATTGATGTGCCAACGTATGTATGTAATATATAAACCACTATATTAATAAAGCTAGGTAAATATAGGGAGGAGAAGAAACTAGTGTTAAGCCACTCCGTTCTCCATTATCTGTTGAATTCTGCAGGCGTTACGTATTGAGTGACGGAACTTAACGCCGCGCTTTACCTGGACACCAGAGCAAAGAAATTAAAATATTAAATATTTCATTATTTATTTTTATCATTCTTTATATACATATTTACTATTTACATAAACCGATCAGTTTCCATTTTCGCCATATATATATTGTATATAAAATATACTTTATCTGTGGCTTGCGCCTGACGTCACTGGATGAAAAGGAATTCCGGAGTGTAAAATATAGCCGATCGCCACCGCCTGGTGCAGATACAACGCGTGTTAGGTTACAAACTAAAAATTCACTCCAAACAAAATATTTTTAAAAATATTGTTTTTAATTGCTAATAATTTTTTTTTCTGTAAATTCCGTTATAAACCATACCATCTTAACGTTGTTTTTCGTACACAGCAGGGTAAGCAGAGTGAACCTAGTATTAAGACACTCTGTTCCCCCACTTTCCACTGAATCATAGAGGGATTGCGTGTAGAGTGACGGAATTCAACGCCACGCTTAACCTCGACACCAGAACGAAGAAATGAAAATATACATTTCAATAAATATCATTTCCTCGAATGAGGATCGAACCCACAAACGGTCGAATTTACACTCACACTATGTGCTCCTGCACCATGGCTTAAATTCCGTTATGTCTACTGTAAATCATAATTTTTCTTATAAGTTGTTATTTCAATGGTGCCCAAGTACGGTTTCACCATCGAGGCGTTAAGTTCCGTAATTAATTGTAAGAGCCGATAGTACGACGACAGGGGAATGATCCTCTAGATTTATTGTCTCTTGTGTTCTGATCGTGATTGTAACTATTTTCATTAGTCATTGTGGTAGAGGAACCTTTCAATGAGTGAGTAAAAGTAGGTAACGGCTTGTTTTATTAAACATAGAATGGACTGTTACTGTGTGTTTAGTTTGTAAAATATTAATAAAAGAATTTTTAGGTTAATAAAATATAATGTATATTATTAGATCGTTTAATACACTAAGTCTTTATGTAGGTGAAAATTCAAAAACTGTAGGTATATGCTATAGCATGTTATGCAGGTGTTTTTTGATTAACATGAAAATATTAAAGTGAGGTTAAATTTTACTACCTTACTTATAATATAAGGTTAAATAGAAATATGATCAGCTTGAACAATTAAAACCGTAAGATTAACTCATAAAACAGATATTCAGAATAACATAATTAAATTATAAAACCGGAAAGACTTATACTTATAATAATTATTATCGACAAATAAATCGGTATATTCCTCGATAACCGTATTCGCTACAATAGTATTATGTATATTATTAGGTTTAAATTCAAAAACTGTAGGTATATGTTTAGCATATTATGCAGGTGTTCTTCGGTTTGGATGAATAGATTAAAGAGAGGTTAAAAGTAAATTTTAACATTTTATCATCAGTTTTGAACAATAAAAATATAATAATAAAATAATAAAACATTAATTTATAAAACAAATATTCAGAAAAACTGAACTAAATTATTAAACCGGTAAGAATTATAATAATAATAATTACTATCGACAAATAAATCAGCATGTTCGTTGAACTTTAGAAATATGATCAGCTTGAACAACTAAAACCGTAAGATTAACATATAAAACAAATATTCAGAATAACTGAACTAAATTACAAAACCGGAAAGAGTTATACTAATAATAATTACTATCGACAAATAAATCGGCATGTTCGTTAAACGTTAGAAATATGATCAGCTTGAACAATTCAAACCGTAAGATTAATTTATAAAACAGATATTCAGAATAACATAAGTAAATTAAAAAACTGGAAAGAGTTATACCTACTAATAATAATTACTATCGACAAATAAATCGGCATGTTCGTTGAACTTTAGAAATATGATCAGCTTGAACGATTAAAACCGTAAGATTAATTTATAAAACAAATATTCAAAATAACTGAACTAAATTATAAAACCGGAAAGAGTTATACTAATAATAATTACTATCGACAAATAAATCGGCATGTTTGCCGATAACCGTATTCACTACAAAAATCGTTGGTGGCACATACTTAATCATGTGTGCACCTGCCGTATACTCGTATATCTACATATTCATTAGCGATATCGCTCCAGTCACTATCAATGACTGTTTTCGCGACGCAATTGATATCTGGAAACAAAATATATCGGTTTTATGTTTTTCATTTGATTCCAGTCGTGGCATAAGCGTGACAGGTTGTGGGTTCGATTCCCATTCGAGGAAGTGAATTATTTAGTTTTTTTTTAATTCCCTCGCTCTGGTGACGAAGCAAAACGCGGCATTGAGTTGCACCAAACTTCAGTGGTATGTAGGTTATGGAAGTGTCTTAACGCTAAGTTCCTATGTTCCCTCTGCGTACTTTTGTACGTGCGGGATACAGCGTGAAGGCGAAAATAAAGATTTTTTAGAAATCTTCAAAAAATGCTATCGTTTTTTAATTGCACAGATAAACTAATTATCTATGCAATTTGAAATATCTTTATTTCCGACTAAATCTCATTATAAATCTTAAATACCTAATTAAGGCAACAAAGATTAGACAAAGGAGGATTTAATTTGAGCACAATAATCTCATCATTTAAATCTACCGTTACGAGAAAATAATGAAAAAGAAAGAACAATAGTGGACCATATGCAAATATTACCAATTAGAATTGTTACTAGCAACAATAAAGAAAAATGTAAACGGGATACTGATTCAATTTAAAATGAGATCCGTCTCCGTTCCGGGGCCGAACGATCGAAATTGAAAAGAGGAAAAGAATGGGAATAAATAAAAATAGAGATCCCGCTACAGCGCAAGTCGCCGTTGAAATGTAAATAAAACAAAACAAAAAAAGAGAGCTTTTGGAAACGAAATAAATTAAAAAGTTTGTCGCGATTTTGAGTTGGGTTTGCTCCGATAGTAGACCGTTAATGGTATTTAGATAGCTTTGTAACTGGCGTTTTTATGTACTTTTTTGTTTCTCTATGTTATGTATGTTTGTATTGTAATTAGGTATATTATATTTGAATTTTACTAAAGGAAAGTGTTGTTTTTTTGTTTTTTTGCACACGGCAGGGTAGGCAGAGGGAAACTAGTGTTAAGACACTCCGTTCTCCACTTTCCGCCGAATTATTCGAGGCATTGCGTGTTTAGTGGGTTAACGCCAAGCTTTTCCCTTGATGGTAGAGCGAAAATATTAATAAATAATAATTCATTCCCTTGAGTCGAGATTGAACCCACAATTGTGGCGTTGCAATCACACCTTTGTACCTCTGCACCACGACAATCGCTTATATACCATGTTTATGTTACTTTATATAATTCGTATTTTTCATCAAAAAATCATCCGATCTATAGCAGAAACGTATTAATTACAACATATAGTACAATTTTATTTCATATTTTAACCATTAAAAAGAAACATTTTTAAAATAATACAGTAGAAGTAGAAGGCTATAGGAACACGATAACAATTACCCGCTACAAAATTTAAAATCTAATCGACATATTGCATGCAAACATGAATATGTTTACAAAATGAAATCATAATAGTTGCATTGAAAAAACCGTACACATTTACAAGGGAGAAAGTTTTACCTAAATTATATTTGTGGGTCGTCACGCTTTCCCGTGGAGGGAGCGATTAGAGGGGTCCTCGGTCCTCCGTCCTCCGAGCCAGGGCGGTATTCATAGCTATTGAATGTTGATTGATGTTTTTGTATTCTTTAATTTATATTACTTTTAATTTTGCTATGATTTTGCGTATAAACTTAGCAATGTTATGATTTTATTTCGTTGTAATTTTTGCTTAGAAAGATTTGAAAGCCAAGTTAGGCTAATGGTACAAAAAATTAAACATAAAATAGGCTATAATTCTTTCTAAAACATTTTTTTTTTCTATTTTCCATTCATACAGATAACATCACAAACTTCAAATACCTACAACAAATCACTAACTGAATTCCAGAGAAGAGTAAACGCGAAATTCATAATTTACTATATATTTGTACGCTACAAAAAACAAGTAAAGCTCACGTCGTCTATAGTTACGTCTATCCACACAGGGGCCGCTTGTAATCCGACCGCCACTTAGTTGTGGGGGCAATCGACTCTATATAGTTACATTATACGTGCGTAGAACACACGTAGTTTTCTTGAAACGCTGTTACCCATATCTATGTATGGATAACTGATGAGTAGGCTCTTCTAATTGAATTAATATTAATTTTTACTTAAATATTTTCAAATATCAACACAAAAGTTATTGTTAATCTCGATGATATGTTTATCTCTCAGTATATATGCCTATAGATAAACTTAAAGTTGAAAACGTTGCCCTCCTTAAAATAATAACAACACAAAGCCTTCGCAAAGTTTTAAGTGGCAAGTTTTAATGTCAATTACTACGCCTACTTGAAACATATATAAATACACAAACTAACATTAAACAATAGGTATAGAAAAGTTTCCCCAGCTGAGTGGGCTCACTAAAGGTGCGAGAACATGCTACTCCAGCAAGAAAGTTTAGTGAAAAAAAGAATTTTGAAGCATATCGGTGTAGAGTAACCGTGGTCGGGGCGCGCTGGGCGCTGGGCGTCGCGGGGCGGCGGCGGCGGCGGGGCGGCGTCGCGGCGGCGGCGGCAGTGCGCCGCGCGCGGCCGACGCGCCGCCCGCCCAGCCGCAGTCCGCGCTCGCCCGCGCCCGCCGCGATGCCGCCCCGCGCCGCGCTCGCGCTCTGACCCCGCGGACACGCGACCACGAAACTGAATAAGTTCGACAAATCATCCTCCTACCTGGACCACTATATAGACAGCGCCGGTGATAGTTTAAAGAGTTTTTCATTTTCTAGTACAAAATTCTATATCCTCGGTAGAGAGATGAGATTAGTATTTTTTTAAAGTACAAAATATTGTAAAAATAACAGCGCTGTAGCGTCTATAGATTACCTTCTAATAAATACAGGGTCAGTTTTTATATGAATTCATTGTGATTGTAGTTTAAGTCGCCGAAACAATATAGCTACTCTTCAAACCGTTTAGATATTACTGGAATCATTTTAGGTAAGTTCTTTCTGCAACTCTAACAAGAGATAGCTAAATATTAAGGGATATTTCTCTATATTAAAGTATCTAGAAAAAGCAAAACAAACATATCTGTGTGAATAAAATGGACTTGGATTAAACCACTTATTTAGAAAACGTATAAAAATTTGAACGAAGCGGGACTCGAACCTGGACTTAAACTAGTTATAAGTTATCAAAAATAAGCTGTTGTTGCTGTTGCAGCTGCCGAAAGATGATTGCTGTCGAGTGTGGACAATAAGAGCATGGTTTGGACAGTGAAGCAGTCCTATAAATCACAATATGAGTGTCGGACGACAAGATTTCGCTGTTCGCGAACCACGAATTGTTTGCGTCGCCCCTAACAATGTAAATTTAGAACGAACGAATGCCGATCGTAAATCGAACGCTTCGCAATTGTTTTGAATGTAGCAATGAAATGTAACAGCGCCTAAGAGTCGAGCGCAGACCGCGCCGAAAGTAAGATTAATAAGGGTTTCTACGTTCGAAGATTTTCTATTTGCAGCTGACTAAACTTATTTATCTCGATCTCATATTAATATACTAAATGCTCATAGATTTAATAATATAGATTTATCAAAAATGTCCTATCATTCCGCATAACAAAAATTCTATTAGTAGGCTTTTTATAAGAATTATAGTCCGTTAAGTTCACGCTAACAACGAACTTAAGCAAAACGCCGGAAGCTTAGCTTTAAGTGTGTAAATAAAATAAATAATGCACAATTAAATATGTGAAACGTCATTTATCTTCCTAAACTTCCAAAATGAGAAAATTTTCTCACACATACACTACACTACTTAATTTGCAGTTTATATTTATATCACATGTGCTCTCGGTGTATGGGAATAAAAAAAGAAAAACTAAAACTTCACCTTATCTATTTTATCATATGAACAATAGTGAAAACAATTACATATTCTGTTCGTATATAATTTAATTTAATCATCTAAGTTGACGCAAAACATTTATAAAAATAATCTCAAAGATTATTTTTTACTCGCATACAACAACAAAATCTTACTTTTTATACATTATACATAATCTACCTAGTACATCTTTTGCCGAAAAATAAAATAATTATTCATAACCAAAAATACTTTAAAAACTCAAAAAAATACCACATTTTTTTCATCGTTAAAAACAAAAAAAAATGTAATACAAATTTTGCATAAGAACAAAAAGATACTAAATCATACTCGTTCTTTGTTGAGGAAATCACAAAGGAAACTATGGTAGCCTAGTTTTATAATGCGTGGGGTAACGGTTCAAATCCCAGAAAAGGTAACAATAATGTAGTATCTTGAAGATTGCGCAAGTTTTAGTCAATTGTCACGAATATTTAAAATGAAGTTTTTGTTGTATACCGTCAATTTCGACGGGGTGGCAAGTGAAAGCGATGCTTATTGTAATTTTAACAAGCGGAACCACCCGCCATTATTTAAAATGTATTGAAATCCACATACCTTTAAAATTTTTCTAATATAATAGGTCTAGGTGATGTTCGCTTTAAACTGGTACAAATATTTCTCAAAACGTGTTTCGTATGACTGGATAATAAAAATACACTTCTTCTACAGAAAAATGAATACTTCACATGAACACTCCGTTCCCCACTTTCTGCTGAATTTTGGAGGCATTGCGTGTTGAGTGGCAGAACTCAACGCCGTGCTTAGCCTCGACACCAGAGCGAAGAAATGGAAATATAAATTTAAGTAAATATTTCATCTCCTCGAGTGGGGATCGAACCCACAACCACTCGGATTTACACTCACATTTCGTGCCGCTGCACCACGACTGATCTCTAGTCTAAGTTTTTGTAGATATATGAATATTCATATGAGTAATAAAATATTTAGAATACAAGTGAGGTAATGATACAATATACTTATGAATATATTTAATTATAATAAATTGGACTATAAAATTATTGATTAAAATTAATAGAAATAAATTTGAATAGTTGTATAACATGTATATATTTAAGAACCCATAAATTATGCTGCGTTAAAAGTTTCTTGAACGTCTAACGGTGTTTTAGTGTTGTGAAACCGCCATTGACAAGCTCCTCGCCATGACACCGTTGACTGCTTTTAATTCATTGGGGATATTCTTGGTAGAATATATACATATTCATATTTATGATTAAAATAATTAAATGTGCATTACCTAATAGAAAATAATGTCTTTATTTTTGGTTGAGTGGGTATCGAACCGATACTGTGTCGCATTTCCAGTCACACGCTTGTGCTCCTGCGCCACGATAGGCTTTAATAAAAAAAAACTTCAATAAATAAAAAAATACTACTTAATTGCTTACTAAATAAGTACTTTTTAGGTACTACTAATATGTTTATAAAATCTAAAATTTGTTTGATTTAAGGAAATTAAAAAAAAACCTTTAAAAAAGACCATGACAATGTTAACACAAATCAATAGTTTAAAACAAAAACCATAAACTAAACAAAAAACATAAGAACAAAGTGTCTTAACACTAGATTTCCTCTGCCTACCCTACAATATTCCACAACAAAAAACCGTAAAACCGGAAAAAAAAACCGAAAAAAAACCACAATTTCATACAATTCTCATAAACAATAACATTGAAACTTTCAGCAAAAAGCAGCATTGATATCACCACACCACACTGCTAGTGCCATTTGCGTTTGAGTGCGAAATAAATCATTCTCAAAACGAGTAATTAAAACACTGGACTGGATGGCGGTGGTGTTCGCCGTTTTGAATGTACGCGAGGCTGTGAGCGATGCAAAAACACGGTGGTGTTGCAATATGAATAGTGGAAAATTGCTATTGGAAAAGTAAAGCTCAAGCGTTTTTATTAATTGTGTTTTGGTATTTCGTTAATATTTTTTTTTGTGTAAGTGATTTTTTATCAAATTCGTTGGTACTATTTCGTAAGTATTTCTAATAGATAAGAAAAGAGAGCCTATTTTCTTGAGAATACTCCGTTTTTTCTTGTCGACCAAAATAAAAAATATATATGTATCTATATATTTGTCAAACTAAAAAAAATTAACACCGTACCATTTCTAAATAGAACAGAGAAATGAAAATATTTTAAATATCTAATTCATAAATATCTCTTATGTGCATTTATAAACTACGCACATATGAATAAAAAAATACAAATTGATTGCTTGTTAACATTATATGGGTGTTATCTAAAACTTGCTTTTAATTTAAAGACTCAAAATAGACTTAAAGACTCTCAATCAAATTAAAGCGATGACTAACTATGATTAAATTAAAATATATAATAAAAAGATTTCCTTTTTTTTTAATATTTTTGGTATTAATTAATCGTTAAATATAAATAAAGTATATTATTAGAGTCGCTTCAGATTTCATGCTTTTGCCAAATTGAATTGCGTTTTAGATTGTAGGGAAACGTTGTATGAATATATGAACAAACCTTGAATGAACTTTTATGCAGCTTCACGCTTTTATTCATATAGAAAAATATGGAGCCAATCTAGTGTTAAGTTCCATCGAAATTTCATGACATTACGATTTGAGTAGTTAAACTTCGCACTATGTCTACCATAGAGGAAAAATGAAAATAAATTAAGTACAATCATTTTCCCGAATAGGATTAGAACCTACAACCCCAGCGTTTTACCGTCAGGAATTGTCCCACTGAGCAGTGTGTGGTATCTAATTAAAAAAATCAAGATTTCTAAATAAATAATTAAAGCACGTTTCAATAACTGTCAATAACTTTTGTTTATAAAAAAATATATATATTAACAAAAAAGCTGTTTAATTTAATTTCCTAAGCAATACCGAAGCGATAATGAGGGCAATTAAAAACGAATCGTATAAAAACCGGTAGATCTAGATCATTAAATAGAATGATGCTGTGGCATGAACTAAGGTGTCAGTTATCTAAGGATAGATCGTATAACAACTGATTATAGCTATAATCTCATTAAACCAATTAGCCTCAGTGGTTTTATAAAGGAGCTGTTAGTGATGCATATGTAGGTCGTAAAGATTATTTTTACGACCATTTTGTATGGGGAATTTCTTTATTATATTCCTATCGTAAACGCTATGGGTGTGGGTTCGATTTCACTCGGCAATTGATCCAAAATAATTAGTTGAATTGAGGTACGGTACTCTAAAAATGCAATGATAGTAATTAAAATGTATGAAAAACTAGTTGTAAGTTCTAAAATAGATACCTATTACATTATATTAATTTTCATTTTCATTTTATTTTTTAAATTTTTACACATCACCATTTTTTTGTGGAGCTGGCTGAAAGTATATACTACACTGTGCTCCGCTTAACGAACCCACCTAAACTTAATTTCTGAACTAAATACTCTCTCTCTCTCTCGACTCTAACAACTTCAGAGTTATATGTATTTTAATATTTTATATTTTGTAGTAAAATTCAAATTAAATTTAAACCCATAACTGTTTAGTGCACTAAAATATAATACAGTAATACCACGACATCACCGGTGGTGTGTGCAACAACCACTTAATGAAAACTAAAAGTTAAACGATTATAATATTTTCTTAACAGGAAGTTGTGAAATTCTTACTAAATTTAACTCCAGTTTGGATATTGTAACCTTTTAATGTTACACAATTAAACTCTTAACTATTTCCATTTAAATTCAAGGGCGCATAAAAAATAAAAATCTGGTGACTCAAGTAATCTAGTTTGACATCCTCAATAAAACAAAGGAAGTGTTGGTCAATCTGTACGATTCTGTTGACATTTATAATTATTTGTTTCACATCGATACTTATTTAACTTGATCTAAGTTGGTTGCTTATAAAAAGTTTAGGTTGTTTATGAAAAATATATATTTATGTCAGCTTTGCTACGTTAGCCTGTAAAATTTTGTATTTATATTGTTATAAATATATTATAAAAACGATGTAATTCGTCTCTCTTTGCTCTTTAGACAAAGATCAAATCAAAACGAAAAAATTATATGATTTTCAATAGCAATGCTTTTATAGTACCCACCTATGGAATTCGAACCAAAAACCATCCCGTGGAATGCTGCATTTGTCGCCACAGTCTCACTACATTTTGTAGGTATTTGTATATATATTTTATGTAGTCATATTATTAACCGACTAAATAGACATGCACATTCAGAGAAACATTTAAATGAAAACGGCCTCCGAACAAGCTGCTCTCGCTCCCAAAATAAATACGGAATTACCGTGCATTTCATCCACATTTATAGCCAATTAAGCAAACTTTAGTTCTATCTAGCCGTATCTACAGCCAACACTTTCGTGTAGTACATCGCGTGACTATACACGGCGATTCTTGTAGGGAACAAGTATTTTTAAATGAATGTTAAACTTGCTTTTGGCCTAGTATAGGCTAAGGTAGGTTCATCCAACAGTTTCATATGCTTAAAACAGTATAATATACGTTTTAGTGTAAATTTGGTCGTTTTAGAAACGTAATCTAGCGGTATGTACCTACGGATGTATCCACATTTAATTAACATTAAGAAAAAATATTAAATTCGAAATTTTACATGTTACTCTATCAAGATGAGGCCGGTCGTGGCGCAGCGGCACGAGGTGTGACTGCGAAAACGACTGGTTGTGGGTTCGATTCCCACTCGAGGAGATGAAATATTTACTTAAATTTATATTTCCATTTCTTCGCTCTGGTGTCGAGGTTAAGCGCGGCGTTGAGTTCTGCCACTCAACACGCAATTCCTCCAGAATTCGGCAGAAAGTGGGGAACGGAGTGTCTTAACACTAGGTTCCCTCTGCCTACCCTGCTGGGTGCGGGATACAGCGTGAAGTTAATTTAATTTATAATTCTATCAAGATCAGCCATGCATGTAGGCCAAGCACACCAACGAAATATTGTAGATAAAAAAAATCTTTCTCATAGTAAGTAATTTTGTATATTATTATAAATACTCTACTCCCGTAGCTCAACGAAAAAGCGTAAGTAAAACTGAAAAAGCAAACTTATTCACTTTACAAAAATATTTTTCAAAAATTATTTATATCAATTGATCAACGATTTCATAGTAAACACGTTGTAAGACCCAGGATCTGACGTATGGAAGTTTCGAAGCCATCAAGACATTTATGACGTTGATATTTATGTAGTGCGTCCGGTTAATGTCTTTATAAATTCCCTCTTTTAAATCACAGTCAGTATTTGTTTATTTGTACAAGATGGTTTGTAGCTCATTTCGTTGCGTTAATATTGAGATAATATGAAGTTTATTATGTTAATCTTTCATTTTCATATACTTTATAGATAATAATTTCTACACAATAGATTTAGGTAAAGAAGATTATAGTTATTCGCGTAGTAATAGTTGGTGTAAATATAGCTTTTATTATATTAAATATGTTAAGGTTAGAAGAAGAAGGCACAATGTTTGACTGGAAACCAGACGGTTTTGGGGTTCCCCACACTGGTTCCTCATTTACATCTATTTAAATGATTTTAATTTTCTTGCTCTGGCAAGACAAACCGTAGTGTTTTGTTTTGGTCCGCCACTCAATAAGCAATGTTATTATTTATTATTTACACTATTTTATTATTTATTTAAATTAGGGTACATTTTTATAATTCTATATGTAATCATATTGACCTCTCTAATGTTTAAACTACAATGAAAAAAAACCTAAAACAAATTAAATTACTTTTTCCAGTAATAAAACGAGTTTCACTACATTTAAGTGTTATGCTAATCATTATTTAATTACGCGCTTATTTCAATTTTAGATCAAACCTCTTTGGACACATAAAATATTTTTATAAAAAAATTGACTACTTACCAGATTAAGATAATTTAATTACAATTTATTATGTAATTAATAGTGTAATAAACCCATCGTGTAGCTGCAATATAAAAATTTTGTATTAGAAAAAAACTGATATCGTAATATGTTGTAGGTATATTTTAATTTTATAAACATATTTCTTTAAAAAACACAAAAAAGTATTTTTCTTTTATATCCTACCAGTTTGCTTACTTTAGCGGACTGTATTAAGTCCAAGTTAATATTGACGTTGTTATACCATACATACGTAAGTATATTTCAATCTATGCCTTCCACCGAAATTCCGTGAGATATTACGTTAGTGGTGGAACTAAACGCCGCGCGTCTTACCAAAGTAATGAAAGAAAAATAAATTAATCTTCTCATTATTATTTCTCAGTTAATATAAAACAAGAATTGATTAACTGAAAAAGAAATATAATAAGCAAAATTATAAAGAATGTTGTTACATACAAAAACTAATTTATAGTGATACCTTTCAATATGAGTGTTATCGATAATACCCATACAAAAATTCATTAATTCGTCGTTCGATGCCTATATGGCAGTGAAATCCGGTCTGGAGGTGCGATCTGTATAAAAACGTGCGACGATGTCGAGTTTACAGAGTAAGTATATTAAAGTCTTGTGATCTTTCAGTTTATTATTTATTACTGCTTCTCTAACCAAGCTATAAGTAATGGATTGTAAGCGTACAAGAAAAAGTATTTTAGAATTTGTTATATATTAAATAAATAATGCGATAAGTTGTTTAATTAAAAATCAAAGAAAATGCCTTTTTTAATTCGGTAGGTACTTATTTAAATGATTTTTCTCTAAAGGCAAACTATGAGAGATGAGCGAAAATAAAAACACAATTTTACATGCACAAACCTGTGTTTTATTATTTGTCAAATGTAGTCAAAATAACTTTTTTAAATACTTATTAGGTACTATTTCCTTATCTATTTATTTTTCATATATATTAAAACCTAAGTTTTTCATTTAATTCTAGACTCAATTCGAAGTTTATACAGCCAGATTTTGGCAAAGTTTTATATACGACGCTTCTCAATCCCGCCTGTTTTCTATGCGGAGCGCGGTCCGTTCTGATTTTGTAGGATGTCGACACCGAACTCGAAATATATTAGTAGACCTAACCCTACCCAGTAAGGCTTTTAAATCAATATTTCATAAATTACTTGTTGCGATTCACGTTTCTTTAAGTTTTACGTATTATTAGTGTAATATTTTGTTTAGTTAAAACACAATAAAACATTTTTACGTAGTTAATATACCAATCTTCTTATCGATATAAATATGTTTATTAGCAAACATATCTGTGGGAAAATGACTATATAACAATTGTATGTAGAAAACAACTACAAATGCTTCTAACAAAATTCCATCTCTGACTAATAAACCAGAAACACCAAATAAAGTTACAGACCTCGTGTCCACAGTAAAATTCGATAAAATAAAAAAAAAATTAGAAATACAAACTCAATTTATAACATTATAATTAAATTTTCATATAAATATAAGAAATTTATAATAAAAAAGCTCTCTTTTAAATTAAAACATCTGCTCTACAACCACCTATATAGAAACAAACCGATGGAATAGGAAGTAGGCGGTCGACGTTATCATTTCTACGATCGAAACCAACTTTTAGTTATTAATATGACTCATCAAGTTACCAACTTAATTACTCGACAGCAAGCTTTGAATATCTCTAGTTCTTATATAGCGCTATCTCTGAAATCTGCGACTGCCTATTAAGCATTTAAGATGGCTCGTATGAAATTTGATGTTTTACTTTTATCTTAATTAAATCTTAGTATTTTTTAATGTAAACAGTGTATATAATAATTAATGAACGATTTCGTTTTAATTTAATTTAATTCGCGTGTTCGTGTTGCTATATTTTTTACTATTGGTATTAGAAATAGATTGAAAATCGATTTTGGTTGTAAGAAATCAAGTCAATTTTATATGTAAAAAGATTATGTAAAGTTTATATTATATTAATAAGTTTTTGTCAAATATCTACAGATTCTATATCTACAGAAGAATTTTTCTACTATAAACAAACGAATATTTCTGCAATAATCAGAAATCTTAATGTATACGTATTTGTTTCAATCAAAATAGTGTCTATTTAAAAGTCTCGTAAGAACTATTTTGAAGACTCGAATTAAAAATTGAGAAATTTATTCGCTTACTATAACTTCAAAATGATTTGTCTTTTTCGAACGTCAAATAATTTACCGTCGTGGGGTCAGTCGTGGCGCAGAGGCACAAAGTGTGGCTCTAAAATCGACTGGTTGTGCGTTCGATCCCCACTCGAGGAAATGAAATATTTATTTACATTTATATTTTCATTTCTTCGCTCTGGTGTCGAGGCAAAGCGCGGCGTTGAGTTCCGCCACTCAACAAAAAAAAATATAAAAAAAAATTACAAAAAGTTCAATTTACTCCAAACACAATAAAATATGACACAATCAAATATATGAACCTTGATAAAATAATATTTAAATAAACACTGCCACATCACAATTTATTAATTATTCACACAAAATCTTAATTAAAAGTTCAACTGTAAGATTTAGTTCAACAACCCGAGCCACAAGAGCGGTCGTAAACAAGTATTTTCGAGACGTAGTTATGATATATAAAACAGGATATTAACACGAAATAATTAGTACAATTATCGTCGATCTTAAACGTATACGCTGTCTCATTTCGATATAATAAAGGCGCTATCATTAAAGACATTTAAGGTATTTGACGTACCGGTGAGATTGCAAGTCGTTTTTTGTTATCACATGTCACTTAAATGTTCGTGTAATTTTGTTTTGAAAAGTTTGAAAACTAATTTTTTTTTTTAGTATTTCACAGTTTCAAATGTAATATAATAATTATTCTTTTTATATTAATGTTGCAATTGGTTAAATTATATTAAATCGGGGGAATTAAATATTATCTATTTTTAATTTCATTTTCATGTTATTTAAGTTGATTGATTTATACATGAAACTGAAAAATAAATATATATGTCATATTCTGTAGGTATACACAAATAATGTCTAGTTCAAAGATAATAATACAATTAGAGATTGTTTAAAATTTAATAGTCTATTTAAATAATTTAATAAATTTCAAAATTAAAATAAAGTAATATCATAAACTAAAAGAAAAAACCATTTATTTCTTAATTTTAAGAATAAACTGATATTCTTCGAAGCCCATATGATGAAACCCAGTAGCTGTCTGCGACTTTTTCCAGTGCCCTAATGCGATCTTATCATAAAGGCGAAGGGTCGGCACTTTGCCACTTAAGAGGGACCTATTTATATCCATACACAAACGACACATTCGGACCACAGCATCTGCCTGTCTTTTATATATATATATATATTTTTATAATATATATAGATACCGTTATAAGCTAGGTACGAATAAGAACGAAGTTTTAAATGTATAGCTGTGATAATTAATATAATATAAACTAGTCTAAAAGAAAATGGTGTGCTTTGCAATAATATAAAAAAAAATATAATAATTATTAAATGAACAATGTCGAACGGAGTGTGTAGGTTCCCTCTGCCTACCCTGCTATATACGGGATACAAACGTGAAACTGATAAATAAAACAAGCATAATTCCCTAGAAATGACAATCGTATAAGAACCATGTAAAAAAATAAAAATAAAGAATATGTAGGTATACATTAACATAAATATATATCTAATATCATAGACCGTTCATTTATTAAAGCCAGATGTAAAATAAGCAAATAAGTATAGTAAATGTGCCTCTATGATAGATTTGGACGTTTATCGTAACCATTAGCTCCCATTCGGATGATGCGTCCGTCTAATTTAAATAAGTAATAAGGGGTTCCCTCTTTAATAACTTTATTTCGAATGTTTTTTGTATGTGTGCTCATTTGTGGTTTTGTTTGTTCCAGGTATGTTTGTAATGAAATCTCATCGGTGAAAAAGAATTGTTAGTAGAATTATATAATATATTGGTATATAGGTTTTATGGAAATTTGGCAATCTGGTCTATTTGGTCAGTTTATCATTGAGTTTTTACTAGCTTTACTCAAGACGAATTTTCTCTTAAGAATAGATAATATAATTGCTTATTTTTAAATATTAAAATTAAATTAATAGGTACGTTTAAGTAAAAAAATAGGCACAAACTTATCAACAACAAAAGCAGCCTTTACAAAAATATTCAAAACAAATTTAATACAATAGAAAAGAGCGGAATCCCTTGCGCAAGACGCTCTCAAATCCCTCAGATACGGAACTGCAACGGTAAAAAGTGTTGAACTTTTCACAAAACATCTCAGGTACTATAATACCATGTAATACTAGTACCGTTTATAGAATGGCAGTCTTGAAAGTGTGAAATAGACATAGGTGTTAGCAACGAGTGCGACCGGGATGGATGTATGCAAGTCGCTTTCGCCCCAATTCTTAGAGCTCAGCTGTCTGCCCCGAGCTGATGTTTGAAACACGGGACAGGCGGGGCTTAGCTACAAATCACTCAATGTCACGTTTTGACATTTGAGATATTAGGTCTTTTTTCTATATCTCCACCACCTCTACTCTAGATACTCTATAAAATATAATATACGTTATTCGTATATTGAACTGTAATATATTATGTACGCAAAGATTATTTCAATTTATTATTTATTTTGTTAGTTAATTTAATCGTGGATAATTGTTTATCTGTATATAGCTACTCTGTGCCACTATTAAGTGTTCTCTCGCCTCATGACAACAGTCGTAAAGTTTACGATGCCATGTTAAAATTGGGGATATTCATTTTTAAATCTTCAATTCTATCGAAGGATGATCTTAAGGCGAATGGCACCTGTTGGCATTTTCACAGTACTGGTCTATTATTTTAGGAAATACCTATAAACTGCATAATATGTATGGATATAAAAGTTGCTCTGAGTAATTTTTTATGAGGCAAATATGTATTATCCTACAACGTACAACAATAAAGCCGAAAACCTCTACATTTTGTTAAATTTTGTAAATCATAAAAATGTTGTGTATTAAACTTTTATTATCACTATAATAACAATAAACAACACGTTTTTAAATATGATAAAAATTGTAATGAAATTACTTTCACAAAATGTATCTTTTCCTAATTTAATTATAAAATAAATGTAAATTCTAGATTAAAATTAAAATTGTAACACCAAGACGCATTCTTAAAATTTTCTTTTTTACTTGCAAATATATTTTAAAGCTAAGACCAACACGTGCTAAACAACAATGTTCTCAACATTACGCAAAGTGTCCAAACAGTCCTCAGTTCATCTTAAACAATAAAACAATAATAAAGACATCATTAATTTTTCTTAAAATCCGTAATTTAAAACCGCACGATCTTCCCGTTAGTCTCCCAAAACAGTGGAGCTATAGAAATACTTTTACAAATTCAATTCCACTACTTAAAATAAACTTTATTAGTTTGCAATAAGGTATATTTTAATTTAGCAAAATTTGAACTAAAATTAAGCTTCACGCATACTTATTCTGAATTTTGAGGTTTTTTGTTCATATTCTAAGCAACTTATAATGAGTAAGATAATAAGCAATTACGACGACTTGTTATTGTACAATTCTATTTTGTTCTTTGCAATTCTCAAATAATTTATGACGCAGTAAACCACGGAGCATACTTCTTTTGATTTTCGTAGACAACGATTTTTTTGTTGCTCTCACAAAACTAAACAAAAAACTAACTAAAAAACAAGTTGCTTTTTTTTTAAAAAATGTTAGCCAAAAGGCCAAGAACGCTGAGCTGTCCTTCTAAACATCCTTTTATAACGGAAATATTCGATTCGATTTTACAAAAGTCGATCCATATAATATAATGAGAAACATCTACATATATGATTCATTATTCAACCTTGTTCAATAATTTAACTGAATTAAAAGGTTATATTTTTAAATCGATTATGTTATAACAAAATCGATATCTCTTAATAGACACGTTTCATATATTATATTGCATGTAATTTGCGTAGGTAGGTACCCACCTAGGTATACGTTGGTGTATCCGGGTAATACCTAACTAAGACGTAAACACGCCTGACGAAGGTTGTCTAATATAGTCACCCCCCGTAGCGCTAAGACGGTGTGATGGATAGCCACTATATTGAAAACCAATAGGTATTCCATAGTGTGTGGTCACGCAAGTAATGGGATGTCACTTAATTTGATCAAATTCAATTTCTTATTTCTTACATATTGATAGAAATAACGTTAAAGCGGTTACAGTACAGTTGTTTCTAACTGATGGTTGTGGGTTCGAATTGCTTTCAAAATGGGTATAATGTGAACATTATTAAAATAAGCAACGGTTTGAATAAACAATCCATCACTCAACTATAGTTCTAAAAAGGTATGAACGAGGCATACCTATATGGCAGCAAAAAGTTCACAATCGCATCATTTAAACAGACCTCACCACAATTTGTTACCTACTCAAGTAATTATTCCTTTTTATGTCTCCATAAAACGTATAGAAAATGCAAATATTCATGTCATTTTTTACATAAACAATACGCTTGCACCTTTCGTTGTAAAAAGTTATTGTAAATTTATAATATAGTTCTTATAAATTACATTAGACCCATCTTATCGTTTAGCAAGCACGTCGATGGGTCTTATTCAATTATATCGACTGCAATTAAAACGTTAACAATATTACAAATTAAAAATAACAACCCGCTTACCTATAATAAATATGTTTCGTAACAGTATTATCGTCATAAAATACCTGGCTGTTTTACGATCGCTTTGAATTATTTAGTAGTGCGTGTTGTGGTCATGGGCCTGCTTAGTCTCGCTATGTTAACTTTATGATGCCTCAATTATTGTAAAAGCCGACGAATAGACGTTCAAAATGTATGGAACTTAAAATTTGAACCACTACGGTTCACATTCAAACATTTTATTAGGCTTAATTGAATTGGATTATGAAATTTGCGTATCGTCTTACTTTATAGTGGCAACATTCGCTTTGGTTACACAATAATATAATTAATCTGTTTCTGTCTATTTATAGAAGTAACCAGTCCGCGTTCATCCACTTGCCTCACTCGTATGGTTGTGTGCAAAATTTCATTAAGGTCAGTAGTGGGGAGCTTGAGACGTTTAATCTAGTTCGTAACTGTAAACGAACTGGGTTAGATTCGAATATTGGCATGTGTGAATTTGAATATAAAATAAATATTATAAAAGATAACATTATTTTATTATTATTATTTTATTATATATTTGTTTTATCTTTATTGTTATTATTATTATTATTATTTTTAATTTCTTAGTTATTTTTCTCTTTATTGATAACTGCACTGTACTCTCTTCCCGCTGTTTGACAGTCATCCACTTCCATAGGTTGGCTGGAATAGATTTCTTTTAGAAATAAGCCCACTTTTGCTAACTAACCTTTTAATTTTTGTGTTTCTTATATGTTTTTAAGTGCAATAAAGAATATATATTGTATTGAGGAAAGAATTTATAGCTTCCTCTGTGACGTTTCCCAGCCAATAACTGTTTTTTTTACGACAAAATAAACAAATTTCCGCATAATATAGTTATGAAAGGTTAATATACTTAAGTGTGTCATTATGTATGACATGTATTTCCCTTGTGGTGATATCATACATATATTAATCTTCTATTCATGACAAATGATATTAAATTAATGTTTACACGATCATATTTATTTGCCGACTATATATTTAACGAATAATACAATTATTTAAACAATAATATAGCATAAAGTGTGACTGTAAAACCGACTGGTGGGTTCGATCCCCACTCGAGAAGATGAAAAATTTACTTAAATTTATATATCTATTTCTTCGCTCTGGTGTCGCGGCAAAGCGTGGCATTGAGTTCTGCCTCTCAACAAATAATGCCTCTAGAATTCGGCAGAAAGTAAGAAACGGAGTATTTTAACACTAGGTTCCTCCTGCCCACCCTGCTATGTGCGGGATACAGAGTGAAGCTAATTTATTTATTTTATATATTTAACGAACAATACAATTATTTAAAAACTAATATAGCATATTTATTTGTCTTTAATTTGAATTAAACTCAATTATTTTAGTCTGTTATAGTTACTGACGTACTAAGTACCTCTTGGCCATTTTTTATATATATTATAATCATAATATACCTAAGGCTGTGTAGAAAACAAACCAATAATCGAACGTGGCCCGATGTTCTTAGAAAAAACAAAAGAGATTACTCATCCCGCCGCTCGAACTCTATCTGAGAATTCCTTGAACGCGCCACCGCGCCCTGTAGCGACAGCACGCTGAATTTTTTACCATAAAATAAATACCTAGTGAAACAAAACAAAAAAGGAAAACTAAAGCATATGTTACAATTTCCATTACATCTATTGCTTTCTGTTCAATTTGAAATTATTTTTATTATTTATTTTATCATTTTGTTTTAACGCATCCATATAAAATTAATATAACTGTAACTATAATAAATTTATTTTCAGAAAAATAAAGATATGAAATATACCGGTAATTACTAATAATAATATGTAATATGCTATCTGTACTAACCCCCAACTCCGTAAGACGAGAGCGTAACGGAGTACAGAGAAAGTTTGAGTGACATGCCCCCTCCAATGCCGCCTCGCCCCCTTCGAGGATTTATGGCGCCATATTGGATTGGGGCAAGATGACGCGATGTCCGGATAATTTGGGCAAAGGTGCCCGAACTGTGAAACGGCGTTTTAATTATCATATTTTGCTATTAAATATACATCGTTTCTACTGTTTAAGAGATGCAGTAGACCAGTGATTCTCAACCACCGTGCCGCGGCACTTTTGTGTGCCGCCAAATTTTGCAAATATATAATAATGTTAATATAATTAAATTATATCATTTAAAAAGAAAAATATTTTTAATATGAATATATATTTAAATCCACAAAAAAATAAATTCGTATATTTAAAATTTTAGTCATAAACTATTTATGCAGTGTGTTGTAGTAAATAATTTCTCTTTGTGTGCCGCCAAATTTTGAAATCGTTAAATATATGCCGCAACAAAAAAAAGGTTGAGAATCACTGATCTAAGAGATGCAGTAGATAATTATCTATCTATCTTTATCATTCGATTATTCGCAATCGCGATTCACTCAATCGATATTCTCGCTTGCTTTCGCCACTATAGTAGAACATTAACTATAAATTATCGCTCGTCTTACATACACAAGTACACAAGTTTTTACAACTAATTCCTCATTGGAAATGCAAAGAACTCCAATAACACATTCATAAGCTTTTTACTTGGCCCTCGAATGAGAGATGTTATGAACAAAGCGAATACATCGGTGAGGCAATAAATAACTGGCGGGTGCACGCACTCGCGCGCAGCGTCTGATGTCTCGACACGCATGCGCCCGCTTTGCGTGCCAAAACACTGCATCTAAGCAGGCGATACAGAATATAGATTCTGACAGAAAAATTAGATATTTATATTTATTACTTTAAATTAAGCCCTAAATTAAGTTAAGCGAGGGCCGTCGTGGCTCAGGGGCGCTAGGGTGTGACGACAGTTGTGGGTACGATCCCCACTCGAAATGAATTATTATTTATTTACATTTTTATTTCTTCGCTCTGGCTCCAAGGGAAGAGCCTGACGTTGAGTTCCGCAACACGCAATGCCTTGAAACATTCGGCGGAAAGTAGGGTAGGTACGGAGTGCCTTAACACTATGTTCTCTCAGCCTAACCTGTTGTATGCAGGATACGGCGTGAAGCCGATTGATTATTATTAAATATATGAAAGGGCTAAAAGGAATATCGTTTTATTTATAAACATTGCAATTCATTATTTAGCAGCTGCTGACGCCATAACACTCAAGTAACAAGGCCGTCACCAAACTGCTAGTCTCCATCAAGCCAAGGGTGCGAATATAGCAAAAACAGAAAATCTCGTTAAGATGACAATTTATGGGTTGTTTTTGCTAAATGAAAATAGTCGCGGCCCGTGAACTGAACAGACCTTTTTTGATTTTCTTAATGGAATCTTTTCTTTCGGGATTTGTGTTGAGCGAAACGCTTAAGCTCTTCCGGCGTTGCAATACGCATTTGCGAAAGTTGATTTGTGTGGGGTTTTGGTAAATCAATTTTTATCGAATATTATTTTAGGATGTTTTGAAGTGAATGTTTTGATTTTCGAGCGGCGATTATTCGATATCGACAGATGACAAGCGGTATTCTGTAAGTTTTAAAGTACATATATATGTATTTTAAATCAGCTTCACGCTGTATCCCGCACACAGCAGGGTATACAAAGGGAACTTAATGTTAAGATATTCCGTTCCCCACTTTCTGCCGAATTCTGGAGGCATTGTGTGTTGAATGGCAGAAATCAACGCCACGCTTTACCTCGACACCAGAGCGAAGAAATGGAAATAAATATATAAATTTAAGTCAATATTTCATCTCCTCGAGTGGGGATCGAACCCACAACCAATCGATTTAAAGTCACACTTTGTGCCCCTGCGCCACGACTGGCCTCATTATGTATTTTAAATATTAAAATATATTTTCTATTTAATATGTGAACTTGACGACATGACGTTTACCATAAACATAAATTCCTCTTTTTTTACAACGAGACTTACATAATGATACAGATAAAATAAAAAAAATAAATATAATAACTAAAATTTTAATTAATTATTAGATATTAAATTTTCATACACTAAGAAGAAGCCTTCCGCAGAGTCCACAAAAAGTTTATAATAAGGCAGTCGGAAACGTTTTACGATTTATGACAAAGCAAATTTTTGTTTCCGTTTCTTTTGTCTTATTGTTTTTTACCATTTGTCACACTGGCTCGTACATTTTAGTACAATAAAAGTATTTCAAAATCTTCTGTTTTTTAAATATTAGATCCATACAAAATTCATATGTTTTTAAAGCGTTGTACTGTAAAAAAGTAAGAACTTAATTTTAAAATATTTGTAGGTATCTATTTGAATTTTTGCCATATAGCAACTACTTTTTAGAGGCCAGTCATGACGCAGGGGCACAAAGTGTGACTGTAAAGCCGATTAGTTGTGGGTTCTTCGCTCTGATGTTGAGGCAAAGCGCGGCATTGAGTACTGCCACTCAACACGCAATACTTCCAGAATTCGGCAGAAAGTGGGGAACGGAGTGTCTTAACACTAGGTTCCCTCTTAACACTTCTACTACTATTTATTTAGGCTTAAATTATCCATGAATTCATGAGTTTTAATTATAATTATGTACATTTATTAAAATTAATGAATATACTTTTGATTTTCGCGTTTATTATATATTTTAAATGAAACTATTCTTCCAAAAAAAGTGTGATACTAAATATATGCAATTAATCCAGATAGAAAAAATAATTTAAAATAATATAAATGAAATTGTAATAGTAAAATCCTATGAACAAATTCTTTAAAGTAAACTTAAAACAGTTTTGTCATAAAAAAACAATATTCAGAAAACTTGGAAGGAACTAGAATAGAAATATTAAAGGTTTTATGTTTATATATAATGGTAACACAAGAGGGAAGGTTCACGGTACGCAGACTACGAGCCACCCGTTTTGTCCCGTTTTCCTGCCACGCTTTTCTTTTCGAATGTTCCGCTCAACTCTCATAGCAACGTTAACTTATATATTCTATAGAGACGCAATTCTTATAATAAATATTAGGCATTTTAATCTGTTTATATTAAAAAAACATTGTTATTTTAAAATATAAATACCAATTGATAATAGTAAATAATTATAAATTTCACAACTAGTTTCAAAATAAATTCATTTTAATTTATTTCCTAAATAGATACACAGAAAATACTTAAACTCTACTATTGATAACATATTTAGATCGATATCAATATAACATTATAATTAGAATCGCATCATTTTTTTAATAATATCTGGAACATACATACAGTATCAAAATGTAATAAAATTAAACAGAAACACTAGGTTATATAATGAAAATAAATTAACACACACTCCATAGTTCTGTAGCGCGGCACACGTCGTTCTATTTTCTTTCCTCCACTTTATTTTCTTGCTTTGCCTCCTGCTGGTTCCGTGCCGAGGACACTTTTGGTTAGTTTGTTCAGTTTCCCGTATAATAAATAATAAAATACATTGTCTTTTACAATGTTGAAATGATTAACCCGTGTATTAAATCATAAGTTTCTAAAGTAAAAGTCTCTATATTTGGAAAGTTATATCGTTTAACATCACGTTCTTTTTATTTTAAAATACTTCAACTCTCCGCATTATCCCACCTTATTTATTATATGCAAAGGGAACCTAGTAACTAATCCCAGTATCTCAATTAATACTTATTTCATAGACAAACACTTAATCTTTCAAAACAGATATGCAACGCCAGATTATAAAAAAAAATTCGAATGAAATTAGAACTTAAAATCAATGCGTTAATTTAAAAAAAATTTTTGCTGTGCTAAAAAAGTAACAGTGCTTTAAAATTTATTGAATTGAAATTGTTATTATTTTGCTTTTAAATAAATCTGTTTAAAAAAACATAAATAAACTAATAACCATAAATTAAAGTTTACCATTTAATAGAAAACCACAAAACATGTATGCAGATTAAATTCAAATATATTTTGGAGTAACAAATAACGTTTTGATATTCTATTAGTCGATTATGCTTCGTATATTAAAATCAGATAGTTCTACCGATGACGGGTGTGCGTGTGTGTGATGCACCCAATATATCATATGAACCCGATACAATGTGATTGTCAATTCGATTTTTCACTTATCAATGTTTGGCACGCTTGTATAATGTATTTCTGATAAATAGACTGTATTTAGTGGGGCCTGCCATTGATATTCTGTATAGATTGATTTATATCATGTTCATTCTATACGTAGGTATAGTTTTTTTTTTGTTGTGATTGTTGTTTTGCGCTGTAAATTCGATTTGTACTATTATTTCTCAATAATTTTTATTATTATTATTATTAATTTATTACAATTTTTCACGATTGCTTAGTTACATCAAAATGTTTTTGTTGTTCGAATTTTTTCGGATGAAGCCTGAATAGTTAAAATATTAAACCTAACAAATTATAACTTATATAAGGGTTGCTTTCAGTGCGATCAGAAAGAATCAATTTTATTGGTAAAACAAGCGCTGGTTGATTTATGTCCTGCGAGCGTGGCTCCGCGATAGCGTGTCACCGCCGTTCGCGCCTCGCTCTAGATTTTGCTAGAATTCCCTTTGTGTTTATACCAAATACTTACTAAGAAAATATTTTTGTAAAATGAAAAAAGAATTTAAGTTTTCCATTTATACCTTTCCAGCTGTCCACCGCTATTACGGTTTTTTTCTCTTGACGTACATGATATATACAAATTACAGTCACCAAGAATGTAGATTAACAGAATAAAATATTACTCTGTCTTACAAGTTTTTACAACACTAGTAGTTTATCAATTCAATTGCTTCATACAAACGCATTCCCAACCAACTAACGAGTGGATCGTATAAAATACTTAAATAAATTTTCACAACATTTCAAGCAGGTGAATTGATAGTCATAGACTATTTATTTCAAAAAAAGAGTATATATAAGTGCTCGTTCACACGCCATTAATCACAAATGACGATTATTCCTTTTAATTTTCTCTTTAACTTGCCAATTTGCTATATTTTTTTACTCACTTGACATCGCTAACGCACAGAATTTTCACTCAACTACTGTGCTATTTGTCCATCGCCATTCTATAGTAAATATTTTATACAGTCTTTTTTTTTTGTTTGACGTGAACGTTGAATAATTGGAATCTTTCTCCATATAAACCATAGCAGCTACGCGTCATAAATTGACGTTGTTGTCACTAATGTGTTAGTTTAGCTTTGTCTGGGTCTTAATGACCCGGAGCGTATAAGGCGGTTTTATCGTAAATAACATGCCCTATACGATCATACAGTTTACAATTGAATTGCTTAATTATTTAACTTTCATTTTACACCAGCCACTAAGGTCATTCGTGGCGCAGTGGCACAAAGTGTAACTTCAAACTTGAGTGGTTGTGAGTTCGATCCTCACTGGAGGAAATGGAGAATGTAGTTAAATTTACATTTCCATTTCTACGCTCTGGTGTCCAGGCAAATCACGGCGTTGAGTTTCGCCACTCAACATGCAATGTTTCCAAAATTCAGCGGAAAGTGAGGAACGGGTTGTCTTAACACTAGGTTCCCTCTGACTGCCCTGCACAGTAGGGACTGTGTGACGCTCATGTAATTTTAATTTATTTTGTATTTTTTATATAAACTCTTTACTGCGGTCAATTCCATTGGAAAAAACGTACGCATTGTGTAAATACAATTGCATAACTTTATTATTATAGTGTAGCAGAAATATCTCGAGCGAAAGCTACGAGATCAAAAAGGATTAAGGTCACGTATGTTGGATAATATTAAGTGGACGCAGATATGCCGTTTTCGTGACTTAGATATGAAACTGATAGCAATATATGTTATTGCTAAATGTTGAAAGAATGAATAGTTTTAACTAATTTTTAAACATTTGTTAAAGTGTTATTCCACACTTAGGAAAGAAAAATACTTATTTAGAAAACGTATAAAAATTTGAACGTAGCGGAACTCGAACCCGCGCCTCCTGGAAACCGACCAGGTCGGTCGGGTCGGAAGTAGTTTTAACTAACATTTGATTCAAAATATCTTGCATGATTAATATTTATATATATAAAAATGACTAGTAATTAATTATTTGCGAACAGGAAAAAATATATAGATACCATTAGTCATTGCGTCGCTTTAATTGACATTTAGAATGATATAAAAGCATAAAGCTTCTTCCAACACAAATCCGTTCCGAGTTTGGTTTCGATTTCTACCCGCGCCAGGAACTGTTTAAATCATGCGCGCGCGCCGAAAATAAATTGCGCCGCTCCTCAACGCAGTGTAAATCCAACTCTAATCTACTACCCCTCTATCTTATAAATATATAAATATCGTTGCCACTATATCGTCGTCTGACAGAATGTGCCACCGCCGCTGTCATAACAGTGACTTTTAGTGTACAAAATTAATTATGTATATAGTTGATATTTTCACAGATTGCTGATTCTTTTTTTAAAATTGCTGTATTCAGCATGCAGCAGGGCAGTCAGTGAGAGTTTAGTATTAAGACACTCCTCTCCCTACTTGAGTGGCGGAACTCGCTTTATTTCGACACTAGAGCGAAAAAATGAAAATATTAAATATTTTCTTTCCTCGAGTGGGAAGCGAACCCACAATCTGTTGGGCTTACAATCACACCCTTGTACATCTGCGCCACGATTGGCAGCATTCTTTTGTAGGTTTATTTACATATTGATAATATAATAATAAAGTATTTTCATCTTGACCTTTCGCCTTTTAGATGATTACCAATAATATCCAGTTAAATGTAGAAAAACACAGGTGATATCAGTAATTCAATTATTAATTAAAAACGCTATATTATGATTATTATATTAATGCAATTAATACTTTTAAATGTGTTAGTTATTTTAAATGTGAGACATTTCGATTACAATACTTAAAACTAAACTAGTTTCACTCTGTGTCCTTAATTGGGTAGTCAGAGAGAACGGAGCGCCAAACGCTACGGTCTCTGCATACCTCTTTCGCCTCGTCCACTGATATCAATCTCTTCATACATGTACTTCGGGGGGTCCTCAAGCCTTTGATACTGTGTTTTCGTAGACCAACCGAGGTCTCCTCCTACCTCTCTTACCGCTCACTTTTTCGTCATAAATCTTTTTTACCATTTTTTCATCACTCATGTGTTCGACGTGCCCAAACGAACTGAGAATGTTCTTTTTCTTTTTCTGTCAAGTCAAGTCAAAAAGAACGGAGCGCCAAACGCGTAAAATGCGCAAAATGGTATATTACCATATGTAATATGTATTAACATATGTACTTAATTAAAATATTATATTACCATTAATTACATAAACCTGGTTCCTAAAGGAAACAGGAATAAAATTATGTTATATGTAGTGTGATATAAGCTACGCTGTATACAGCATATGCAGGTTGAGCAGTGAGAACCAAAACATTTCTGTTCACTCTCCGCCAAACTCTGGAGGCATTGTTGTTAGAAATTAAAATTTACTTCAATTTCTCGAGTGGAAATCAAACCTACAATCTGTAGGGCTTACAATCACACGCTTGAGCCCCTGCGCAACTACTGACCACAAAATGCAGTACGATTACTTCACATCGCATACTAACATTATGCAATAAGCCGTTACTGAGGATATAAAATTATATAAAGCAAATATGTCGTCAGTTATATAGAGAAACTAACGAGTCAAATCAAAAACAATGCGGGTGACAGGAAACAAGCAGTTCATCTTTAATTATATGCTTCGATAGTGGATCTCAGAATTAATTATTGACCAACTGTCTTAAAAAACATTATTATACTATAATATTCTAAAGCTTTTAGTGATTTTCCGTAAATTAGTTCTAAATGCCGTGTTAAAAATGATTCCGCCATTTGATGACATAAAAGTTATTGGGTGTCAAATAGATTGAGATAAAGGAACAGCCGTCTGGTTTACGTGCCAGGGATAGCAGTGGCCATTGTAATACATTCCCAGCCGGTGTTACCATACATCTTATAGAAAAGCTTAGCGCTTTAACCACTGTGTGTTGACGAAATTATTAACTAAATTAAATAGTTTGGTTAAATAGGTTAATTTAAACTTATCTTTTCTTTTAAATTTATTTAAAAAGAATGTTTTATTTTAAGTTTCTCGATCAATAAATTTGTACCTTAGTTCATCAACTTTAAATATATGAGTTCTGTAATGTTTAATTTAATTTTGTCCTATAATTTATAGTTAAAGTTTAAATACTTTGTTATTTAAATTATTAAATTTGCATATATATTTATTTTTATCATAGGACAATGTCGCTAATGATGCGACAGCTGCTCCTGTAGTTTTTACCCATGGAGTTTATTTTCATGTTTCTTGTCAGAATAGTTATTTTAAAATAGAATAGTCTATTACATAAAAAGTCTCACATTTTCTTATAAAATACCAGAACTTCATCAGATATATCAAAAATTCTTAAATTTTTAGTACAACGTAGTTCAAAAATGTAATTTTATATTTTTTACATAAAAGAGCAAATCCTGAGTAAATACTAAAGTAAAAAACACACATAGAACTACCCTCACATATTAATATTCTACATCCATATGGAATTCCAAATAGGGAGCTCAATCGGCACCTGTCAACTTCTTCTGCAACCATACGAACCAACACCTTAGCAAAATACAACTTATATAATACGTAAATCTTATATTGATATGACGTCCAGCTATTGATATCACTCGAGTGGCTGCCAGCGGGCGGAGCCAGCACGCTGCCAAGTATGGCGGGCGCGTTAATGTAGCGACGCTAGCTCGTATGTTTTTTATTGTGATTAGACAATCTATGCATGGACGCCACACACATAGCGAAATGTCAGACATACTGGACTCATACGTGGTATTATTTAAATTGATGTCATGTCGGTATGTCCGTTTGTTAAGTTCGAGCAGCTATTGTAATGGAAGTCAGATTTGTCAAAAATTATCGAGATCAAATTTTTTGGTATATATTTTTATTTTTAAATATCAATTAGTGACAAATGAGTCAATCCTTTGCTTTGAATTTGGTTGCGTAAATTGATAATAAAATTAATACAATGATCAATATCATCAGGAATCATTACAATCATGGATTCTTCTCCTTGTTGTTGAACTTGAAATATATAGCTGTAGTTTGTTGTAGCAATTAAATTGAAGTTAAGATGACAACATTTAACGTGACGTTGGCCAAATAAAAAAGTAATCGAAACTGACGTTAAAAAGTAAATAAATTTACGACAAGTCGTTTGTAAATATGTACTGTTATTAATAATAATAACAGCTTCACACTGTATCCTGTATGTAGCACGGTAGGCAGAGAGAGCCTAGTATAAAGACATGACAGAACAGGGATGAAATTAAAAAAATAAATACTTAATTCGATCGAATGGGAATCGAACCAACAACCTATCGCGTGTACCACCAAACGCTTGAGCTTAAGAATTTTTAAAGTACTTTTATCAAAATATTCTTATATTAATATTTCAGTGTACTGATAAGTCCTACCTGACTATCTACAGACGTGAAAGAAACACCTGCCGACTTTTGCTTAACTGTCATTGGCCTTTCTAATTTTATTGGATACGTGCATGCAATTTTAATTTTGCAACGAACACCCACGTCGGTTTGTTTTCCGTATTCGATGCGTTGATACCGAATTTGCAAAGCGTTTTTGTGCCGGGACATATTGTGATTAAATTTGTAGATTTAAAAACTAATATACATATATAATTCGTTTTAACATAATTTAAAATATAAAGCTAAATAATAAAAATGTCATCAATCACACCATAGATTATAAATATTTCAAATCTGATAATAATTATTGTTACAAATTGAAAAAAAAAACGGTAAATCAAATCAGAATCCGAATCAAGATCGAGTAACAACCTCACGCAGAACAGTCGGCGACGACGAAAAATAGACGCGATGTGTGGCATTTCGGCCTCTACCCTGATTAAAATAAAGACCTGTGGATTATATGCGGACTTACGTATACATTATGTACGTGGAAGGGCCCATCATGTTTTATTTATTCGCGGCGGATCCGTAATAGAGTCGTGCCGTGAGAGCGGCCGGCACGTTTTTTGTAGGTAAGTCCCTATATTGAGACGTCTTTGGATGCTGATGTCTTGTTGCTTGTATGTACAACATCCGACATGGACGAGACACTTATTTTTTGATGTATACGTTTAATATTGTATAAAATAATATTCTTTTTCAATGAAATGCAATTAAATTGTTCTATACTAGGCTCTCTAATTGAATATCTGGTATTATATTTCCATAAAACGAAACAACTTCAATTTTATACCTAAACCAAAATGTCATAAGACTTAAAGGAAAATCTCACAAGAAATTAGAAAGATATATCCCTGTCGTCGGATAGCACCTATTCTTTGTCACAGAAACAGACAACTCGACGAGGATATTAAAAATCCATTCATCAGACTACCAACAAAAAATAAGAATTCAGATTCACACTCGAACACTGTGGCTACGAAATCTGGAGAACGAGGAGGTATTTCCATCCAGCCCCGCCCGCTGGGGTGGCAGGGTCTCCCGTTTGACAGGAAATGATTGTCTAATATTAGCTTTGTTATAAGGTTCCTCTTTAGGGATTTAAGCGTACCTTTTCAGACGTTTCGTAAATCGATTTTAGTAACAGAAAATAGCGAAGTTAAATGCGTTCGTTTTTCTTATTTTGCACAAAAATAAAAAAAAATGTTAGACAATTTATCGCAGTCCAATATCATCATGTGATGACTTTATGGTTGGATAAAGAAACGTAGATAGTAATAAATTTGAAAAGAATTTCGGGTCAACGGCCGCTCCTAGGCGAGTGCGCTACGATTTTTTTTACACCCCCGATCATGACAACACAAAAGTCACCGCGTGTGTTCTTTGAAATATATATATTGTAGAATTTTATTTCGAATAAAAAATTATTATTGCGATATCTATTTCGGCGCGGCTTTCGTCCACACCGGTAGAGATTACCAACAGAATAGTCACACACTATGAATAATAAGAGTGTGTGGGCTCGGTGCTGACGTGCTTGTGAAATACAGGCCAATTCTACAAGAGCCCGTTAGTTTTTTAATCCCACGAGCTGATAAATTATTTTTTTCGTCCAAAGTGTATCATTAGTCTGTGACGATGTTTATACTATGTTTTATGAACATGAGTAATTGTTTTTTAAACTTTTATATTAAGTTTGTTTTCTTATATATATAATCTATATTTATTTTATTATTTTGATAGTCTATTGATAAAACAAATAATGTAATAAAAATGTTACTGTTTTTTTTTTTAATTTGGAAAATTAATTGAACCAAACAACACATATTGATCAATTGGCAGTACCTAATTGATTTCAGCGTTTCCACATCGATATACGACCACAAAATATTTTGTTGAAACAGCAATAATATGAAATTCGCATATTGCGATTTCGACTGTAGATAACAGAAATAATGGGGTTCAAAAATGAAATTAATTCCAGGTTGATGATTTCAAATTGAAAAGTCACATCGGCTCGCGCCATAATTCATGATCCTGAAACGTGTCCGGGCGGCTGTGTTGGACGCGGTGGCTGTAGGGTTGCCGATTTTGTAGCTTTATATTTAAATTTGAGAAGGACGCTTATTTGTATTTTAAAAAAAAATATCAAATATTATGAAATATTGTGTAGGTAATTAATAAAAAATCTTCACCCAATAAATTTAGAATATTATAGCTATGAATAGATTTTATTTTTGGTAATACTTCACACTGTATTCCGCATATAGCTTCCATTTCATTTTCCGTCCAATTTTCAAGACATAAAAAGAACGTGTAAACCCGCAACCATCGTGTTAAAAGTCAAACGTCGCACATGCTACTATGCTATATTTTTATATAATGATATCCAGACATCTAAGATTTTAAACATATTTACATTTACCTAAATATTATATACATTTATATACTGTATACATTTTGAAATACTAGATTCATACATATATATCATAACATACATTATCGTTTTGCTTGTTATTTATATTAACCAACAGGGTGACTTAATATTATCCTGGGAACATTTTGGTCAGTTAATATTAGAAAGATATATTATAATATTATAATGATAAGCAATTTTTTATGTAAAATACCGTTATAGTATTTACACAACAAACATCAATGGTAGTAATTCTCTTCCGACATTGTTTTTAATATTTGACATCCCCCTGTCCCCTAATCCAATAGGGTTAATGTATCAAAATTATGTAAATATTTGTTGTCAACCCTAAGCTCATTGTCACAGTCCTTTGTCGGAGGTCTTTCTGCTTCACCACGCGCGATATCTGCTAGAATATACATGAACGCGCACAAGTGTAGTCTTGGTTAATTTTAAGTACACCTATATCCTATTATGTATTATCTCTTGAAGAAAATTATTTAATATGTAAAATAAAAGGTAGAAAAGATTATGTATAATTTAATTAGAAATGTTATTGGAGCTTAATCGATGTTGTACCTATAAGATGTAATTTTTATTTTATTTTTTGAGCTAAAATTTAGAGCTATTTTATTAGTATCTCTAATAACTAATATTACTACTAATTACAATTTGAATCCATATCATGGACTTTATCAGCTTCACACTGTATCCCGCAATGAGTGGCAGAACTCAACGCCGCGCTTTGCCTCGACACCAGAGCGAAGAAAATGAAAAATATAAATTTAAGTAAGCATCTCTTCGAGTGGGGATCGATCCCACAACCAGTCGGTTTTACAGTCACACTTTGTGCCCCTGCGCTACGACTGGCCTCCCTGCGCCACGACTGGCCTCAACTGGACTTTAAGACCACATATTTTAATTATAGTACATTGGGCACTTTTATATCACTACAATATCATTCGGTATACATGGTTCATTCTCATCTAATTGAGAACATCAATTGTATTGGATTGTGAGTGGAAAACTATTTCTAAATATATGTATATAAATACCGAACAGAGCTCATGTTTAATGCAGTCGGTTGTCATGAACATTTGTCGGTCGCACTATTTCAAACCTTTCCACTCGTACCTACAAACTTCTTACACCGCAATATGTTTTTGACGTTATATTAAACTTCACGCTACCGTATTATTTTATATATTTTCTATATGATTTTTAATTTATTTTATATTAAACTTTTTTAGATAAAGATTTTTATGAATAATTAAAACTTTGAATTTAAATTTTGATAAATATTAAAAAATATATTGTTGTTAGTACTAGTATAATTAATAAAATTACATTTCAAATTAAACAGAGATTTTGTAAAGTCTAATATAAAGTCGTAATCAATTTTACAATCTTATCAAATTATAATAACTAACGGTTATAAATTAGATAATTACGTCAAAATAAATTCATATAAGTATATAGCGATCCACTATTGTTCTACGAAGCCACCGGACCAAATTAATTCCAAGCTAAGGTTTTTGTTTCAACAATCTCAGCGACGTTGAAAAATATGAACGGCGTTACATGTTAATCCAACTAATTATTGCCCCTACGAGTTAATTAGAAAAAGCCTCATAAATCATTACATCCACCAACCAGTCCAAGGTACGTTTGCCGCGAGGCCTTCAAGGAAATACAATAGAAATATTTCCATCTTTATCCAATGTCGATTTTTAATATAGGAAGAAAAGAGAAAGCATCATTTGCGGCGACTGGCGGAAAACGAGACCACGATTTGCTTGCACGAAAATTCTATAATAAATCATAATAGTTTTAGACAGAGCGAGGGTAAAAAAATGAACCAAATTGGAAAGTGAATTATAAGGCACGACGAGGTTAGCCTGTTATTAGAGCAATTATGTTATTATGTTTGCCGTATCTAATCCGAAAAACGAAATTGGAGTCGGTCGCTGCCGGCGTATATTCGATAGGTTCAATCATTTCTACTTGTGGGTCGCACGAAATTCGTTGCGGAAGCAATAAGAAACACGTAAATTCCAAACAAATTGTACAATAATATAGGCTAGGTAGCGTAAGGCGAATTTTCGATCGATATTACAAGAAAAAACTGGGGTACCATCATTTTGAGACCCCATTTCGCTACGGTTCATAATTTGGGACAAATTAAAAAGGGTGCTCTGTTGCTGGCACATACTACATAGTTCACGTTTTAAAACCCCTCGTTCTTAATATCATTCACTTATGTCATAACTCATATGACCGTAATTGAACGATACGTACAAACGGACATGTTCATTACATTACCATACTTATATCGCAAAGAAAAAAGTCCATATTAGTGCAACCGATAAGAGATATTGCGTGAAGAATTGCCTTCCACAATTTGTTAGCTTCAGCATACATTGCGCTAAAACAGGTTTACACTTTAAAGTTACGACCACGTTTTGTGTTTTCATTTCAAAACGCGTCCTATTGTGATATCAAAATATCAAATATGAATACCAAATAAGGGCCGGAACAAAAGAAAAACTGCCATCTTTTTAATTTATGCATAAACGAGTACATGAAAATGTAATAATAGGAGCGTGTTTAGTAAATATATTAATGTAATAATTCTCTCAGGGCATACCAAAGTTACGGGGTTATTCTGAAATGTCACGGTATATACATCTTTTTGATGGCGTAAAAAATGAAACATCTTCATTAAATAAAAACTTGGTTACGGTTTTTAAGTTGATGTCAGTTTTCATTATATATGTATGTATGTCTATGAATATGACTTAATTCACTTGACTATCATTGTCATTTTGACCACTTTTAATTAAGGCGTTTCAGTATTTTGATTTTATGCTTTTTTTTATTATTCAGAAATTATTAGGAGGCTGTTGTAGCACAGGTGCGCAAGCGTATGACTGTTACGCGACGGTTGTGGGTTTGATCTCGTTTTTCATTTTTTCTCTCTGGTAACAAAGCAAAAAGCGCGACGTTGTGTTTCGCCACTTAAACGCAACGCCTAAAAAATTCGACGAAAATTGAGGGACGGAGGTTAACACTATATTTCCTCAGCCGAGATACAGTGTGAATCTGAGAAAATAATATTGTATAATAAATAATTCGTAATATAGAATATTAACTATTAAACAATAAATACTATACGTAGAGTCAACGAATCGTAATTTATGCTTCTTGAAAATATTTGCCTTGAAAACGTTAACCTCTCTGTTTACTTATTATTATCAAAAGATTGACGAGTTTCAATAAATAATAATGAAACGATAAGGGGTATAAAAATAAATTATTTTTTATTAATATTTGTTTTTAATAATTAACAATCAGTTATTTTTTATTAGTTCATTTTACTTACGTACGGGTTTTGATTGGAGCAATTTTACTCTTTTATATAAAGCTATTATATGTTATATTGATAGTGTAATCTATCAAACATTGTTGCGAACCTTGGAAATACCACCGCAAGCCAAAATAACGTGTGATTTACAATCATAAGTCATGTACCTTTTAATAGACTACGATACTACTACTGATCTTTTAATAACTAGTTATTATCTTATAATTTATTTTAGTCTTTATTTTAAATATAAAGTTAACCGCATATTTGCTTTTTATTGAGTTTAAAAATAAATGAAATAATTAAATTATTTAAATATCTGTCCATCTAGTAGTTGTCGTATTAATTAAACTTGTTGCTGATCAGTGGTTTGGATTCTTTAATTTCTTTTCAATGACAATTAGATTTAAAACAATTTTTTTCATCTATTAGGAAATGATGTTGACTCCTCCTCTCTATTCCACTGAGAAACGAAGAGGAGGAACATAACTCTGAATACACAAAGATATATAAAGGAAATATAATGTGTGCTCTGTTGATCACGTATTATAATATTAATATAGATGATCTACGTCAAAAATCCAAAAGAGATAAACGTGTGCGTCATGTTTAACAACTGTTCTGAACTTGACCATAAAAATAGGTATGTTTCCCACTGCACTGACCCACTTATCAGCTCACATTTGACCGTATCGCCTTATCGAAGAGAATGAACTAACAGACGGCGGGTCACGACGATAAAGAGACGACGACTTTCTTATATGTATTTATTATTTTTTTATCTTAAATCATCTCTCTCATACGTCATGATTTTTTCCAATATTGGCCATTTATAATAGCTGGGTGCAAAGTGGCAAATGTCAAAGACGCACTTGGTTGAGAAATCGGGAAAAGATATATTCTAAGCATACTTACCCCGTGTAAGATAAGAAATCATAAAAGTCATATCTAGTGTGATAGTTCCTAAAAAATAAATAAATCAAAAATTCTATAATATGATATTTAATCTTTTTCCAATATAGTATATACCTTTTCTAATTATAACAGTATACATCTATCATATAGTTTTATATTTATAACATCTTTTTTTTTTGTTACAGGTAAGACCCGCATAGACCAACGCTAAAATCAACGGTTAAGTGGCGGAAACGAATTCGAAATTTAAATTACAATTTGCTTTTAGCGATCGTTTGTTTTGTCACGTGCCTGCCGTGCGATAAACAGTTCAATCCTGATTTACATAAAGTCGTATTTCAAATTCGCGCCACCGCATCGCGCTTCAAATAGCTACCTATTCTCGTATTTTGGCGATAACTGAAATCAAAGGGAAGTCCTTTTTGTGGGACGCTCAAGTAAATGCCACGTAAGCGCGTCCCGTTTAAATACGAAAGTTAATGGATTGGGGAAGTACTTGTATATAAATACATAAGAGATTCTAAATTGTTTGGTTCCAAGGCTATTCTAATTTTGGTTCACACAATTTTCATATTATAAATAGGAAACGTATAATTTAAATTTTTCACATAAGGAATTAAATATAAACTTTAATCAAGATATTAATTCGATAACAATCGTGTGAGCAGAAACGTATTTCCATAGCGTTTCCCGCCCATCCGTAGCGCAACGCTGCATTCACACGCATTCGGATAATCTTCCATGTGATCAGCCACATAGGCGCGTGTACATCACTAGCGGCCAGCCATTTTGTAGAACCGATACAGTTCGCATTCCCTTTCGCAGTTGAGCATCATTTCGTCTGGCCGCGTTAAAAGCACTGCATGTTCGCACTCCCACCCGCCGCCGGCACAACACTAGCACCCACACACGCCCGTGCGCGTGTGTGCGCGCCGTGCCGCCGTGTCAGTGTGTTGGTGTCCCGCGCTGCACGCGCGCGTCTGTGTGCGTACCCGCTCGCGGCGGCTCTATGACGACTCGTAGATTTGACAGCTAGCTCAATGCGAGCTCAGACGTCCATTATACGGAACACACACACCGCCCGGTGTCACGTCGTGGAAATATTGACATTTTTATTTACGTGGGAAAAGGACAAAGTGATCAGTGATATTTTCGACGCAAATTTTCCCGCGAACTTGAACTTCGGTTCGGTTCCGTCGAGTCCAGCTCGTCCGATTGATTAGTGATGTCCCATACGATTATTTATTTATCATGATCACAATTAGATGCGCTCCGATGAAAATAAGACTGAGGGGCAACGGCATGAATAAAATATCGCTGGCGGTTTGGTGGTCTCCTCTAGATAGAATGGTAATACTAGTGGACGAGAGGAAAAAATAAATTGGACGCTAATGGACCGGGCCGGAGTACGACAGTTAATTATGACAAGAATGAGGTGATATTAGAAATTGTCGTAAATATTCGAATATAGTGATGTGAGGACAGAAAACATTAATCTTTTAAAAGTGCAAGTTTTATTTGACATTTTATTGCGTAGTATTTAGTAGCAGTTTTATTTATTTATTTATTAAACATAACTGGTTTGGTTGTTATCGTTACGATTGGATTAAGTGGATTATATTGGTGAGTTCTAATTGATTAAATATATATATAATTTGTAAATTTAAAGAAACTCAATTGTTATTTCCACTAATACAGATATTACCGGACATCACTCATTTGAATTTTCTAAACATATATAAAACTACGAACTTGCATCATTTCCATAACCAATTAATTGAAAACCCAGACATATAGGAAAGAAAGCACGCAAAATTTATTTAAAAATGCAAACGAAACAAAACAGCTGTATCGATGTCGTCACTATCGTATTGCATATGTTAAGATTAATGCAGACATTTACACAAATAGACGTAAATATCATTTACTTTATGTATAGTCCGCGTTCGGTCGCAGCAGGTACCTTAGGGACGCCAGGTCATTTATCAAACTCTTGATTTTTTTCTATTAAAAAAACAGAATAGAGACGTCTCCCTGGAAGTTTTAGCACCGCCTTTTTTATATTTCCAACAAAAAATATGTAACAGTTTTAATTTAACCATCGATGAATGGTGATCTCATAAATGATTATTAATATAACATTTAACATAACCTTTCTGATAAAATAATTAATATAGATGTTAAAAATATTAATAAATAGAATTTAATTTAAAAAAATGTTTTCTTCCCGCACAAGTTATTGCGCCAGCGCTGAAGCAAAACGTACTAAAGTGGCCGTTTACATCGCTCATTGTAATAGATATTATCAATAAATGTCTTGATACTGTTTAGATATTAAGTTAACAGATGATATTTATTTAACCAATCAATATAATAGGGCCGTGATAAAATTAACATAAGTCAGCGTAGAGGTAGCGTCGCCGACGATAAATGAATCGTTAATAGCTTGCTGTAAATTATCTCTTATCTTTTTCATTGCAATCAATTAGTATTTTTTTTTAATTTGGGACAAATTTTTATGTTGAAGACAATATTTTAAGATGCTTATATTTTTTTTTGTTATTTTTTTAATTTTATTTATTTATTGAATAAAATGAAAAAAAAATATTATTTTTATAATTTTCTCATAAAATGGAAAGAGATAAATGTACATATGTAACACAAAACATGAACTCCTCTATTGCCTATATACCTAAAATTTGGGTAAATTCAAAACAAGCAAAGCAGCGACTATTCTAAGTCCAACGTTTATGATATTTTTATAACATTAAAAAATATAAGACACTATGCAAAACATTACTAACAAATATCATAACATTATTCACAAAGCACATAAAGTTATTTTACAAAACGAAAATAGATATAAATATATAGATTTGAACCCAATTATTTTCAAATGAAAATCAAATCAGCTACACTGTACCCCGCACACAGCAGGGTAGGCAGAGGGAATCTAGTGTTAAGACACTCTGCTCCCCACTTTCTTCCGAATTCTGGAGGTATTGCGTGTTGAGTGGCAGAACTCCACGCCGCGCTTTGCCTCGACACCAGAGCGAAGAAATGGTAATAAAAAATTAAGTAAATATTTCATCTCCTCGAGTGGGAAGTCACCAACAACCAGTCAATTTACAGTCACACTTTGTGCCGCTGCGCCACGACTGGCCTTAAATCCAATTTTTTTAGATAAATATATATTGATTGTTGTGTAAAAAACTACGCCATACGTAAAACAAATGTTTCAATTCCATTCAGTATATCTACGTATTCACACCAATATAATATAGATCGAATAAACAGGCGTAACAAAAAAATTTTTGTTTAAGTATAAACGTGATGAGATCATTTAAATTCGACTCTACTAAATCCATTGTTCTTGTTTAGCATTTCAATGAAAATCCTCGTGATCGTCATGCTTAAAAATATTTCAAATATTTGCTTTATTCAACGATTGTTGAAATAGCTGTATCAAGTAAATTGTAAGGCCAGTGGCGCAGGGGCTCTAGTGTGTGACTATTAACGCGATTGTGGGTTCGATTTCCATTAGAGGAATAATATATATTTCCATTTCATATGAAATAATAAATATTTTCATTACTTCACTCTGGTGACGAGGCAAAGCGCGATGTTGAGTTCCGTGACTCAATACGCAATGTCTCCAGTATTAGGCTGAAAGAGGGGAACGGAAGTGTCTTAATACAATGTTCCCAGGTTAACTCTGGCTACTCTTCTACTGCGTTAAGCTAAAAAAAGTAAATTATGACACTATGTCGTATCTTTCATGGTTTTGATAGCATGAGTTGATATTAGATATGATTATTATACGAATTCTTGTTAGAGTTTCGTAGTAAATAGGAGTACAATTTTTTTCAATTTTATAAATTTAAAAAAACAAAAAAAAAAATTAAAATCAACATATTTAATTAATTCCCTTCTTAAAATTAAATATTTGAATACTTAAATTAGTTAAAGAAAGCTTAAATATGATTAGATTCAATCAACGAACCAATTTAATAATTTGTATCACATTCCTTGTTTTGATATTTAAAATTGGCTAATATAAAATGTAGAGTAGACTAAATTAGTAATATATAATCCATTACCGATATTAATCGTGAATATAAAAAAAAACCATACGACGTAAATAAATCAATTACAGTATCTGATAAAAATCAACTTAATTAAACCAGTTTTGTTGAGAGAAATTTACATAGCCTTCAAATAAAATTTGGACAGATATAGGGCAAAACGTGTTGATTTATCATTTTAGTTGTAGAGAAAAAAATCTTTCTCATACTAATCATGTATGTATGTATTAGTTGTCTGTTGCTGAGTTATTAGAGCTATTTATGTCGGATTTAATATTTAAATTGATATTCTAGTTTAATTAAAAAAATATATATATACCGAGGCCAGTCGTGGCGCAGGGGCACAAAGTGTGCCTGTCAATCCGACTGGCTGTGGGTTCGATATTACTTAAATTTATATTTTCATTTCTTCGCTCTGGCGTCGAGGCAAAGCGCGGCGTTGAGTTCTGCCACTCAACAAGCAATGCCTCCAGAATTCAGCAGAACGTGTGGAACAGGGTGTCTTAACACTAGGTTCCCTCTGGTTACCCTGCTGTGTGTAGTTAGAAGCTTTAGTCTTACATAGCATAGTATCTTGTAAAGTTCTACTTACAAAGCTGCGTTAGCTTACTATTACAACTAATAAAAGCTTCACGCTGTATCCCGCTCATAACAGGGTACAGAGGGAACCTGCCAACTTAGTGGCCAGACACTCCGTTCCCATTAAGATACTTCAGTTCCCCACTTTCTACTGAAATCTGGAGGCATATTTTTTTCAATTTATTTTTTAAACTAATGAAAGTTATTATAACAAAAAGTATATACATATAAGTGTACAATTAAATAATAGACAAAATTTTAAAGTGGGAGGTTTTCAAGTGGCCATTACTGTAACGGTCTCTTTCACCGCTATCTAGTGCTGACCATCGTGAACTGCTTTTTTTTTAAACTGCCTTAATAAACTGAACAGCATGTAAGATTTTAATGCTCATATAGAGATTTGGTTGATGCGATAATGCAGCGTGACTGCGCGCACGACTTTCTATGAAAACTAGAGAAATCATAGCGGCTTTTTCTTACGAATTTGGTATGCCCTTTACACTATTGTTGAGTAACCAAAGAAAGTTGTATCTTAACTTTGATTTAGGTTTGACTGTTGTTAAATTTACATAATGTTTAAAACGATTTTCGACTACTAATTTAAAGTGAATTTGAAATGGCTTTTAGCTATTTAAGGGAAAAGTTTGTTCGTATTTTCTATGGTTTCCGTGTAAATTATTGGGTGATCTAGTTTTTAGATCTGCTCGTATAAATAATATGCTTAAAAAGATTAATTGGAATATTTTTATGTTAAAATATGTTACTATTCACGTAATTTATAAGATTTAAATAGAAACTGTAGACATAATAGTAAATAGTTGTAGTGCATTGCTTACCTTTATTTTTTTATCATTAATATAAAAAGACTTTTACTTACTACTCGCTTACTCTGAAACTAAACTTAAGTTTAACTATAGTTTTAAGTTTTAATTCTCTAAATATATGTTAAAAACTAGTAAATATATATAAAAAATAAATTAAATTTATATAGCAAACGAACTGAAATAATTACATACGCCTAATTTGAAGCAAAGTTCTATTAATGCTTGTCAACGGCATCCACTATCGCATCTCATTAAATATTTTAATGAATCGTCCATTATCGTTACTATCAGATGGAAATATCGATTGCTACTTATTAATTTGTATCTATATTTCATTCTTCTAAAATTTACATCGATCGTTTAAAAACGTTTCACCGAACACCTTTTAGTTAAGTAGGCAATTTCAAAGAGAATAATATATAACTCCTTTTTAGGTTGTACGTGTAGCTTCAAAAACATCTGTTTTTGGCATAAATATACAAGGTTACATTGAAAAGAAATTCTGAAGTTAATTCGAGAAGACATTAAATTAAATAAATAAGTCAGCTGCACGCAGCAGGGTAGACAGAGGGAACCTAGTGTTAATACAGTCCACTTTCCTATTCCAGCTGAATTTTTCAAGGCATTGTTGAGCTTTTGCGTTAGCGCCAGAGCGAAGGAATAAAAATATTAATAAATAATTCCCCGAGTGTATATCGAACCCACAGCCATCGCGTTACAGTCACACCCTTGTGGTCCCGCGCCACGACGGTCTCGATTTCATCAGCTTTACGCTGTATCCCGCACACAGCAGGGTAGGTAGAGGGAACCTAGTGTTGAGACACTCCGTTCCCCACTTTCTGCCGATTTCTGGAGGCATGGCGTGTTGAGTGGCAGAACTCAACGCCGCCCTTTACCTCGACTCCAGAGCGAAGAAATTGGAAATATAAATTTTAGTAAATATTTGATCTCCTCGAGTGGGGATCGAACCCACAACCAGTCGGTTTTACAGTCACACCTCGCGCCACGAATGGCCTCGATTTCGAGAAGATAAATTGCTAAATAAAGATAATACTACGATGTTAACTTTGACATGAGAAGTCGATGAAATTAATGTGTATTATAGGCCCGTAACGCCCGGCCGCTTATGAAGGGAATTTGTAAAATTATCGACGAACCGCATATCAATTATAGCCGCCCAATGTTATCATTTTATTACGAAACTGAATGAAACGGGTTATAAGATGTGTTTTTGTTTTATTTTTCTTTGTTTTGGACATTAGCAAGTGGTGGTTCGAGCTTTTGTATATAATTTAAAATTTAGTTTTCCTTGTTTTTTGTCCATGTTAATATATTGCGATACACACACAAAAAAAAAGATGAATAATTGTCATTTAATCATTTAATATGACTTGTGCTTAATGATTAAAAGTTTAATATTCACTAAAATTAGCAACTAAAATAAATTAAATGAGAAACTCTAATATAATCTATTTGAATCATCATAATATTTAAATAATTAAATCATTGTTTTCCTGTGGACAAACTCTAACAACACTAGAGTGTAAATATTTCTACAGTAGGTATTTGATGATAAGCCAAGTAGGTATTTCTTTTTAAAATCCATGCAAAAAAGAGAAAATAGTTTAATTTACATAAATACATCCGTTGACCTATTAACAATAATAAATATACATATTTACTAGTGAGACCAGTCGTGGCGCAGGGGCACAAAGTGTGACTGTAAAACCGACTGGTTGTGGGTTCAATCCCCACTCAAGGAGATGAAATATTTACTTAAATTTACATATCCATTTGTTCGCTCTGGTGACAAGGCAAAGTACGGCGTTGAGTTCTGCCACTCAACACGCTCGGCAGAAAGTGGGGAACGGAGTGTCTTAACACTAGGTTAGTAGGTTCCCTCTACCTATCCTACTTATAATGAGCACAAGAGTGCGACTGTAAACGATGGTATTGGGTTTGATTTACACTGACTGAAATGAAATATTTAATATTTTGATTTCTTCACTCTGGGCACTCTCTTCAATGAGGCTGAGCGCGGCGTTGAGTTCCGCACTAAACATGCAGTGACTCCAAAATTTGGCAGAAAGTAGAAAACGTCTTAACACTAGATTCCCAGATTCCATCTGCCTATCCTGCGATATGCGTGATACAGCGTGAAGCTAAACAAATATTATTGTTTTGAAGAATATTTCTCCAACAATTAATTTATTTATCGAAGTCGGTTTGGTAAACGTGCGTGGCAGATAGATTGCCCACAATTTCTCTAATGTAGGTCAACAGCTAACGGGCTACGATGGGAAACAGACTTATTATTAAATTTTTTATTTCACTCGACATTTTATTAATTATGGCGTTTAACGTCGCTTTATTGTGTCTTTATATTGTAGGCGTTTGAACTTTTATTTCGTAAAGAATATATTTTATATGTGATAATGAGGCATTGCTTGAGTACGTACTGATAATAATTCTTTTAGCATCTCTTTATATCCTACGCATAGTAGGTAGACAGTAAGTAGAAAGAGGGAACCTGGGAACCTAGTTTTAAGACACTAAGTTCTCATTAAGACACGTTCGTTTCCCACACAATGATAGTTTAATTTAAATATATCTATATAAAAATAAAACCATCGTGACGCAGGTGGACTTTGCGGGTTCGATTCATACTTGAGGCAATTTATATATTCCCTACTTATGTAAGACAAAGCGCGATGTCAAGCTTGGAGACTCAATCGATACGAAATGTATCGAAATTGAGCGGAAAGTAAAACAGAGTAAAAAGAATCCATAGAAGTTTTTTCCTACTTCACTACGTAGGTAACTAAATAAACTAATTGATAAAACATGGAATTTATTAAAGTCTTAATTAAATAGTAGACACTATCACAATTATAATAGTTGGACTGTTAATTAAGAAATATAGATCTAGTTTTTTTTAAATATAACTTTACTATAATAACTTATTTTATCTATAGGAAAATATTTAATTCATAATATCAGAAACTTTTATAGAATAGGTACCTACCATATAAAACAATAGTACAGCCATACCTAATTACATAGGCTAAATGTCAAGAATTTCAGTTGGGACAAGCCGTTGGGGAACATTCTATTGCTTGTGTTTTAGTTCCGAAAGAATTTAGATTTAAAAATAATATATTTTTTTAAAATGCTCTAAATACGACACTTTATACTTGTATAATATATATTTTTATTATTATTATTATATTAGTTAATCTTTGTTGTAGACGGACTATTGCACGTTAGTGGGCTAAACTTAATTTCGATAATAAAAAAACTGAATAAATTTAAACAATTTTTAAGGAGTTAAAACGAATTTGCATTAAAAACCTTTTAATTAGTTTAATATATGTATCTGCTAGGTATATATTATCTTGTAATAAATTTGGGCTTGTTACATTATAAAAATACATATATTACCTACTAGGAAACGTTATGAAATTGAGATTAAGTATAATACATACATACAGTCAGATAGAATTTAGATTTAGATATTTAGTATTCTTCTTACTTTTTAATGTTACTAACCAGATTTTTAATATTAGACGTTGTGCTATAATCCATAGTGTGGATAAAAACAGGCCCGAATTACAGTGATCGCTCCCGGCGGTGATTTAAAAGTTTTGCTTTGTTTTAGGTGCTCTATAACTGAATAAATAAATTGAATGGTAATTATATGTTAAATCAAATATCTGTCTATATAATTATACTCAATCGTAATCTATATAGGGTTAAAGGTCAAAAAGTGTAGGAAGGGAGATAGGTTTGGTGATTTTCTCTATCTTCTTTACAAAATGGCGAAAAAAACAATTGTGTAAACATTTAAAATATCAAGCGAGACAGTTTGTGGGTCCGATTTCCACTCGAGGAAATGAAATACTTAATATTTTCATTTTTTCGCTCTAGTAAAGAGCCAAAGCGTGGCCTTAAGTTCTGCCACACAACACGTAATGCCTCCAGAATTTTGCGGAATACAGTGTCAACAGTGTTAGCAGTTTTCCAGGTTCCCTCCGCCTACCTTGCTAATGATATAAAAAAACTATGAATAAAACAATAAAACGATTAAAAAAAATCTATACAAAGTTCAAACTTGAAAAACAACTTGTATGCCTAATAATTTCCTTGTCTCCTTCAAAATAAGGTTCTATATATTGTAGAGGAGGATTTTATAATCCGTATTGGAGTTTTATGTAGCTTTTATGGCGCTGCACAACAATAAAAAACACCTTTTTCACTTTTATTGCTTTATCATTGATGTTACATTTTGTGTATAACGCATACATAATCATATGGCTTATAATTCAATTTAGTTTATTTAAATCCTATAAAAAGAAATATATTAATTATTTTTAAGGTTCCGTACCTCAAAAGGTAAAAACCTTATAGCCTTATATTGCCTTATTGCCTGTCTGTCCGTCTTTCGAGACTATTTATCTCGAGATCGTGTGTATAAATCACATCATATTAAAAAAAATCAAATTTCTAAGTCAGCGCAATTAAAAGATGCGACGACCATTTAAGCATGGATTTTGCTGCATTTCATATGAAGTTTGTCGCGTAATCAAAAGCGATAGGGTACTTCGCGGGGACATACAGTTAAAAAGATCCGAAAGCGATAATTTATAAGTCTTACATACAAAAAAACATTACAAACTTATATTTGTAGTTAATTTGAGTACAATATGGGTGCATATGCCAACAATCTTATATTTGTCAACTTTCATAAGTTATACTTCCAGCTGCAGAATCCTGAAATTGTTACGGAAGCCTCGGTATGCGAATCCGGCTCGCACTTAACCGGTTTATTTATTTGTTTTATTGGTATAGTATCAATTCCGAATTTCAATTTGAAAATTTTATTGAATATTATAGTATACGACCAGGTCTGATAGAAATTATAATTTTTGTAATTTTATTTTTTTATTAATGTTTATGACATGAATTGATTTTTTTTGTGTTGTATCAATTATAAATATAAAATTTACTATAATTTAATCCAAGTAAGATGTTGTGATATAGATTTTTCGTTATATTATATAACTATACAATATATATTTTCTTATATTATCCAGATTCGACATTTACATCTGGATAGTATATTTCTTAGTGACGTACCGCAGTACAGTTTGTTATTGGAGTGTAGTACGATGCCAAAACATAATAAACGAGAGAAGTATCAGTTAAAGTATGCTATTGTATTTATTTGTTATTATACTCGAATTATTTTGACTTTTGTTGTTATTTTAACTGAAATGTAGCCATTTATATTATATTTCACCGTCATATTCAATAAGTACCTTCTCTAAAGTAAGATTAATAAATCTTTAGAGATTTATATATTACTATAAAAAGGTAGATAAGTCTTCAAAAAATCAGCTTCATGCTGTAACCCGCACACAGCAGGATAGGCAGAGGGAACCTAGTGTTAAGACACTCCGTTCCCCACTTTCTGCCGAATTCTGGAGGCATTGCGTGTTGAATGGCAGAGCTCACCGCCGCACTTTGCCTCGACACCAGAGCGAAGAAATGGAAATATAAATTTAAGTAAATATTTCATCTCCTCGAGTGAGGATCGAACTCACAACCAGTCGGTTTTACAGTCACACTTTGTGCTGTTGCGCCACGACTGGTAGATAAGTCTTCATTGTTTAATTATTTCGAAATTAATTTCTTTTAAAGCTGTTATGATTCTAAATATTTTTTTTATTCCTGTTTTAATTATATATATAAATCTAAATATTGTAGAAACTTTCTACTATATTTACCAGTTAAATATTATTGATTAGGTACATGTAGCAGTTGCTTTTTAACGATGGATTCACAAAAGGTTATACGTTAAGGCACTTTAGTTTCTCTCTATATGTATTATAGCTTATTGCATTGAAAAATAAAAACAATGGCCTGCTATTAATTTTTCCTTATCATTCTGAAACATGTTCTGTAACGTGCTTTGAATAAAAAATATAAATATATTAAAACAACATAAAGCAATGTTTTAATATATTTATATTTTCATAAGTATATTATTTTTTCATAGGCCTCTTATACCTATAGTAAACTGTCAAGATTTTCTGTGTGTAAATCAAAACGAATAAGATTTCAATTTTTTTAAAATTAATAATTAAAATCTAAGTAACGGTTTAAGGAATCTCTAATTCTCAAGGAAATTCGGTCTAAATTTTAAAAAGTCCGTTACGTTGGGTTCCCTCTGCCTATCCTGCTATATGCGGGATACAGCGTGAAACTGAGAAAAAAAAGGAATATGTTACAATTTAGCTAAATATACAAATAAGAAGATGTCAATGTCAGCTTGCAACGGAATGATAATAATCATTAACGCCCCGTAGAGCTCCAACGGGTTGATTATGGCTTACTTTTCGTATTATGCTTCTGATTTTATTAAAATTATATTTAGGTAACAACGATAGTACGAAGTTGAACGTTGCTTTCTTCAATATCTGTTATTTTCATATTGATATAGGTAATACTAATATAATGTAATATATAGGTAATACTATAATTTACTATTAATATAAGATCTTTAATAAGTCTATTACTGTAGGTAGTGTAACCTGCTAAATTGTTTTTGATTTTTCGTTATGTAGGTACATTTTTACACCAAGACAAAGTGTGAAAAAAAATACCAAAATTATTTTATTTCATATTTCTGGTCGGTTTCCAGGAGGCGCGGGTTTGTGTCCCGCTACGTTCAAATTTTTATACGTTTTTTAAATATTTATTTTTCTTTCCTAAGTGTGGAACATTTTAAAAATATTTTAAAAAAAACATATTATCAAGAATTTAAGTCAATTTTTGAATTTGTAAAAATCTTCACATAATTCCTATACCTATATTATATAATCATAGCTTTATAAAGATTTTTTTTATCTCTCCTGTCATTTTTTAAAAGAGACTGTTAGCAAATTCACACTCTAAGCTGACATTCTGTAGTTTCTACAACATTTACATAAAAATATATATATATAATTTAGATACATATAAAATAACAAGTGATAGAGATAAAGAGATTTTTCTAATTACACTCTTTATTTATGTAATGGAGCTTCTTATTATTATTCTTAACTTAGGTAGGTACTTATATCTAAAATAAAATTCTAAAATATTATATAAATAATTTCAATTAACACAACCGTATGTTTGTTTCGACATTGTGCTGCCGCGCCTATTGTTACGTTGCACCTGAACAAATGAAAAAAAGTTAATAAGTCTGTATAAGTGAATAATTTCTTTAATTATTGTACATTCATAATGAGTGTTTATTAATTATCCGCTTACCTATTTTATTTGAAAGAGAATTTATTCAAGGGGCTGAGGTCGTCGTGGTGTTGGCACAGCGTATGACAGTAAAGGAGACGGTTGTGAGTTCGATTTTCACTCGGAGGATTGAACTATTCAATATTTTTATTTCTTCGCTCTATTAAATAAGACTAAGCGCGGCGTTGAATTCCGCAACTGAACACGCAATCTCTAGAAAATTCGAAATATTTTCGTAAGTAAACTATTTACGGGCTAGATTGTCTCAAACAAAAATCATATGCAAATAAAATATTTTACGACCACTCAAAATTATAACTTGTTTCCAAGTAGATGAATATTCATTTAAAGCTCTCATCTGATATGCCAAATTTTCTCCTAATTATAATAAACACCGGACTGGTCTTTGCAACGAAAATATCGTATTAATTAAGAAGACTCAATATAAATCTAGATTAGATTCTTTTGGAATTTAAAATATTATTTTTATCGCAAACGACTTAAATTAGATTAGAAAGTAAGATAGAGGAGTAACGTGAACTATTTTATTTAGATACAGTTATTATAGATAGAATATATATATACATTTTTGTTTGATTTAACTTTTTAATGTTTCATCCATAGTTTCTATAGATATATCTATGTAGATGCAGTGTGTAGATTATTATTATAAACATTATGATTTTCTGCGGGATTTTTTAGTACTCCTCTAAAAAAACTCGCTTCGCTTCAATAATGCATACACCTTTACTACTTATTTAATTATTTTGTACCCTACAGGAATAGAAATTAAAAAATATATTGAATAAAAAGGCTGTTGGACTAATAACTCCATTTATTTTTATTACAAATGAATATTTCAATAATTCATGATTAGAACTTTGATGGGTACTATATTTGATTAAAATATTTTTTTTTATCTTTATAGGTAGGTAGGTGAAGTCATACAAAAATAATAATTATAAATTTAATACATTTTTTAAATTCAACTGTAATATTAAAGGATTTTAAATGGCTGTTCTGATTTGCAATATTAAACAAAGCTTACCTCTACTTTATATTTTTTCTAACCAACCAGGAATAGCCGTAGTGATGTGCCGCGCGAGGTGTGCCGCGATAACTGCGTCCAAGCACGCAACCGCTCCGCCCATCCTCACGCAGAGCAACGCTGACTTTGTTTTGTTTTTGATGTAACGTTTCAAACGTTAGAATAACTTATTATATTCATTAATTTTCGATGTAAATGGTTTAGTTTCTAGTTTAATTTGATGTAAAGATATTGTTTATGTTTTGCATATTTTTTTATATGAATAATTAATGCAGTTTCTTTTTTATATCTGATATGCTTAGTTATCAAAGTATATAGTAGTAGTAGTATATTACCAAATAGCGATATACCAATAATGTCGTTGATATTTCAGATTTCAATGTCCACTATCAGGCGAAGCCCTGATTTTTATTTTGATTTATCTTATTTTAGAATTATATCTATATTTCTCCTTCACTCATTGGGCTTAAAACTTTTAAGTACAAACAATTAACAATGTTACTAACGCCATTATCGCTTCTTAATATTGAAGTTTCATAATACCTGGAACATTGCTAACGTTGAATACAAGTAAAGAAATATAATTTTTATATACGATCAAATAAATGTCAAATAAACAGCAACCACCCATCCATATTTCACATATGCATCTACCGACGTCGCAGTGAGATCCGAACGCGTCAATGCTAGTCAAATGTCTAATAGAGTCCAAGTGCAGACGCAGAGCACTTGATAAACGGCGGCCATCACTGAGCGGCACGGCCTATTATGAGAGCGTGACGTCACCGCCCCGCCCCACCTCCTTCAATCAAACCGGGAACCCTCGTCATACCCCCCCACCCCACGTTCTGCTTTACTGACTCCGCATTTTTTCTCATAATAATAACGTCGAAAAAATCGTACAAAAAAATCTCGACAGACGCGATTCTCATTCCGTCCCATCCCTACCGTGTCGTTCGTCTTTTTGCCGGTCGTGCAGCATGGAATGCCGAAATTGAATTTAGAATAGCTGACTTTGGAACTTTGCGAACTTAAGTTTACCTTGTTTTAATAATTTTACATGTTAACAGTGTTTGTAGCGCACTCGTTGGCACAAATATAGAAATAAAAAGATAAAGAGGCTAATATTATAAATATTATTAATAATATATAATAATACATAGTTAATTGGGTAGTTATTATTATCGATAGTACTAACCAACTAACGATTTTTCTATACCTTATGTAGTGTTAACGTGTAATTTATATTCGATTTCATAAATATGATAATTATAAAAAAACACGCGATTGATTTACTCAGTTAGGTAATATTTTTTGTAGCTGGCACTGTAATAATGATTGAACTATTAGTCAATGGGAAATAATTTATTCACCTCAGTTATTATTTATTATACATAGAATAACAAACACTTGGAAAATAGAAGGTAGGTTGATATTTTAAATAATAGAAATGTCATTAATTTTATAGATTATAACAAAGTTATTGAATAAAAATCTTTTCTTAATTTTGAACTGGGCTATATTATGCTATTTTGATAGGAACTGGTAATATATATAATGATGGTCTTGTTGGAGTTCCTTATTCCCACTTCAGAAAAAAATTATATATATTCTTATAAGATCTATTCCATTTAATCTTGTTAGAAGTTGTTTAGCTTTAAAGTAGTAATCTTAAATTATATTGTAATTTCGCCTTAAATTGAAAAATAAAATCGAAACTACTAAAAATTAATAAAAATTAAAAATATTTATTATCAGTATTTTATATTTCTGTCTCTTATATTTAGCTAATAAATTAAACTCCATTATCTTTATGATTTCATTAGCGCCATCTATCATTCAAAAGTTTCTTAAAACTAATTTATAGCTACTCGTCAACAGATGTCACTAGTGTAAATTCTTAAACTATTTATAGTTATTTAGTGTGGTCTATTCTATATAGATGGTGCTGAATAAATATCTTATTTAATCTTTCAAATGCAATATTTCTCACGTTTTTTGTTTTTGTAAATATTTTAAATAATTTTATTATTATAAATAAATAAAAAAAAGAATACGTAGTTAAAGTACATTTATTAAGACTGTACTAGCTATTATGATATAGAAATTTTTAAGACAAAATTAATAACGAAAATGTTTTTTTAATAATTAAAACAAGCTATTAAAAAAAATAAACACAAATAAAAATTATTTTACACAACAACGTCATATTATTTCTTTTTCAATATTATAATTTCCATACACGTCAACACGTCTTGGATTTACCCTACGGTTATGAATATTTTTTATAGATTAGATAATATTTACATTTTCTTTATTAAATAAAATATTTACAATATAGAATAAAATACTAGTTGGTTAATTTAAATAGAAACTTCAATCGTAAAAAATAAAATAATCGTCTATTTTAATTCACTGCTTTCACAAGAGATGGATATAGTTGATTGAAGAAGCTTCAAATACAGATGACTGGCTACCTGGCGTGATACTTTCTTATATTGACAGATGTCGCCATAGAACGTAGTATCAGCTTAAATTAACAGATGGCGTTAAATTAAAAAGTCAATAAATTAAAATAAAAAAACGTAATTATTTTATTTTTTAAAATTTTATTTTTAATATATGAATGTTTTATGAGTATTTATGTTAAATATATGAATGCAATTTGGCAAAATCGTATTTGAATGAAGATTATGAAATACGTATTTTTATATAGTACCAAATAAGCTTTTAATATTTTATGAATTATACTATTTAAAACATAATATTCTAAAAAGAAACCTAACAAATACCCAAAAAGCTCTTCCTCCAAAGCACATACCTACAATACATACCTATATTATCTATATGTACGCCTACAAAGTTTCGATATGCAATTACAGAGGTATTTCGCAATAAATCAACTCGCGCGATATAACAATTAGCCGGCGTGAGAGCAATGTTAATTAAACAGCTATAATGCGACGATAGCTCGAAAGCTGGCGAACTCTATGCTAGATCTATACAGCTAGCTGTAGGTAAAGTAGGTATAGATGGAATGTTAGGATTAAATGACTAGGCTTATGTATCTATATTTTTTAATTAAATAACAAATATATCATAAAGTAAGGAAAAAACTCAAAAAGAAGATGTCCGTTTCCACTTTGACTGGCGAAACTCAACGCCGTGTTTTGTCTGTTTACCATAGCGATAAAATGAAAATATTACGTATCGGGAGAATGCTCCGAGTGTGAACTGAAGCCACAACCGTCATTTGCGTTTGCACGTGACTATTCATAAGTTCTAACCCCTACGCCACGATGGCCTCCAAAATGAAACTTATGTATACTATAAATAAAACTTATTTATACATAGTAAGTATAAACTGTAGGGAGATTGATATTTTTTTTGCTTCACGCTGTATCACGCACACACCAGGCAGAGGGAACTTAGTGTTAAGACACTCCGTTCACCACTTTCTGCCGAATTTTGGAGGCATTGCGTGTTGAGTGGCAGAACTCGGCGCGCTTTGCCTCGACACCAGAGCGCAGAAATGGAAATATAAATTTAAAGAAATATTTCATCCCCTCGAGTGGGGATCGAACCCACAACCATTCGGTTTTACAGTCACACCTCGTGCCGCTGCGCCACGACTGGCCTCAAATGATATTTAATTTAATGATTCATATAAATTAAAAGGAAATCAAATTCCAATACCATATATTGGACCTTTAGTTTCATATGCTCGATGACCATCCAGGAATGTCGGACATTTTGATTGCACGGACCATAATTGATTGCATTCGCTTTGATTAACAGATACCTCTTGTCTACAGTTTCTGTTGTAACGTGAAGCTTTACGTGGACTTCCACAGATATGTGAGACAACAAATATCACAAATCAATATAAGAAATCAGCTTCACGCTGTATCCCGCACACAGCGGGATAGGCAGAGGGAACCTAGTGTTAAGACACTCCGTTCTCCACTTTTCGCCAAGTTATACTTTATTTTACTGATTTTTTCACTATTTTAGTGTTTTATAGTATTGTCGAGAATTTATATGCATATATAGATTATAAAATATCAATATACGACCTCATCCAATAGATAATTGCGGTATAAATACAAATTACATTTTATAAATATATTTTTTTTGGCTTCCATCATAATTAGATACAAAAGTAGAGACATAAAACTTTTCATTTTGTTAATGTTATAATAAAAAAGAGAAAAAATATATATAAAAAAAAAACCTACAACCTAATTAAACCCCACTCGCCAAGTCGAGATGGAATGTAAACGTTGTCACGCGCATAATTATTAGGTTCCCTTCATGAAAAATTATGAATCCTGTGTGGGAAGTAAGTTGTATTATTAAATTCTGAAGTTGATTCAGCAATTAGCGGTACATCGCATTTCACTCAAGCGGTGAGTCCGGATTCACTCTGGAGAGCTGTTTATAACTTTTTAGGGGAAAAAATCCTTTTTTGTCACCTGTACTTGCCTTGCTTGTCATTTTGAGAGGGCAATTTTTTTTTGGGCGTTATTTTCTGTGTTTAATTGATGTTTCTTTTATTTGAAAAAATATAATAATATTTATTTCACAAAAAAATTATAAATATATAAAAAATTACAGGTTTTCAATCTATCGTGTCCTGTACGAAAATAAATGTACAGAATTTTAGTTTACCTGTGAGTTTCAATTTTCATAGAGTTTTATATATGTCTATTACTATAATTTTTTTATACTAAAAAGCGAAAATTAACATTAAATTCGAGATGTAATTTCAAATTATATATTTTTTTGTCTAAAATTCTTTAGCGAAATTTCATTTAACTATCACAATTTTAAACCATTTCTCGTATACATGATTTTTTAGATGACAAATGAAAGTCTTTATATAAACGACGTAATTACTAGCAGATCTGAAGAAACAGCATTAAGATTAATGTTAGCGTGTATAGTAATTAGTGAATGTCTCATAGACACGCTCGACTCCCTTCAGAGAGTTCCTGGACTAGATAGATTTACTTATATCAAAGTGCTTTAGTTAGAAAATATTATATGACTAAATTAATTAATCAGCTTCACGCTGTATTCCACAGCAGCGTGGGCAGAGGGAACCTAGTGTTAGGACATTTCGTTCGCCTGTTCCGTTCAGTGGCGGAACTCAACGCCGCGCTATGTATTGACACCAGAGCCAAGAAATAAAATATGGATTTAAATAAACATTTAATTTTTACCATGCGTAACGACTGGCCTCAGTCTACCATATGAGTAAATGACTAAATACTTACCCAATAATATTATAGTACAATAACTAAATAACTAATTAATAAAAAAAACTGAAATAAAAACTAATTAATCGAATATCCACAGGAAATAATTTCTTATTTTTCACGTAAATCACAGTCAAATAAAATTTAGTAGCCATTACACGTGAATAATGATTGCAGTCTTAAAAAAAAAATTATAAATATAGTTAATATTTTTTTTGCCATGAAAAATATATAACTGTTATTAATAGCTAGCTCATTATCACGCGAACTGCAGTCTTTCCGTCTGCATGTCTGTACGTCGATACGTTCCGAATAAATCAAAAACACTTTAGTCTCACAATAGCACTAATTGACAAATTGTGGAAATGATAAATACAAGCGGTGACTTATTCCCGAAATATATTCTTTGATCGTCTTTTGATTAACCGCTACCGACGGTTGGACGTGAGGTGGTATTAATATTCTTTTAAATTCGGTCTTGTCTGTCTGTATGAGACGTGCGACAGCGATCTTAGTCAAAACGGTATAGAAATCAGTCTCGACTGAGTCATACCGTGTAGAAGTATTATATGGATGGATATTACTACAAGTTTAGCTTTTTGAGCTTTCTTTTATCATACTATTTGTTATAGTAAATTAAGCTTATAAAATTTAATTTGTTTAGGAATAAGTAAAAAACGCTAAAATAAAATAAAGCTCTTTATGTATTATGTAAATATAAAAAAAATATCGTGTATCTTTTTAACGTCACGCTGTAACCCGCATAACAGAGTAGGCAGGGAGAACCTGGGAACCTAGTTAAAAGACATTTCCGCTCTCAATTTTCCGCCGAATTCAATCCAGTCCAGTATTATAATCATTTTTTAACTAAAATATTTTTTCAAAATTAGTTCATTCACATAGGCATGTTTTCTTTTCATGATTTTTGAAGTATATTATAGGTATAAATATAATATATAGTTAAGTATAATTTTTCTTATAAGAAATTTGTTAGTGAAGCTTTACAGATGATCATACGCCGGTGGCCATCGAACATTAATCCTACGTCGGGCGCGACATCTATTTCGTGATGTTAACACATCATTTGATGATACTCATTAAACCCAATGTGCTTTTTTGCTTAAATATATGTATATCATTCATCTTATTTATAAACATACGTCTATAATACACATTTAAAATATATATTTTTTTGAATTTTAAAATTCAGTAATAAAAAAAACAATAAAATATGAATAAACTTTATTGAAACTTATGAAGATAACACATTTTACTCAAAAAAAAAAGTAAACATAAAACCAAATCTTAGAACTTGGCTTTCCAAAAAAAATCTAATATAAATTGAACTATAAATATCGTAAATAATATAATGCAATAACAATCTTTAACATTAAGCTCATAAGTACCATATTACCTTAAAGCGCTGTAGGTCAGAGCGTATCTAAAGGGCATGAGAACGCTTCTCCAAGTCTGACTCAGAACCAGTCGGGAAAATAAATCAAAACTATACACCGAGTTATCAAATTATCACGGCTACGTGATACTTAATTTTCTCGTCGGTCACTTTAAACACATGTTTCTTGAACTTCTCGTATCAAGATTTGTATCTTATAAACTCATAATTGTAGGCTAGAGCTAAGTAGCTTTAACGTTACTGATTAAGAAGAAGATTAAGAAGATTAACATTATGGTCTTAAACTTTATGATTATGTTATAGTGTTGTGTGAAAAATAAATATTTTTCATTACTACCAAGAAGTGTTAAGGAATTGTTAACACACATAAATTTCGTTAGGTGCGGTCAGTCGTAGTGCAGGGGCACAAGCGTGTGACTGTAAACGCGATGATTTGTGGGTTCGATTCCCATTCGAGAAAATGCGCTAGCGCAGTGCCTCCATAATTAGAGATTTCTAGGTTCCCTCTGCCTTGTTGTATGCGGGATACAGCGTAAAGTTGAAAAAAAAATAGTTTATATAGTATGTGCTTCCTTAAATGTTAATAGATTAATATAAAAATCAAATCATACATAACTTTCCTAGATATTTAAAAGCATCCCGTATTTCATCGATTAGATACCATATTCAATAACACTAGGTTAAAAGAAACTACGTTTAAAATATGACTATTTTCTTGAATATATTAAGAAAACTTACTACGTTTGAATAAAATGTCCATAAACTACACAAACATACATAATTATATTCTTTATTTATAATTAGATATACAAGTATATATCAACTTAAATGTAAATATTTTCATTTGAATAAGAATAAATGAATTATTTATAACTCATCCACTAATGTGGCCGTTGCTGCCCTAAACCAATAAATCTTAATGTCGAAGTTTTTAATGAATCAAGAGTTTTTTAAATGTAGAGCCCCGTAGATTGGACCACTAGCGAGTGGTTGGAATGTAAATGAAAATTGAAAATTAAGAAAAAAACGCGAGGGTCGCCCCGTTTTGGGGTGTTGGGGAATCGTAAATTTAAATTGTCCATGCTCCACCATGCAGATTTAGCGATTGCGTAGACATACTTTTCTACTGTATCTTAGTGCTTTGAAAGATTGCAATTTTGGGGGGAAACAACACAATTGTTTAGATTTGTGAATTTCTAAAATTTTTTTTTTTTTCTAAAATTTATCGTTTTTAGTATTTTTCTTAAGTTTCACATTGTGGCAGGGTAGGCAGAGGTAGCCTAGAGATAAGACACTCCGATCCCACTCTCCGCAGAATTCTGGAGGCATTGCGTGTTGTGTGGCTGTAATAAACGTCGCGCTTTGCTTCGACACCAGAGCGAAGAAATTAAAATATTAAATATAGCATTTCCTCAAATAGAAATCAAACTCATGACCTGTCGGTCTAACAGTCACACACTTGAGACTGCGCCACGACTGGCCTCACAGTATTTTGCAAATTAAACCATATCAAAAAATAATATAAAAATATTTATTCAGAAGTTCAATATTTTTAACATTATTTGTATATTAACTAATAGCATCTGCAAAGAACATATTGTCTTGAGAAATGCCGCCATCATTACAGTCGCTAATGAAGCTTGAACTTTTGGGTTTTAAATAACTGAGTGAACCTTTAGGTGCGGTCGCACTCTCTAGTACATACGAGTATATGCTGTACATTTTTTTCATATTATACATAATTTCACGTTACCATACAACATTTAAGACGACGTGACGTTAGACGGACGTGCTGAATTTCTTTCCAGTAGCTTGACAGTTGTGAGCGCTCGTAAACACGATTTCGCGACCACTTCTATCACATCGCACAGATCTTATCTAAAGCATTTTTTCTACAACTCTATTATAATATTTTTATTAGCTTTACTGCCTGGTAAATTCTAGTAGCTGTCTTAGTAAATGCACCATAAATTCTATACTTAAGAACCAGCAGTTTAAGATTATACGATAACACGGTCTCAGTGACACTTGCCCCTCGACACAAATTACGTTGGTGTAATGTTATGCCGTCAGACCGTAAGGTTGTCACTCAAATGCCACGAAATGGCGAGGATATGACGGCGGGTCAGCCACGTGTCGAACGAAACGTGACACTATGTCATATCGCTGTTTCACTTTTGTAAAACTGCCTGTTTTCGTTTGACAAAGATCAACTACATACTTAAGTCATACTTTTTAATGGGCTTCTTAATTATCCGTGATGAAGGGGACCCTTATGGCCAGGTTCCTATTTGTAAGCTTCTACTCTAAGCTAATACCGTTTGATGATTACATGTGTGGTATCCGTGGTAGAGTGAACAATTTGTAGCGAACTGCTGATACTACATCAAAATTTAGGCGCGTAAAAACTTTTTGCATTCTCGCCAATAATAACACGGAGCCATCTATCGATAGCCAGTTTACTTCCCGTACCAATTAAAATTAAACTATTTATAGCCATACTAAATTTATTAACCTGTTCTTTTCAGATTCGCCGAGTTTCTGATGAGGATACACCGTCCGCTGGCACATCGTGAACCAACTGCACTGGATTTAATCACCGCTGTGTAGTGAATGGAATCCGAAGTGATTGTGTAGTGACTGATAAAGTAATAGTGTCGGCCTGATTGGCCGAAAACCTGCGACGGAAGATACGGACGCGAGCCACGCGGGCTGTGGGCCCGCGATGAGCGCCAATAACTGCGACAGCATGACATATTTCTCCAACGCCTACATGCCGGACATGAGGAACGGTGGTGGCCACGACCACCAACAAGCACACGCACACTATGGCGCGGTGCCGCAACAGGGGCACGAGATGGAGGGCTGCGACCAGCAGCTCAGGCCAGCACAGCACCATTACCCTGCGCAACCGGCGCCCGGAATGCCATACCCAAGGTTCCCACCCTACGACAGATTGGGGTATTATCAACAGATGGAACAAAATGGCTACCGACCAGATAGCCCATCTCAGATGGGTCACATGGGACCCAAAACAGACGGCTACGGCCCTAATGGGCACCAGCCCCCTACTCCGGCAGTTTACACGTCGTGCAAGCTTCAAGCGGCAGCAGCGACGGCGGGTGGAGTGCCCGGTAGTCCCCCCTTGGAGCAGGCGCAGCAAATGCCGCACCATATGCACCCCCAGCAACACATGGCCCAGCACGGAATGCCGCCGCACCAGCAGCACCTCATGTACCCAGTGGACGATATGCAGCACCAGACGCAGATGCCTCCTATGCATCAGCAGTCGATGCACGCACAGCAAGCGCCTCCTCAACAACCCCCGCCAAACACCAACGCGTCGCTGCCCAGTCCGCTCTATCCTTGGATGCGAAGTCAATTCGGTAAGTTATGACTTTTAATTCTTAAAGAGAATTGTCTCAATATCTGACATTTTTTGTTTTTCGTTATTGTACTTTAAATTCTGAATAATAGAGATTTTGCCAACATCATTTCTAGTGAGATATATTCATTTATTTTTTCAAATTATGTTTCACAAATGTGTGAAACTCACGAAACTTGTCCTATAAAGTAAAAGTGAATATTTGAACAAATTTGCACAATACAATAAACAGGTAGCTTAAGAGCGAGCGTGAAACTTACGAATCCATTTACTCTCCACGTGCGCATTGACGACGAACAAAAGTGCCAAAAACAATGGCGTCCTCTCTAATCCCGCATTATTTATGGGCCGAACGAGCATTCAAAAGGAATTTCACTTTTCATAAAATTTACAACCTCCAACACAAAAGTGGTTCACCTTCTGTTTTGATGACGCCCGATCGTGAACAATGCGGTCCGAAGTTCCGCTACCGTCTCCTACTGTTTTTGAGAACGTCTAAGATATAATTTATGGAGAAGTTGGTCACTTTACATCTCTATTGTAATTTGGTGTATCATTGAAAGTGCTCTACTTTAATGTAGTGCAATTTTAGTTGGTTCTGTACGTTCGTGCGGCGTAGCTACTTATGCTAATGGCATTATGTTTAACAATCCTTGAAGCTCGCGAGTGATATTTAAGTGCAGAAATGATGTAGAATATACATAAGTTATATTTTCATGTTTTATTACTACTAGATGTAATTTAAAATGTCGGTTTCGCGAATAGTGAATATTGTGAGAATGAAGAACTAGGCTGCCAATAGAAGGTGTATGATGTAGGTAATTGTCAATATAGCAGCAAAATCATATTATTTTACTTTTTTCTGTTCTTTTCAGTCTTTTATAATATTTTTATTTATTAAAAGCAAAAAATAAGACGCAAGTTAATGTAGTATATTTTTATCAATCACTGCCACGTTACATGATCCCCAGATATAATACTTGATTGAGCTCAATCTTCAGCTCCTATAACATTTCTCTTAATTTCACATGATTAAAAATGCATTGAGTTTTTGTCGTTTATTACAAAGTAATTCTAATGAATGTTATCCAATAATAATCATAATTCTTTTCATTATAGTTTCCATATTAAAAGTAATTAAAAAAATAAACCAACTTCAAGTAAGTACATTTATCTGGGCATATCATGTACATATGACCCTTGCAGAAATGTGTGAAAATCCATATCTCATAACCTATTGTATCAATTTTGATGAAACTTCAAAAATCTTTTAACTTAAATTTAAATCAAACAGGGATTATTTTGATATGACTTTTTCAAAAAAATTATGGACAAACATACAAAGACTCACGAAAATTAGCATACGCGCTTGTAAATCTAAATAGATCATCACACTGCAATATTATTAAATTCCTAATATATTATTATAGATCCTACTTTTACATAAAGAAAATTTTCTATATAAATATATTTATTTTCTTCAAATTCCGACGACATAGTACCTAACCAAGTCCTTTGTCCATATGACTCCGTAGTAGAATACGATCCTAGCACTTATTCAGTTATAAAGGATCCTGCAAAAGATAAGCCGTGCCAATTTTGATCCAAGAACCTCCTTAGTTCCACTATATTAATCAGAAGATTCAAACATTTGATGTGACAGAGATTCATTATTATTACAGGTTTCTGAGAGTAGATGCACTTAAGTGTTACCTATTATAATTAAAGCTACATTCATTTTGTATACCTATGTATTTCATTTTTAATTTTTTTTGTCAGCTTCACGTTTATCCCGCTTCTAGCAGGATAGACAGAGGGAATTCAGTGTTAAGACACTTCGTTTTCCACTTTCCGCCGTATTTTCGAGGCATAGCGTGTTAGGTGGAGGAAGGTATCAACGCCGCGCTTTTTGCCTGCCAGAGCGAAGAAATTTAATAAAATAATAAATATTAATTCAATTCCTCGAGTATAGAATAGAACCCACAACTACGACGGATTTGTAGACGGATTTTTGGTATTGTTTTTAGTTAAAACAAAATAATAATTGTTCATAGATCTCCGTACTTTGTTTTATACGTATATTGAGATACCATTTTCTGTAGTAGATTAAATATTTTAAATATTTCCGACCAGAGCACTATAGACGTCTAAGTCACAGGACTCAACTCTTAAAATTAAATTTTAAAAAAGAGCTTACTAAAGTAGGTACACCTTTATGGTATACATTAATTATTATAGTAAAAAAGTCGATGTTTATTACAAACAGCTTCGAATTCTCAACCTCTGTTTGCAATAGGCGTATTGTTTGCCTATCCTAAATAAAAAAAAAAAATTAAAATATCAGCTTTTTACTAATTGTGATTTAACCTAAAGAGAGCCAAAACATTAACAAGAACTTCGAGCACCAAAAAGCTTATCACAACAACTAATTATATACATAAAAAGCACAGCCAGGTACTTGAAAACGTTAAGCACCAGACGACAATCTAGTTACTGTATGAAAAATTTAACTCGATCCACAGTAGCAAGCACACTTTAAACTTACTTTGAAACTTCTTACATCTCCTTGAAACGGCTTCATCATTTATTATCTTCAAAATTCGGCTGCCATTTGAGAAATAAGAACCAATGGGAACGCGTCTTATGTGTGTTGTTTTAAAATAGAATACTTCGGTCGAGTCGGAGTCGTTAATCATTAGAAGCAGCGTCTTACACCTACTCATATGTAATAATATATGTATGTCTGTCCATTTATAGAATATATCGTATAATAGGATGAGAATAAGACATAGATCAATTAAATATTTTGTTGTAATTAATAATTGTAACATAGTGGTGTTGTGGGGCAGCGTTTGACTAAGCGAAATTTTAGTGGGTTCGATTTCCCTTAGGGTTTATTAATTATTTTCGTTTCTCTGCTCTTGTAGGAGTAAGCGCTAAGTTCTACCTTCACTTACTTCACTTTCAAGCGAAAAGAATGGCTGAAGATGTCAAATATGATTAAAAAACCTTATGGCTGAGATCAGTTGTTCTTGACTGAGCTCGAGTCATGGGTTCATAATTACGTAAGAAAACGTTTATATATGTTTAAAATATTTTCAGTGTCTTTAGTTAGACAAAGATAAACCAAATTTTCTTTAATCGACCGGAAATGGAGAAAGGAAAGATTTCTCATTAGGTTATCTATAAATCTGCCCCGCACTAGAGAAAAAGGTATATAAGAATAGTCAAAAGGATAATATCTCTTTTAATATAGTATAGTTACATTGTAAAAATTACAATTCATTCATTATACAAACATTAAAAAAATTACCCTTCATTACATATTCGATGTAAAGCTTTATTGACTAACGGCTCAGAAAGATAGACTTACCTAGCCGAGAGAAGGTAGACCGCGATAAGTCGGCGCAAATCGAGGTGGAAATGGAAATATAATGGAAATCCACTCCCGACTCCCCACGATCGCCCCCCACCCCCACCAACTCCCCTCGCATACAATGCCGAATGGTCGACTTGTTACATTTCATTGTTCAGTTATCAGCTCGAAGGCTTTTGTGAAGGCCCGATGATTGAATACGAGAATTTGTTTTGGTGCCTGCTTCTGATTTTCCACGTTTGCAGATGAAAGCCTAAATTATTTCGTATTAATATAAGTAATATTGAAACAACAGTTTTTATTTATGATAAAATTTAGAAATTGGATGTTTAATTAAATTAAGCAATTCAATTAAATAAAGGCGCGGCGTTGAGTTCCGCCATTTAACACGCAACGCCTCCAGAATTCGGTAGAAAGTGCATAACGGAAGTGTCTTAATATGAACATCCCTCAGCCTACCTTTCTATTCCCTTCTATCTGCAGGTTACAGAATGAAGCTGAAAGAAAAAACAAAAACCAAAATTTGCATATTTTTACTTATGTTCATATTAAAGATTGTAGTAAATACAAAAGTAAGTAAAAAGGCCAGTCATGGCGCAGCGGCAAAAAGTGTGACTGTAAAACCGACTGGTTGTGGGTTCGATCCCCACTCGAGGAGATAAAATATTTACTTAAATTTATATTTCCATTTCTTCGCTCTGGTGTCGAGGTTAAGCGCGGCGTTGAGTTCTGCCACTCAACACGCAATGCCTCCAGAATTCGGCAGAAAATGGAGAACGGAGTGTCTTAACGCTAGGTTCCCTCTGCCTACCCTGCTGTGTGTGGGATACTGATAAAAAAAAAGCGTGAAGCTGATAAAAAAATAAAGTAAAAAGTCATAGGTTATAAGTTTAGGGATAAATATAAGAAATTATATATAGCACACAACTAAGTTTTCCGTATTTCAAAACCCAAATCATTTACCTACTCGCGGCTGATAAGACCCATAGTGGATTCCATTCACCATTGATAGATGGCGATTGTCGCTTTAACAATGACGACGAATGCCTCTTCTGATTGAACTTCCTATACATCGTATTGTTAGTTTCAGAGCTTTGTAGACCTGAAAATTGATTTTTTTCAATGAAAAAAGTATTTGTTTAAGATATGTTCTTGTACTTTCCAAAATGAGTTCTTTTATAGCTCATATAGGTATAGCTTTTAATTTGTGGAGAAAAAAAAATATAAAACAACAATAAATTAGGCTGAATAGAAAAACTAAGAAGAAGCTAAATAAGTTAGGATTTTTTCAAATATATATTGAACAGTTAAACAATTGAAATAATTATAAAAATCTATGAACATATAAACAAATCAGAAATTCTTTGCACAATAAATTAAGAGGCGAGACCCACTTTTCAGTTTTTTATGCAGTCGAAATTTTTTTAGTATTTTTTTATCTTACACTTTTTCTTAAATTAAGTATTTTATACGATTTATTCGTTAGGTTATTAGGATAACAAGATAGTAAATATTTGAATCTTATTTTATTTAAGAAGTTAATATCGAGGGAATTTGAACCCACCCTTTGCGCTCCCTGTCCTCGGTCATACTTTTAGCAAAATGCTACGACTGCTATTGTCACTGCGAACGTCAACCCGTTTTGGTCTCTACAATACCACGTATGAACAAACATATATACATAAGTATATAAGTTGATAAACACATTATCCTACTGTGTGTCGCGCAGTAGTTAAAAATTTAAAAAATCTGAGTTTTTTTATAGTATACATTAAAGTTTAAAAATTATTAATACTTATAGATTTGTACCTATTTATTATTTTTTAATAATAATTAAATTATTTTGAGGCCGGTCATGGCGCAGCGGCACGAGGTGTGACTGCAAAACAGACCGGTTGTGGGTTCGATCCTCACTCGAGGAGATGAAATATTTACTTAAATTTATATTTCCATTTCTTCGCTCTGGTGTCGAGGTTAAGCGCGGCGTTGAGTTCTGCCACTCAACACGCAATGCCTCCAGAATGCGGCAGAAAGTGGGGAACGGAGTGTTTTAACACTAGGTTCTCTCTGCCTACCCTAATTATTCGAAGCTATTTTTTTTAATTTAATTTTATTAAATTAAACCATGCTAAATGTAGGTCATTAATATTACAAAACCAGTATTTTGCTTGTCTATATATTATTTATTTTACAAAATGGTTCCAAGCAGTTCCCTCGTTCACGCGTGTTATTATTTGCATAAATATATTTTTTTTTATCAGAGGGGTAGTAGATTTAAAAATACGATTCTAATTTCGTTTGCCGCAAGCTTTCCGGTACCGGTAGTGCCTGAGACGTTGAAGGATGGCCTCGCTCTTGTTGTATTATTTTTAAGTTCAAAGACGCCGAAACAGGATACAGAAAATAGAAATACGGTTTTAAGGTTTATATTACATTAAAAAAATTATAATTAGATAGTAAAAGTTTGTTATTTTGTGGGCATAATATGTAGGTGTCTTATTGATTTACTATTGAATAAATTTATGAAAACTCAATTGTATAAAAAAATCTTTCTAAAATATAGTAGTAGTAGTAGTAGTATTATAGCAGTGTTAAAAAAAAATATATTTTTCATTTCATTGATAGAAGTTTATTGTTTACCTTTTTTTTACAGAAGCTTTCAAGCTACTTTGTTTTAGTGTTGCCCTTTATCAACAGATGGCGCTGATAATTAAAATTATTGAAAACCATACTTATGTATATTTTAATCGATACAATACGTTTCTTTAAATTGTTAGTATGTAAAGAAGAAGAATGTTTAAACATATGTCAAAATACATATCATTATAACATTAAATGTCTAATAAAAAAAACACCTTCGATGTATGTAGGTAACAAAAAATATAGTTTATTCACATAGATATATATGATAAATAGATAAAAGCAAAAAAACAGAAATTTGGATCATATTAAAAAATCATTATATCCTATAATTACACGCCTACACCGAAAGACGCCAGTCCCATTAATTTATGTCCGACGACGGCAGACTAACACATAGACAGTGAAATGGGTACGCACATATAGAAAAAAGTTTAATAACACGTTAGTGTTGCTATATTATAGATTTCTACTAAAATGAAGGTAAAAATATAAGTTTTATAATTATTTAATTTGAAAACGATGGAAAAAATATAACTTTTAGAAATATTTATAATATTATTGGATATTTTTTATAAAAATCAATAATTAAGAAAATGACAATAAATGTATATAAAGTGTACATGAGTGAATATCACTGCAAAGTGGAGAAAGCATTAAGTTTACTACTTTCTAACTACCCTTAGGAAATGTGAAAGAAACATATTTGCATGTCACGTTATATTTAAATTAAACAATTTATTATTCATACTGCTAGAAAGTAGGTGTGTATATGTTTCTAGCGTCACAATAATTTAATCAAAACACATTCTTACGCGTCAGCACTTTCTCGTACTTAGCATGTCGTCCGGAACGTCAACCACATTCCGTTGAGAAATTGACTAAACTGCTAACTTCGAAATAAAATTTTGTTTTATCAACTGGCAACATTCTCGGAACTTTGCGTCCCGCTTCCTCCTAAGTCGCTGTCCTTCTCTAACACAAAGTTGGGATAGCTTGCCCTACATTAATTAAACGTCGGGTTAGAACGCCAATCAAACTTTGACCGCCGCTAAGCCGACGAAGCCGAACTTATTATATGGTATCAAAATTCAATTTTCGGATCGAAGCATTTATAATTGAAACTGAAGAACTTAACATTGGATAATAATCAAGAAATTACACTATGGTTACTAACATTAAGTTTGTGTTTAATAACCGGTTATAATCGTCTCTAGTAATAAAAATAATAATTTCAATTATCATTAAACTTCATTAGGTAGCTTATATCATTATTATTAAAAAAAACCAACATCACATGGCGCTACACATGTGCAAGTCAACGGAGCCACATAAATCATAACGTATCATGCTTATATTCTCCCATACATATATGTATAGAAATCGACGGAGGCGCGGAAAAAACCCCTCGTTTCCTGGCCGGGGATCACACATGACCGGGCTGTCTATCTGCCAGACCCGTGTCAAATATTCTCTGGAGCGGCAACCGCCCCCGGGCGTCCTGCAAGGGAGCCTCCTGGGGCCAGCCGTCCCGCGGCGAACCTCATCTCCGACCCTTAATGCGTTGCGTTCGATATTATGAGATGAATTTTTGCTTATCTATTATATATTTTCAGTAAATAGTGAACTAAATTTAAACAGGAAATAATCCGAAATTTTCTCGATGTTTATAGTTTAAGAATTTTCTAATATCTTTCTTTCCGTTAAGATATTCGCCTTCACAACGGCAGTTGAAAAATCGCCCTCGCCAACACCTTTCATAACTTTTCGCTTCGTGATCCGAAGCAATTACTCATATTCTATAGCCTTCTCAAATATTCATTCTTGCTTTCCAACAAATTACCGTAATGGCCGCGGCAGGCTGTAATTAGACTATTGAAGGGAGCTACGCTGTTTTTGTTATAGTAGTTTTTCGATTTTACAAAAGTGCTATTAGGGAATTAGTCAATTTAATTAGTTAAATGGAGAAAATGAAAGTAAATATAATATAATAGTGGATTGAGGCATCAAGTATGGGATCGGAATTAATTATCGCGTAGGTAGGTAGGTGGGTGGAGGTAGGGCACGCGGGTCGGTGGGTAGCGGGTTCAGGCGGACCCGCGCGCCGAACAAAGCTCGCGCCTAACAAAGACGTCACCGGCCGTGGCTGCGACGCGGAGTTATGGCATCCATTGTGAGCAACAATACCCAACAAACGAGTTTGTATAAGCTATTAGGTTCGCGCATTAATATATATTTTTTGTTGGCCCGAAAATTTAGCATTCCATTACGAGGGAGAGAAATGAAACGCCCGCAGCATGAATTATATTAAAATATATTTGAATATTTCATTTGACACCTTTTTTCCGGGCGAAATTTCGCTCAATCCGGGGGCTGGAGTCGCGTAATTTTTAGCGTAGGTATTACACCGGAGTGGAATTTTTGGTGAATAACATTCCATTTGGAATACGAAACACGACGGGAATCAGCGTCGACATAACAGTGACTGATGGCTCTGTATTCGCGATATAAATTCTTTTCAAGGTCCGACCAAATGTCATTTGTTGTGATTTTCGATTGCATTTGTTGCAGAATTAATGTTTTACATGCAATTTTTCATTTGTTGTTTCTGGTTTGTATTATGTAGTGGTTGGAGTGTTTTTTTTTATTCTTATCATAGATTTATAAGAAAATATTATACTAGTATATATACTGAGTTTAAAAGAATATAACTCAACAAAAACTATATTTCTCACGTACGTATATAAGAACTTTCTAAGTATATACGACCAAGTGTATCCGCCCAACGCAAATGATTAATGATTATCAAACCTTGAACGGCTCTTCCTTATTTTTTCTTTTGTCAAAATGATTATTTTTCCCTATTTTGTAAAATTTTCTACTTTAAAGATACTATATATACACGTGAATAAAGATGTATAAAGTCATATTACTAAATGAAATTCAGATTTATATAAGGCAAGTCGTAGGGGCACAGGCGTGCAACCGTAAACGCGACAGGTTAGAGGTTCGTTTCCCACTCGAGAAAATGAAATATTTAATATTTTCATTTCCTTGCTCAAGTAATAAAGCAAACCATGGCGTTGGGTTCCACCACTCAACAACGCCTTCGGAATTCGGTGGAGAGTCGAGAACGGAAGTGTTTTAATGAGAACTGAGTGTCAACGCCAGGTTTCCAGGTTCCTTCTGCCTACCCTGCTATGTGAGGGATACAGCGTGAAGCCAAACAAAATTTATATATTTGCTAGCTATCTTAATTTTGGCCTGTGATAGGACAAAAGTAATAGAATATCTCCACAAAAGTACAATATGATTAATTGAGCTTCCGTTACACACCTACTAAATATCGATAACCGCTAAGATTCTCAAAACAAACCACTGATTTAATTTACGACGTGTTTTAAACTTGAACGTTTAAAAGAAATTGCATTAATTTGAACGGTTGATATCGCGTACGGTGTTGCCATACACCGAGTTCTACATAATTTATTAAGAGTACGAATAAAATGGTGCGGCAAAAAACCTTTGTACCTAGCAACACTGAGAATAAAGTCATAATTCGAATGCGCACCTATCGTGTTTTATCGCGATTTCATTGCATTCGACCATATGGAATTGCAGGACATGAATTATGGATTGTCGATATCGCTTCAAGCTGTTGCTATATTTTTTTTCATACTCCTCTGGCGCGATACCGCAACGAATCAAATTAAAAGCTCTTTTCACTTGTCAATCTTTGATGAATATGGAATTTTGTTAATAATTATAGCTATTTTACTCAGTTTTTGTCACACATATATCAAAACTGTATAACGGTGCTTCTATATAATTTACATAAACATTAAACTGTACTCTATAGTAACTGAAACATAAAAGATTTTAAAAATCATATCAGATTCCCGCTGTATTCTGCATATATCAGGATAGATCGAGGGAACCTAGTGTTAAGAAACTATGTTCCCCATTTTCCACCGAATTTTTATGCATTACATGTTGAGTGGCGAAACTCAACGCCGGGCAGAGCAAATAAATGAAAATATTAATAAATAATATTTAATTTCTCTGAGTGGGGATCGAACCTACAGTCACACCCAAGTGCTCCTACGCCACGACGACCTCAAAAACCTTTTAGTTGATTAAATATCACGTGGTGCAGATTAAAAGCTCCCTTAATACTTTTTTGGTTTTGAGCTATCAGCTGGTGGGATTCTTTTCGACCCTTTTCCGTGCCCTGCGCCCTATCGCGTACGTAATCAGTACAAATGCGATCTACGATAGTATGAACTCGGTCAATATTTTAGCACGCACTTTATCCAGACAAATGTTGCTTAACCTTTGGGTTTAGAGTAGAGATTACTTTTATAATCCCTAGATGATTTAACGGTACAAATAGAAATTGTACACTGCTCTATGTGTGGTTGAAAATTCTTGATATTTATAATTAAAATTATTTAAGTCCGAATCCGAAAAAAATGATATGTAGCGGTCGTAAATTTACCCATGTAGGTACTTTAGTCCAAAGAAAGGAAAGACGGAAAATCTTTTACCTTTACACTCAGATCTATTAGCAAATTTCAAATAAAGAATCATGCAAATCTCATGCGGGATAGGCAAGGATAAACCTAAATGATCATTGTGACCATCATACCACATACCACTTTCTGCCCGTAAGAAATTGCTTATTTTTTTTTTTTTTTTGGTCTCTAAATTTACACATTGCCTAAACGAATCTGGAAAATGAAAAAAAAATGTATGAACATTATCTAGAATAAAAATTGAACAGCTATTTTGAGTAGAGTTAGTCGTTTTCCATATTCTTAAGTATGTATTCATTTCCACTATTATTTTTTTTACTGATCTCCACTTTTAAAAGGTCCTCTATCAATAAATTTCTAATCTTCTTAATACGATCAAACGACACAAAACATTAATTAAAAATTATATCTTTGATCATTTTTTTCAACTTCACGCTATATCTCGCACACAGTAGGGGCAGAGGAAACCTAGTGTTAAGACACTCCAATAGCTATTTTCCGCCAAATTCTGGAGACATTGCATGTTGAGTGGCGGAACTCAACGCAGCGCTTTGTCATCGACACCAGAGCGAAGAAATTCAAATATTAAAATTTACATTTCATCCAGTTAAAATCGAACCCATAACCTGCCGCGTGCACATGCTTGTACCCTACGCCACTGGCCTTTGATCAACAAATAAGTATAATGCAAACGTTGGTTATTTATATTATTGAATCAATCCAAGGATTCTCAATCTCACGCGCGTCCACGCTCGTGAGGCGATCCCGACGCTCCCCGCGATGATTTATGTGCGCCCCGCGACACATGCAGCGGTGCGCCCGACGCCCCTGCGACTGAGGACTGTAGACGAGCGGCTGAAACGCTGTTATTCGATATATTTACATTATAATGATATAAGGAAGTTGTATATTTATTTAAGGATCATTAAAATGATTAAAATACTGGTTAAGTGCGAGTCGGAATCGTCTGCTGATGGTTCCGTACCAATTTCAGGTTTATTATTAGGACAGGTACGAATGAAAGTTACGAACTTTTGACTTACGAATATTCAACGAGAATCAAAACTTTTAAAAGTTGACAAACAAGTAGCCGAACGTATGGGCATTGTCGTACTCATTTTGTATGAAATAAGCTGCAATTATAAGTTTGTAATCGATTTATCTGTAATATAAATATGTCTAATTTTTATTTCTTTCTTTATCCTTACTGGAAGTTCGCACTTTTTGCCAAATTTCATAATAATAGGTGTAGGGAACCCTATACATTTCATTACTTGACACTTAAAGTTGACAAACTCAAGTTTATTATATTTATTTATGAATTATCTACAAAATTTAACTTTTCAGTTTTCTTTCTTTATTTGTATTGTACTCTCTCTTGTGTTAGTTAGTAATTGTATATCGTAATTAAACCCTGTAAGCTTTCATTACATGGCGATTTTATATAAAATACAGCTAAAATGAAACATAGATGCTCGTAAGTTTTGTTTGCGTCAACCTAAAAGCTTGACTTTTCTGTCCTCCATGAGACCTGGTCCATGTAGACCTTATATATTTCATATTAATTTCCTGATACAGGCGATCTTAAGATAAATGTCTTGACAGTCAGACAGACGGACTGCTTAGTGATCCTAAAAGAGTTCCGTTTTTTCATTTTCCATTCTGTACCTCGGAACCCTAAAAATCAGAAATCACACGTTTACACCCTTAAAACAAATTATATAAAAAGTGATGAAGATGATCACGATCTCGCAACAATTCCCTTACAACTTACATCAACAAACACAGTATTAGCTAACAACAAATTAATTCCGTTCACATATCAAACTGTAGGTACATTACAGCTTAAGTTCACAAACTCAATAAATCAATACAAAGTGAAGATGGCCAGTAAAACATTTAATATTATTATTTATATAGGCGAGTAAATTAAGCGGTTGCTCTCGGGCCGCGGGCGTCTTGCCCGCTCCGGCGTCCTTAATGCTCTTATTACGTACGGTTTAAATCTGACGGCGGCATCATGTTTTATGCATCTGAGTGCGCGATGAAACCGCCAGTGTAATATATAAAGCCCCCTGGGAAGGGGATTTCATGAGCTGTATCGTATAAGATTTTGTTTCACATTTTTTGACGGATGAAAAATTCAGTTTTGCCAATGTAAAATGTTGGTAACGTTGAATTATAAGGGTTTTGGTCTAATATATGAAATTTTGATGATATCATATTATAAGGCCAGTTGTGTGATTGTAAACGAGACAGGTTTTGGGTTCAATACCGATTTGAGTAAATTAAATGTTTAATAATGAGGTAAACGCGGTGTTGAGTCCCGCAACTCATCACGCAATTCCTCCAGAATTCGGAAGCAATATGGAAAGTGGGGAGCGGAGTGTCTTAACACTAGGCTCACTTTGCCTACCCCGCTATATGCGAAATACAGCGTGAAGCTGAAAAAAAAATATCGATTTATGTTAGTTAAACTTAAAGTTTATCAATGAATAAGGAAAAGCTCCTTACATATTCATATATCACCCACTAACAAAGGACAGGCATACATACGTTTATAAGCATTTGCATTCTTGAATGCGTCCCAAAATCCGGGACCGCGATGAGGCTGTTATCAATTTCCTGTGCAACAAGTGGGCGATAATTTTGAATCCGTTGCACTGGTTGGTACTTGTGTGGAGCCTTGTATCTTTCATTGACTTCCAAATTATTTATTGAATTCTATAGAAATATGTGAATTTGAGGTTTGGAGGCCGGTGCAGGGGGTACAAGCGTGTGACTGTAAACGCGATGGTTGTGGGTGTGATTCCCACTCGGAGGAATGAGTTATTATTAATTAATATTTTCATTTCTTCACCCTGGTACCAAGGCAAAGCGCAGCGTCGAGTTTCTTCATTTAACACATCGCATCAAAAATTATTGGTTCCCTCTGCCTAGGCTGCTATATTAAAAAATTAAATCAGCTTCACGCTGTATCCCGCATACAGCAGGGTAGGCAGAGGGAACCTAGTGTTGAGATACTCCATTCCCCACTTTCTGCCGTATTCTGGAGGCATTGCGTGTTGAGTGGCAGAATTCAATGCCGCGATTGCTATATGCAACATAATTAGAACAACATATTTATTTATATATCTCTGGTAAGCGTATATGTACCTGCAAGCTAACCAAGATTTGAATCTCATAAGCAAAATTAAAATATCCGACATATTTACCACTAAGCCATATAGACGTTCTTGTTTCTCAAAAGTTAAATCAGACATATGCACATGACAAGCAAAATGATTGTTTCATTACGCAGAAATTAGTCTGAGCTTTGACCAGTCTGAGTGGTTGTATTGCTATGTTTGTCACTTATAGTTGGTTCGTATTATAGTATGCAAAACATATATGGGATACAAAGTCAAAATAAAAATATAAGTTAACGTTAAGTTGATAGATTTATAAATTATAATAAATAATATTTAATTTCTAAGGAAATTATATTAAATTTAAGTAACAAAAGTTAACCTCAATAGTTACGATGCTTTCGTAGCTTACCAAACAAAGCTCTACGATCGTAAATATATTATAATGTTTAATATTTACATTGTATTCAGTATTACTAGTATAGTAATTAAAAATAAATCAAATAAATCAGGCTGTATCCCGCACACAGCAGGGTAGGCAGAGGGAACCTAGTGTCAAGACACTCCGTTCCCCACTTTCTGCCGAATTCTGGAGGCATTTTGTGTTGAGTGGCAGAACTCAACGCCGCGCTTCGCCTCTACACCAGAGCGAACGAAAGGAAATATAAATTTAAGTAAATATTTCATCTCCTCGAGTGGGGATCGAACCCACAACCAGTCAGTGTTACAGTCACACTTCGTGCCGCTGCGCCTGCTAGTAATTAATTAAAAGTAATCAAATAATATAATCATTCCTAATACCTATATAACAACTGTTTTTCTCAATAAAATGCTTAGAAGAACAAAGTTCCCTTCGTAATCCATGTTTCGTGTTGGCTTTTATTCGAAGTTCGCGTGTTTATCTTGTACTGCAAGCTGTATTGCGTGGTTCTATAGAAATGGAAACAATCAACTTATACCAACATTATAGACAAATGCATGAAAATTTGCTCTTTACTGTCCCAAATAGGTTTATAATTATTGTATAATTTATATTCAACAATTTGTATACAATTGAATTGAATATTGAATTAATTTATCGAAGATTTTTTTTTATTAAATTTATTAAGAGTTATTTAATTTACTATCAATTATTTTTATATGTTTTTGAGATATTGTATACCTACCGTATGATAAACGCCAACGTAGTCGTTTTATATTACTAAGTCGAGAAAAAAATATTATTGAATAAATATAAACACCCTATTTGATTAGGACCTTCAGCTACCATTCAGGCCAATCCTTGATCTTTTTCATAAATAATAAATTAATATTCTCAAAATTATACACAAAATATATTTAAAATTACTTTTTTTCCCTCTTTCTTATCAGTTTGTCATCACACTTATCGTACTTTCAATTTAAGACGAAATTACAGAGTTCAGAGCATCTTCTAAAACGAATGTAATGGGCTTCATATCACCGAGAAGAATAATGGGTACAAAATGAAAAAGCCCTGAGGCGTCTTAAATTATTTTAATTGGTATTGGTAGCGGTTTAGTCGAGCGTACGTCGGGATTTACATGACAAATCTTTGCAATTTGGTCCGAAAACGTTACTTAAATGAATCAATATCATATTCATAATATTTTTATTTATGATTTATGTACATATATACAATTTTTTTTTATTTAATTTTCATAAATATAAAAGGATAAATACTGTAGTATATCTCAAATAACAGTTTAAGTATCAAGTTCATTATCTTAAAGAAGCATATGATATATTAAACTTAGCTCTCTCGACAGCCGACAGGAACGCCGAACAAGCAAAAATAATTAACAAATTGATAAGCTCAGAACAATTTTCAATTAACTTCGCCGGCAGTATTCTGCTGTTAACAAATAACTACCATTTGTCAGAAATGTCTATGTTGTTTTTAATGTCAGCATAATAGCTGGAATGGTGAATTTAATATATTTATGAATTATATTATTAATATTTTGTTGTATCTGATTTCAGAACGAAAGCGAGGTCGGCAGACGTACACCCGGTACCAGACGCTCGAGCTGGAGAAGGAGTTCCATTTCAACCGGTACCTGACACGAAGGAGACGAATCGAGATCGCGCACGCATTATGTCTCACCGAGCGCCAGATCAAGATATGGTTCCAGAACCGACGCATGAAGTGGAAGAAAGAGAACAAGACCAAAGGCGAGCCTGGCTCCGGCGACGAGCCAGACAACATGAGTCCGCCCACCTCGCCACAGTAACAGCCCATATAGCCCTTAGTTCATGGCCCAAACAACGAATCGTTCAGTTTCAGATTCGCCCCAACGATACCCAGTTGGTCTGTGTCCTTTATTTTCATACAACTGAATTTTGCGCACGTTTTGATGATGAATCTGAAACGATCGATCCAGTGGCCGAAATTACTAGAAAGGTTTAATTTGTATAAATTGTACGTTGGACTTCTCATGATAATATTACATTATAACTAATACGTAACTTAGTGACTTGGCATAAAGAGTAATGATAGTGTGATGAAGAGATTTTTACAGTTGTTAAGTATAAATTAATTTATAGAACAATCTCAATACCAATAACTACCAAAAAAGCAGTGTATAGTAAACTGCATCGACGCCGATGTGATTGATGACGTTATGTACCTAGTTTGGATATTATTTAAAACATGCAGTTTGATCGGAGTTTCTCTGATTCTTAATATTCTTGATACTATAAAGTGCTTGTTGCTGAATGTAACTTCCTTAACTTTATTTATACGGTGAAAAGTACTTATCAATTGAAGAAAAAAATCTCTTCGAATCTAATCCAAATTGACTGCAACAAGCACTTTGTAAGAAACGAATGAAATTTTTCTATTAATATTGAATTACAAAACCATAAGGACCTCTTATAATTAACCATTGATAAGAAGGCAATTATTAACGATATTGTTATTATTTAATATATTTGATGTTTTATTTCTAATTAAGCTATCGAATTGCTATTTTGTACATATAAAAAGATAATTTTAGATTTTATGATTATGTACAATTGTTTTAGTAGTGTGAATAATATTATTGATATGACCTTTAGTATCAACGGTAGTTCTTCATTTGAACTAACAGGAACTAGTATATTTATTTTGTGAATCTTCTCTGATTTTAACTCTTCTACTTCGTAGTCGGAAAGGCCAGTTCTACAAGTGCAATGTATACGATTTTTCGATGTCACATATACGTAATTATTATAACTGATAATAAATTCATAGGGAACCTATTTAATATTATAATGTAAAATGTTGGAAAGGATGAAGCTTGAGAATCTTATGTACTTTTCTAAAAGTATCGAGGACGATGTTTGTTGCAATTTAATAATGAAAAATAAAGAAAATTTTATAAGTATGGGATATAAACTAGACAGAGAAATTCACGTATGAATGTAATTATTATAGTGAAACAAAAGTTACCTTCAATTTTGTAGGTGTGGTGGAATTTACTTATTCTTCATTTGAAACTGTAATCTATGATGAATCTAAGTAAGTAAGGGGACGTGTACACAGTATACCAAAGTTAGGAAATAAACTGATCGTTCAGTCAGCCCCTTCCGAGGCTGGAAGGTTTATCATTCGGCCATTTCAAATTATACGAGTCTCGCGGAGACCAAAAAAAGGTATTTTTATAAAATCATTGCCTAACGAAACCAATATACGTAAAAATCAAAACATTAATTATTTACTTGTTATAAGTATTGTTAAATGAGAGTAAAAGAGGTGGAATTGTCGGGATTCGCGTTATACGTTTTTCGATTGTAAACTATTTATTGTACATTTTTTTTTTAATTTCGAATAGATCGTAATTTAGTGAATGTTTTAAGAACTCAGTGAGCCCATTTCGTCTTACATTATTTTTTATTTGTGCTGTGTTCGTTAAGTGATGTAATGTAACAATTGTATATTGTCGATATTTTACATGATATTTATTTATTGATTCGCTTTAGGTTCTCTATTTCACGTTGTTGTATTGGTAAAAGTTCGTAACAATCTGGCTGGGGTGTATTTTGTTTTTATGATTTAAAATTTGCTCAAATATTTCATTTTATGTACTATAAATATAGCATTAAGCTATGTTTTGGATTGCGTGTTAAAAATTGAACCTACTACAGTCGGCAGCACTGTAGAAGAAAATCATTTTATTAAGTGCAATTTCTTTAAATCCCTTGCCAGATAAAGGATTTGGTTTGTAAAAGTAAAGGTAAAAAATTAGTTTTAAAAAAATTAAAATTAAGTTTCTATCGTCAGCACATCTGACTGTTCTTCAAATTTGAAAATTTAGGTCCGTAGAAAGATTGTGGGGAATGTAATTTGATCGATTTTATTTACCATTATTTCCCAACAATTCAAAAATTTATGAAATATAACTATAATTAGTAACTTAATAAGTTTAGGCGAGACGATATTGTCATAAATATATAAATACATGAAATTAATAAAGCATAATTATTGTAATTTCAGATTTTTATTACACCTTTATCACCACTTCTTGATTCTACTATAGTACTTTCAATTTTTTTTTTACATTGTTATATAAAATCTTTTTATATAGTGATGTACCTAAATAATATTAATCTATAACTATTGGTCATATATATAGTCTTAATGTCGTTTTACATTTAATTTTATTGTTTGAATTGTTACTTATAAATATTTCACACTATGTTAGTTTTACCTACTAATTTTATACGTAAATTTTATTATGTTATTCAGAATTTAGGAAAATTCTTGAATATATTTCAGTAATTACTATTAACTTACCTACTTACCTACATTAATTAACAATTTTAATATCTTCTATACATATGTAAAATAAATTATATTTATTTTTGTTACAAGCAAAATCCAATTAATTATATGATTTTTTCATAAGTTATTAAGTAATAAGAAAGAAATTATACAAAATTATATCCATATCACAACTCCCTACTCTAATACGAAACAAATTTGGAAAAGCATAACGACTAAATAATGTTTCGCGTGTAGGCCCCGTTACCGCCGTGTCAGTCACGGCCGATTGGTCGGCCTGGATCTCGAAATTACTTTTTTGTTTCAACACGAACCTTATATATATATATATATATTACTGTTTTTCACTAGGTGTGGTACTCTAATGTCTTTTTAATAATCCCCCTTCCTACGCTGAAGGCGGACCATTATGTAAGGTGAACTAATGCGATTTTGACAAGTTCAAAATTGAGGCAATTACGGTTTTGCAGGCTTTTAAATGGAAGAATATTTGTCTGTCCGACGTTTAAACTTTATGATTGATGCACCGGAAATCATTTGGTTGATTTTTGAACTTGGCTCTCTGAATGCATTTGCTTGAGAACGAAGTACAGTTAGGTGATATACAACTTTTGCATAGGTATTTCAATTGTTTTCTGTATTCAAGTAAAATAATATTATATTTTTGTATATAACAATTTTTTTTGTCAATGGTAATTTGTGCATCAATTTATCAATTTAAACGTCTATGTAATATAATATCAAATAATGTATCAAAATCTCGATTTCATGTGACCGAATTTCTGACAAGACAGCATTAGTCTTGTTGTATCGCGAATAATCTGTGAGTTGAAAGGTCAGAGTAAATTGGTCAGTCAGTCATCTCGCAATGATAGCAAGTGTGATTTATGAGCCCCCTTGTGCCATTGCACTTGATTCAGATTGGGTTCATGGCCGTTCTGATATGTTGTAACAGTGTTTACTTTGTGGTGTTAAAATAAATAATAATATTTATTGTTAGAGGCATAACAGGAAAAGCTATTTGAATAAATGTTAAGATATTAGGTATTATATTTCACTTTTATTTCAATATCTATTTTTTTTGAAGAATGAAGTCTATAGTCTAAACGGATAAAATTTGACAATGTAATTTTGTATCAAATTTAATAATATTGAAAATTTTATAAATTAAGCAAGAAATCTAACTTAATACAAAAAAAACACAAGATTTATCTACTACATGATGTAAATTTATAGTAATACCATATTTATATACAATTTTAAACTTATCCTTGAAGCAAGAATAGAGTAATCTAACAATAAGTATACTAAACTGTAGAAAAAAGTAAATGACATAAAAACAATATTGATATCGACTCTACATTCTTAAAATTCTAGAATTAATAAAAAAAATATATAATCATAAGTTCTTACATGTAGATTAAAATAATGTAACATAACTCTGTTCCAAATTTCCATAGACATTAAAATATAAAATATATTATAATATAATAAATAATTAAATTAAAAACAATAGTAAATATAATTGTTATTACATATTTTTTTTTGTATTTTTTTTTTCTAAAATAAACATAGAAGTAAATAGGAAGCTGGCACTTGTTAAAAGAAGATGCAATGAAGACATAAATCACTGAACACACGACCTTGCCTCATAACATTCAATTTTATTGACTGCAATAAACCAACGAAATGGTTGAATCATCAACGTATCGATAAACACCTTGTAAATATCGTCGGTCCCTTTCACACCAATTGATTTTGTGAAGGACAAAAAAGGATGGGTGCGAAGTCTCTTCATTTCGTCGACACAGAAAATAGTTTATGGAGTTACAAAGAGTTATGTTTGTGTCATCGATTTTAGGCTTTATTTTAAGTTAAAATAAGGTGCTTTTTAGATATTTGGTTTGCAAATTTATAGGTTTCATATAGGTCCTTAAATTGCAATAACGATTTGTTTATACATGTTCATATGTCGGCTTTCCTTTGTAAGATTTAATTTATGATATGTTACGATATTCATTACTTAGTGTGAAATGTGAATGTATAGTAATTATGACTTTAGAATAACACGTGTTGTAAAATATTACATCAAGTTCTTTTGTATAATTTTTTATGATTTTTTAAATATCTCAGTTTGAGCTTTAAACATTTTATTTATTTAATTAATTAATACGTAAAATTTTGATAATATTTAATATTTACATATTTCACTTTGATATAATTCTTCTTATTCTTCTTTTTAATTTATTTAATAATTTTTATAGGATGCTTTTTATTTAGTATAAAATTGACCTTTTATAATTTTTATAAATCACATCTCCTCTAAAAAGTATACGTTTGTAACATTTAAAACATTACCATCTAATACTAAAGTAAGTAAATTCAAAATTTGCCGCGCAAGACAGCCATTTTGTTTTGGGCGGTCACACCATTGGCTCCGCCCGTGGCGGGTACCACTCCCAGGCAACTCTGACGCAGCCCAACTCATTTGTTATATTGTATAGTGGGCGACTAAGGTTTAGGTATAGGATTTTTGGATGTTAAATTCAATAATATTTATTTAAGGTTATTTTGATTATGTAGAGTCGTAGCTGAAAAAAATATTTTCAATTAATACTTAGTTTGAACTTACTGGTTTTTGATATAATTGATTTATAATATAAAATAATTTTATGTTTTAATGTTTTTCATAAGTATTTTGAAACTAATTTCGGGATAAACATTAAACTTTAGGAATAAACAGAAAAGTAATTTGAAACATAAGAAAAATAACAAACAAAACCTGTCCCCAAAAGTATATTTTATGTATTTGTAATTATTTAAATATTTTTTTATTATAAATCATGTTACAATAAGCTACACCTGTAACGTATTTTGAAAATAATATGTAAAGTATGAGTTGAAATCATATTTATTGAATTGTTTGGATTTCCCACACTATCACCGGAAATTGCTTATTTCCTATCTCCATACTTAATTATAACTTAAATGTTATTCATAAATAAACATAGAAATATGCAAAAAAAAATATTAAGGTTTTCGCAAATATATTTATATTTTTTTAATATTTTTAGTATTTTTCTTCTTTTTAATATTTTTAAGGCGATAAAAATGCTTACTGACTTGTGTTTAGTTTGTGAGTAAATAAAATCTAGCTAATAAGAAAGATTTTTATCAACTTCAAAATTTTAAGAATAAAATAATAATATTTAATAAATTAAATCAACGATACCAAAACTTTACATCAACGGATACAGTTCAAATGCATTTGTAGATGACCTCAACAGAATTACGGCTTTCTCCTTTCCATATATGGTAAGTTATATATATCTATCCTTGTCACTATAATTTTTTTACAGCGTTCATCTTTAAGTGTAACAGTAGAGGATGCTGGATAGCTTAACGAGAGGGACGTATGTGGTGGAATATATCTATACCTAGAAGTATATCTATAGTATAGTAGTTGAATATACATGTAGTATTCACTTACGCAGATTTAAATATAGATAGACTTGTAACTGTAACTGAAAAATCAATGATTTGAAATTAATAACTTAATTAAAAGTTTTTTTGTTAGTATTTGTTAATATGAATGTTAGATGAAAAGCGATAAGGCGTTATATCACCAAATATCACGTTAAATTTTCAATTTATGTAAAAATAATAAGAAACTATTCTTATATGCATACATGTGTCTCTACATAAAGTTTGAAAAATAAATTAATATATTATTTTAATCACAAAAATCAGTCATCTTTATAAAAAAAACTGTTGTAAAGAACAACAATTTTTGTTAGTAGCTTCTGATTTCAAAATTGTTCAACCGCCTCTAACTACAACTAGTGTATTAATTAATTATAATATTTTATCATATTTTTCATACTAAATACAAATAAGATTTAAACTCACAGCATTTTCAGTCTGTCGAACAGACACAAAGACGTATACTTTTCGTATATTTTACTTATTTATATCAAAAATATATTACATAAACACCAATTCAACGTTCTCAGCAACTATAAACTACCTATATTAACTGTGCAATCATCAGATACCCTCGAAACGTCTATATACGTATGTATATCTCTACCAACCTTAATCCCTGCAATTGCAGCTCTTACATAAACGCAATTATATAATCATTAAGTGAGATAATGGGTCTCGATTAATGACAATTTAATGATAACATCATTACTCGTGCTCAAGTCTAAAGCCGACAAAGTGTGAAAATACCATCATTAGAGTGTAAAAAATGATATCAAGATATATGTTAAGACACTAGAATTATTTTGTCATGTATTATATATGAATGTAAAGATAGAGTTAAGTTAACTTCCCAACCCAGTTAAAGTTACTTCCCAGCCCACGCTTTAACCGTTTTTTTACCGTTTTTTACATGGGTTACAGTTATGATAATAATGATGTTGTGCTTTTTACTATTAGATTATTATTCATATAGTTATTCTTATATTGTAGATATGATTCTCTCGTAAGAAATGCAAGAAAAAAAAATGGATTACTTTTAATTATTTTCACTGGAGCTAGTCTGTATATATATATCGATAAAAATAAATAAAACTCAATAAATATCTATTTTAATGTTTTATTATCGTGGTGCAATGGGACGGTATCAGACGGTAAGCACGATAGTTGTGGATTGGAGTCCTAAACGAATTATTTTGAGTTTCCCGATCTGGCAAAGATTTCACGCGGCGTTAAGTTCCGCCACTCGACTCGTAATGCTTGGAGTTTGAGCGTTAAGGTCAAAACGCATTGTCTTAGAACTAGCTTCTTACTGTCTACCCTGCTTTGCAGTATAAATCGCGCAGCTGAAAAAAAAATATAACTAAGGTGAATAGTAATTTAACTAAATAACTATACGTAATAGATTACTTTCAGGAACTCTTTAAATATAAGTTACTAGTACTATTTTTTATTTATTTACAATATATAAAGATAGATGAACAACCTAAAATGAACACTGAAACTTAACAATATATTTATATATTTCATTCTTGATTCAGTTATAATAATAAGTTCCTCAGTGGAATCACAAAAATACTGACAGTTTTATGATTTATATGTATTATTTAAAAAAAAATCTGTCACTGTACTTAACCGCCGGTATCGGTAGTCCAAAATAGCCGCCGTCGGAAATAGACCCTGTCCAAAGACGCCGCTACAATATCGTTATTTATGGTTTAGAGTTTAGACATACTTATTACTATATCATAATTAATTTGAGGCCAGTCGTGGCGCAGGGGCACAAAGTGTGACTGTAAAATCGACTGGTAGTGGGTTAGATCGCCACTCGAGGAAAGGAAATATTTATTTACATTTACATTTTCATTGCTTCGCTCTGGTGTCGAGGCAAAGCGCGGCGTTGAGTCCCGCCACTCAACACGCAATGCCTCCAGAAATCGGCGGAATGGAGTGTCTTAGCACTAGGTTCCCTCTCCCTACCCTGCAGTGTGCGGGATACAGCGTCAAGCTGATTATTATGTCACTTATAGGTAAGTTTGATTCGATAGTTTTGTACTTAAGTGTAGATATTGATAGTGACTCTTAGGTATATTCCAAGTAAAAAAAAAACCAAGTTCTTTTAAGTTATTATGTAATATTTGTATATTTAATTTGTCATTTATATTAACATTAATAAATAAAATTGGTAGAGTATTAAGTACTTGCTACTATATTATACATACAACGGAAAATAAATGGAAATGGAAAGGTAAAAAATGAAAAATGAAGTTTTTTTCCATTTCAATGGATAAAATAGAAAGGGAAAAAAAATAGAAAGCAAATTCAAAATTACTGTAGAAATTTGTGTTTTATTAATAGAAGCTTAAGAGAAATAATTAATTTATCGAAAAAAAAACTATACACAGAAATACGTAGTTTCACTAATTACTTCAATGATCTTAAACATCAATTCTGTAAGTAATTTTATTTTTTACTTTATATTTATTTACACTTAAGAAGTTGAAGGTAATAAATAAAACAATCATTTGTGGTTCAAATTTATTTATTGAATAATCGGTATAAATTATTAAATATATTTTTTTGTATGTATCACCATTGATTACCTACTTACCGGAAACAGGAAAGAACACCTACGAAAGACAGTCATTATAGCAATAATAAGATATTTCTGATTTTTTTTTTTGTATAAGCTAATTTCACAACATAATCAACAGGTATTTAAAATATTGTATTATATATATTCGTAAAAAAAAGTTAAATACAGTATTTACAGAATAAACTTTAACTCTACAAATTCTGTATCTAAAGGAAATTCTTTAAATCTGCAATACAAATTTTATTATTTCCGTTACTTTTCACATATTTGACAAAAAAAATGTTGGTTTCTATTGTTTATGTTATAAAAACTACATAATACCATGTATTAGTATTAACAATTACATTTTTTAAAATAATTTATGGTAAATATTCTTAAAATGAAACATAAAAACATTTTTTTTGCCCTTCGGGCTATATACTGCATGTAGGCAGTCAGAGGAAGTTTATTGTTAAGACTCTCCACTCTTCACTTTTCACCACTTTGCAGATTAAGTGGGAAAATTTGTGAAAGTATATTTCTTTGCGACACCAGAACGTAAAAACGAAATTGAAAATATTTCATTTCCTCGAGTGGGATTCAAACCCCGAACCAGCCGCGTGTACAGTCACACGCATATTCCCCTGCGCCACGACTACCATCTAAACAACTTTTACATACTAAAACAAATCTAAATTATTTTTTCTTAGTACATTGCTTAGTACATTAGCGCTAAGCTTTCCTTTGTGAAGTGAAGGTCGGCCCACATTATGCAGTCGTGATTAAAGTCACGTTTATTTACTTATGTCACTTCGTACTCTACTAATGTCTTACTTTCGAATCGCAAACAGTGCTATATGCATATGCATTTATAATGAATTCTTGTTGATTTAAATATTATGACAGAATGTTCTCATAATAACGTTGAATGGTTCGTTTTAATTATATTTTTGTTTCTTTATTTTATTAATTGTATTGTTAATACATGTTTGTAGCTTTTAACTTCATTTTTTATATGTTTAGGTAAGTTTTTTTTCCACGCTGTAGATGTCTTCGAATCTAATCTTCAATAGAAGCTGATATCGTGAATGGTCGACGGTCCATGGTCTCCATGCTGCTGAATGCTGAAGACTATATTTTCAATTTTTTTTTTAGCTTACACGCTGTATCTCGCATTAAGCGGGTAAAACGAAAGGAGACGCTCCGTTGCTCATTATCCGTATAATTTTCGAGACATTGCTTGTTGAATAGCACAACACAACGCTGCGATTTTTGTCCGTTTTCTTGTTGCCAGAGCAAGGATATGAAAATAATTAATTTTCCCGAGTAGGAATCGAACTCAAAATCGTCGCGTTTATAATTAAATTGTACTTATTTTTCTTATTTATAAATAACTAAAGCTTTTTAGTTACATTACGTACAACGAATAAGGTAAAGAAAGTGTATAAACTTAAATGTTAGATTTCTTAAATTTATATATATTATGACCATGGTATGTGGTTTTTTATACAGCTACCATTATTGTTAAAAACCCAGTGAAGAATTTAAATAATAATTCATATTATATCAAATTTTATATTATAAGTAAAACAAAACTGTTGATATACGAACATTTATACAATAGAAGCAATAATATTGAAAATTTTCCTCTATAGTCAATTCAATATAGATTCTTGGTGGAACATTTAAATAGGTGGCTCTTGAACGCTTTCCGTTTAATATCCGCTCTGTAGCTCTCATACTGTAGTCTCACTTAGGTCTGGACAGGACTTATTAAGTGTTGTATGTATTTTGTATGAAATACGTAGTAGAATTGCATTTACATTTTATAATTGGATTTTTTGTTTAAATGTTACATACATACACTTTTTACGTTCATTTTTTGAATAATAATAAGCATATTATGAGTATGATAGCTAACTAAAACTGATTTTTTATACTTATCCACTTTTTTATATATTGAATATTTAAACTGCTACACTATTATTATAAAGGTAAGAAGTTTATTCGGTTGAACTCACTGATCTCAGGATACCAACTACATTTGTTTTAATCGATAAAAAAATGTATAGTTATAAAGGGAATAATTTATAGAAGGATTTTTTTAAGGTTCACATCACCTTAAACCTTCCGATGTAGGTACATTACGTTCTATCTCCACCTCGTATCCTTAGAATGTGTCATGTATACATACATAACTTTCAGTCATTTCTCTTTAAGATTAAGAAGTTAGTAGATAAGAAGAAAAAAAAGTATCTCCATTTCTCTTTCTTACTCTACAACCTCTATTTTATACGTAAATTCTTTTATTTATAAAATAAACTACCATTATACTATTCATTAAACCTAAAGTAAATATCTACATTCTATTTACCTTATACATGAACAAAATATACATTCTATCAATAAGGAATTTATACGTTTAAATAACTAATATTTCTATCGTATATAGCATCGTTGAAAGCAAGGCAGCTATTTCTAAGTTATGCGCCAGGCCCGCTGCGACCAGCGTGTGGTAATTTAATAAAGATAATCCCGCGATAAGATACACTACACCTATCTTATGTGTTCCAGGAGAATATTGTGCTTTAAAATGTGCTTGGGTTTGAGTGTTATCTTATTTATATGAGTTTATCATTTTTTATTTCAGCTTCACGCTGTATCACGCATGTAGCAAGGTAGGCAGAGGAACCCAGTTTAAAGACATTTCGCTGCCTACTCTCCTCTCATTGTGTGTTGAGTGGCAGAACTCAGAATTGCGCTTTGCTTCGACACTACAGCGAAGAAATTAAAATGTTAAATATTTCATTTCCTGAGTGCGAATCAAACCCACAACCTAGCGTAAAAACACTCTAAACCCCACTTTCAACCCAATTCCCATGGACATTACATGTCGAGTGGCGGAACTCAACGCCGCATTTTGTTTTCTTACCAGAGCGAGGAAATGTATATAAATTTTAAAAATTATAACTTGTTGAAATATATTTTCATAATTACTTAAGAAAATATATAAATTTTTACTATAATATAATTTATCAAAAAAAATTACGAATCTAAATATTTCCCAGTTATAATTATGCTTATCCAGTATATAGTTATAATATGGTCTAATCATATCCACTAAAAATAAACTTTTCAGATTGGCGAAGTGGCGGCGCAAAGGAACTCGTGTTTCGAGACAAAGGGCCAGATGTATGATTAATGCAGACTTCCCGCTAAGCTAACTGTGCGAGTCAACTGATTTGGATTTATGCACTAATCTTAGTTTGACTATGGCATAAGAAGTTATAAAGCTGTATAGGTATAGAGATTTTTAAAAATGGACTGCAAAAAAGGAAAATCTATAATTCGTTTTGATAACCTTTTAATGAACATAAGTCAAATTTAATATGTGTAGGTGGTACTTTAGTTCTATCTTGATTCTTATTATTATTTTTTAGTTTGAGACTGTATCTCAAACTAAAATAGTGCAGATTCTGGGAACCTAGTGTTGACAATCTGTTCCCATTAGGGCATTTCCGTTACCCACATTCCGTCGAATTATTAAGGCATTGCGTGTTGAGTGGCAGAGCACAACATCGTTTTATTAGAGCGAGAAAATGAAAATATTAAATATTTAATTTCCTCGAGAGGGAATCGAACTCACAACCTAACGCGTTTACAGTGTGCAATTTGCTTATAATCGCTTTGATAAAACCAAGCTAAGTTTACATAGATTTCGAAAAGTTACAGTTACAATTAAATACTGATAAGATTATTATAATTTTTAAGTATATTTGAATAAAAATATAAAAAAAATCTTCATTATAATTCAAATAAGCTAAACTAAATAAACAAAATTAATTCAAATTGTCGTCACACCACCCGTTATCCACCTTAAATTAGCTTATTATGTATATGAATCCACTGAATACATTTCGATTTATGGATACCAGTATAAATTGACCTACCGATACCCCTCGATATATTTATTTTACAATTACATAGGGACATTTCATCTATGTTTAGGAGATTTCGTTAGACTGGTTTTTGGTATCAAAGTTCGAGGTGAGCGGCTCCATTGTCGCGCTATTGATTAATGTCGTAGTTTATCTAACGATATGACTACAATGGCGTCTTACCCGAATACCTTAATGCGTTCCGCCTCTAGATTTTATTTACCATTTCTTTATTTATATAATTCTTAATATATATTATGTTGGTTTAATTAAGTTTTTCTTTTCTTTTACAGGTGCTGAGACAGTTGACGGTTTGTTATCTGAAATAATAATAAAATGTCTGTTAGTTGTTTAAATTTTAAATTAAGGGTAGAATTTTAATAATAAAATAATTTTAATTTAATTAATAATTACGCATAAAATTATTTAATTATCTTTGTATAGTCCCCAATACTTAACTTCTATCACTCTAAACGTAAGAAACAGACTAATTACTTATTATGTTCTCCATTTTCCGCATCTAAGTTGTTGTATAGTAGAGAACTTAGGTATACCTGAACAGGTATAGTTCAGGTATACATAAGGTTAGGTATATCTACACTTTCCGTAAACCTTAAGTGACCTAAAGGTACGAAAAAAATTATAAATATTCAAAAACTATTACATTTTTTTACATAAACGTATTTTAATACTTATATAGATTATTATTTTTAAAATGTAGTTATTATTTTTTAAAAATTATATTTAAATTTTTAGCTAGGTATTAAATAAAAGTATATTTTACAATAGTAAACATTTGTTTTATTTACCTTTATTTTATCTTTTTTTCATCATATATAGATGATGAAAAAAAATTATAAAAAAAATCATCGTTTTACATCTTATCTAAATGTTAGTGAAGTAAATAGAGAAATATGAAAACTAAATATAATAAACGAGCAACTGTTAATGTGACAGATTGGGGGTTCAATTCCCACTATAGCAAATTAAATATTTTAATTTTCATTGCTCCGATGACAAGGCAAAGGCGTTGACTTTTATAACTCAACACTCAATGTATTAATTTGAACGCAGTGTTTTAGCACTAAGTTCCCAGGTTCCCTTTGCCCACCCACTATGTACAGGATACATACAGCTCGAAGCTAAAAAAAGTAATAATCTAATTTAGACATCTAAGGTCGCAGAACAAACCAACATTACCACCACGCACGCACCGTCTCGTGCGTAGGCAGCCTAAATGTCACTCACAAAAGACAAACGACATTGCAGCCCAGTTTCATTATATTCAAATGCTCTTTCCCATGTTTTGAACTGATATCACATATTGATTGATATGAATGTTTTATTGTCGCTATAGCGTGTGAGTTAACAATGAGTTCGAGATGCGATCTCACTATAGAGAAGGGAATATCTACATATGTAACATATGTTGTATGGATTTTTTCCTTACAATCAATGATTGATATGTCTTTGTTTAAGATCGTTGTGACGTTGTGATGATGATGATATATGGTGGATTAGACGTGGTGATAGTAGGTTCGATTCTAAGTGAAGGAGTACGGTAGGTGTATAATCTCTCTGTTTCCTTTTACCGTCTTTTCAGCACGTAATATTAATCAGCTTCACGCTGTGTCCCGCACACAGCATGGTAGGCAGAGGGAACCTAATGTTAAGACACTCCGTTCCCCACTTTCTGCCGAATTCTAGAGGCATTACGTGTTCAGTGGCAGAACTCAACGCCGCACTTTTCCACCAGACAGTGCTCGACACCAGAGCGAAGAAATGGAAATATACCTACATTTAAGTAAATATTTCATCTTCTCGAGTGGGGATCGAACCCGCAACCAACAGTCAAAGTCACACTTTGTGCCCCTGCGCCACGACTGGCCTCTTATCGTAATATTTAAAAAATGTATAAATTATTATTTTTTGGAAAATATATTTGAAAGCGGTAGATTGTATTATCTACAATAAAGCAATTAATTCCACTCACACTCTGAACATATCTAAGGTGTCAACAAAGTTTTCATCGAGAAGGGAGAGCTCGCTGTTCAATGTCAGGTGCAGGGCGAAGCAGGATGCGTCTGCTAATAATAAAACAACAGTTTTTTTTGTAAAAGCTTAAGTATAGTAAAACATAACTAAGAAATAATACAATGAATGTATGCCTTTATACAAAATAAAAATAACTTAAATATTTAGGAGAGATTTCGATTTAGGAGGCCGTCTCAAGGGTGTGACTGTAGCACGACGGTTGTATGTTCGATCCCCACTCGAGGAAATAAATGATTATTTATCAAGATTTAGAAATAAATGAATATTTTCATTTCTTCGTTTTGGCACTAAGTCAAAAGCCCAGGTCTGAGTTCCGCTACTCAACACGCAATGCCTCGAAAAATTCGGCGGGAAGTGAAGAATGGAGTGTCTTAGTACTAAATTCCATCTGAAGCTGATAACTTAAATATTAATAACATAGTCGAGCCCTCAGTCTGCTAGTTAGATACAATTCAGTAGTGGGCCTTATCACCAAGTATGGAACCTTTAAATGGAGTTAAAGGAATAAAATTATAGGAAAACCTATAATTTTGTATCTGTCTGCCTGAGATGTATATACCTGTATAACTAATAAATAAAATCTGTGTATGCATAAGCATACTTTATTATAATTTCAATATAAAATACCAAGAAAGTCTCTTTATCTTTTGGAAATAACATTATTACATTTCTATTAAGCAATACATTTCTTTAGCAACCATATATTAATGGTGCTTTCAAAATTACATGTTCGGTATAAAGATGTCTCAAACCCATTAAGGTAAGTAGGTCCAAAAGAAACTAATGATTACGAGATAATGCGTAAGAAATGAACAGAGGAAGGAGCGCTTTCTTGCGTCCTCTCTGAAAAAGTGAAAAAAGGTTTCGTGATGGAGTAAGGAAAAAGACCGAATTTCGTCTCGAGAGAGTAACGCTGCGAAGCCTGAATATTTACCTTAACGTAAAAGGCAACAAAACCTTAGAAATACAAACTGGTATCAGCTCAAGGCCGTTGTATGTAGAGTTTACTTTTCAATAAATAATATATACCACATATTAGACATCCTCCTTGTAAATAATAGCGACATACCCGCGACTAGTGGAAGAGAGATGTGGATACCAAACGAACGAGATGAAGATATGGCATTTTGATTAATACACAGCCATTGCTCAGAGCGGGCTGTGTACCATTGCTAAGTAATGACCACTCCATAAAGACATGCTTAAGGTTAAAAGAAAATTACTTTATCAACGCCTTGTTTTAAATAAATATCCTGTTTCAGGAAATATTATTGTTGTTTCCAATACAAGAAATTGAGTTGTTCCGATCTTAAAGATTCGACCGCCTTATTGATAGCTACACAAGTGATGTATTATTAAGTTCATTTATTTCTTAAACTTTGATAAGGTGGTGATTTTTTTCCGTTTGAATAATGATGTCATTATTAGATACGAATGGTTGTATAATTAAATTAAATGAATATGACCGGAGCAAGTTATTTAAATGTTGATAAATCTTAATTTAAGCATATTGAAATATAGTGGTTTTGATACGCAATCTTAATAATAGAGGTGTGAGAAGTGTTTGCGAACCAAAATATTGCTAATTTATGCTTTAAAATGCAATAAATATGGGTATTGGGTACGAAATTTTGTTCTAAAGAGAAGAAGTGGGATTATATGTAAAAAATAAGTTATTAATTGATCTGTAAATATTGTTACTTAAACATACATAACCGAATAGGTATCGATCTTTTCATATAAAAAGGTTCGAAAATAAAAGCAAAAACAAGCGGTTATGTTAACCATCCGTTCCATTGGCTAAAAAGGGTTGAGCTGTCAGATTGTCTGTACCAAAGAAATAAAAAATATCTAAAGATAATCTGTGACAGATCCGTCTTACTAAAAAAGCCGACGTTTGACATAGATAAATATGATTATTCAGGTATTTTTAACCTTGAGTTTTCGATTTGTGTTTTAATTACTTAAATTCTCACAACGTGTCTTTTGGTAGGTTTTTTTTAAGGATTATTTTTTGGTTTTGTTGAATCATTCGTTAGTAGTCGGTTTTTGATTAATACATAGAAGAAATAGCACAGAAGTGGTTTAGGTAATGATGATCGTTACCTGTAACGCTGATTTTAAATGAAAATATTATTTTTTATTTTTTATATGCCATGATAGCTTAACTGTTTCCAGCTTGTATGAGCGATGGTTGTGGGTTCAATTTTCAATGTTTTTGTCTCCTTAGAAAAATAAATGTAAGGTACCCAATCCAAAGTGATCTGAAATGTCCTTATAAGTATCCAAAAGCAGATATATAAGAAAAGACAGCTCTTACAAACATCTTTTTTGAAATTAATGTTTATATTTTCAGTATCAATTTTTAATTGTTTTACATACACACACCTGTACGAGTGTATTCGAAGACAGCAATAAAGGGTTTTGTTACAAAATCAATTATATATAGCTAGGTGAGGTCAGTAGTTACTCGGAATAGTCTCGCCATTACCAACTAATACCTTGCCATTTGCGTGCGGCCGCGCGACGGCGACGGTCAACCAATGTTTGCTGACTGCATTTGATGTGGTTTATATATGAACCGTAATACTAAACCAGCAATGTATGGTCTGAAATGGTCAATTTTGATACTAGAATCGCCTCAATTTTATGTCTTTTCTTGTATAATAATAATATTGTAGCCTAATGTTGTAATACTATTGTTTGTATTTGAATGTTTTAAATTTTTATTCGGTTTTGGTAAGCAATGTAATCAGGTTAAATATAAACTGACGACTAGCTTTATAGCTAGGTCTAACACCCAAAACACCAAAAAAGGTATAAATATGTTAAAATTATGGTACCACATCGGTTATTTTTAATTTCTCTTTAATAATAATATTATTAAAGCGAAATTAAAAATAAAATTAATAATAATCAGTAATAATATTATCAAAGCAAAAATATATATGTAACATATGTATGTAATCACCAAACTAAGTTTCAAGTTCACCATCCAACTAGAACTACGAAAACATTGTTATATGTCACTTGTCACCACCCCAAAGGAAGTAAAAACAAAAGTAAAGAAGGGCATGTAGTGGCGCGTCGCTCACCACCATCAATCACCAATATTTGCCATCGCCAGTAATCTGTGTGCCCAAACTTCGCCCAAGAGGGACGTTGGCCTGCATGGGACAAAAATCAACTCTCACAAAAATTATATTGATATTCAATATACAACAAATGGCCGCTGTCAGAAACTTGCTGTACGCTCCTACGGTCATCCCTAAGCTATCTGTGTCATTGGAAACGCGGCAGCCATTTCTTTTCTCCATCTAAAAATGTTCGAGAAGAAAAGAGATAACCGTGTATAGTGGGTTTAGCGCGCCTTTGTCACAAGGACTGAGCTAATTTTTCATCATACGGCCCGCGACAGTTACAAATGCGCCCGAACTGTCTCTTTCTTTAATAATACTTTTTTTTTTTTTTCAAGGGTAGTTCGCCCTCCGACAAATGAAGATTTTCATCCGCGCAGGGAAAAATTGGAAGAAGCTTTAAAAGTTATTTGTTTGTGAAGCTCTTTAATGCTGTTCTAATTAAACAGTACAGTTGAGAATAAGAAAAAAATATTTACATAAAAAAAATACTTTCTAAAGAATTCTCACAATAAAAATATAATTAAAGTCACTACATAATAGAAATAACTACTTGTATATTTATATGTATTTTAATTGTATAAATGGACGTGATAAATATGAAATTACTTTATTTAAATGTAATTTACATTTAATTTTAACGCACTATGAGACTGATAAATAATTAAAGAAAAAATATAATGAAAGCTTTATTACAGTTGAGGCCAGTCGTGGCGCAGGGGCACAAAATGTGACTGTAAAATTGACTGGTTGTGGGTTCGATCCCCACTCGAAAAGATGAAATATTTACTTAAATTTATATTTCCATTTCTTCGCTCTGGTGAGGCAAAGCGCGGCGTTGAATTCTGCCACTCAACACGCAATGCCTCCAGAATTCGGTAGAAAGTTGAGAACGGAGTGTATTAACACTAGGTTCCCAATGCCAACTCTGCTGTGTGCGGGATACAGCGTGAAGCTGATTTTTTTTTATTACAGTACAATTTATAGACGTTAGTTATACAGACAAATTTACTAACTTTAAACAAAATATATTTCATTATTAGATATATCTAATATATTTTAGACGCAATATTTTTAATATATAATCAAAACACCCTTCGCATTATAATTCGGCACCCCCAGATCAGCTCCGCACCGATCAATCTCTGACGAATCTGTCATGTTCGGTTTATGAGAAAAATTGTTAGGACGCTCCTACCCAGTCCCCTCACTATGGTAAACAGTTGGGTTAGTTTATATAACGTTCATATTAGATTTATTGATAAATCATTTATGAATGAATACTGTTATTCTTTTTCTTTTTTTTTTTTGAGAAATTTCTGCTAGGTATTTCTTATTAAGATAATCAAAAGAAATAGAATACGTAATTATCTATATGTTTTTTATTTATATTATTACTTTTTGCCATTGAATTATATTATATTAATTTAGTCTGTATTTATCAACGAGTTAGTTATATTTACTGAATAGGTATAGCACAAATATTATAAGGTGTCGATGTTATTTAAGATACAAAACTAAAATAACTTCATAAATAAAAAAATCACATATTGTCAAAAAGTAAAACTATATTATAATATTTTGTACAAACGTACATAAAACTAAATAAGAAAACCTCCAGCCATTATAGTATTTATTTGTTTAGATTAGAAATACATTTTGTAAATTAATAAACTTTTTCAGTTTTTTTTAGAAATTAGATTTTTGTACGTATGCACCTCTAAGTATAATACAATTTGACATCGCAAACAAAAAATTGTAGAAAAAAATCTAAATTTATTTCTAGGAAACGCTTTCCTCGACATCATTTCTCTAAGCATCGGAGAGTAAATGCGACGCGGCGGTTCCCACGAACCTTCTAAGACAAACGTACCAAATACAAAATAGTCTGAAAACTGTATTATCCCTGAAACCTACCTTATTGCTGTACTTGAAAAACTACTTTGCGTCTACTGTAGAAATCTATACGCACCTTTTAAATTGGCTAAACTAAAGGTATTTCGAGGTTGCTCTAATGAACTGCAAAAAAATATTTGCCGATTCGGTTTTCGCTTTTTGCAACAGATAAATGTTCTCCGTATTTGGTAATTCAGTGAGTTCTTATTTTTTTCTGAAAGAAAATATCTAATTTAGTTAAAAAGATCTTTCTATTCAGGAATGAATTAATTACGCTGGGAGATGTTATTTGGAAATTATTTCTGTTATATATAAAAACTTATTTTTTATTCAATTGCCTGTCAGTCTACTCGGTAATATTAAAATGTTATATGTAATTTTTTAGGGTTCCGTAAGCTAGAAAGGAACTAAAGAACCCATATAGGATTACTTTGTTGGCCGTTCATCTCCAGATCGCGTGAAAGTATAAATCTGAAATTAATATGAACTATTCAAATCCACTGTTCCTTGGAGCAGAGAAAATATAGAGGTTTCTAAATGAATACATCGTTTAGGCATCGTTTTTGCAGCATTTTGAATGAAATTAGCCGCGTAACTAAAACCTATAGGGTACGTCCCGCAGACCTACTATTATGAAATTTAGCAAGATTTTAGAACTTACAGTACCTACAAATAGAGAAAAAAATCAAATCCAAGTGTACTTATTTATAAATCTAGTGTATTATACTCTAACTACTTCATTTCAGACTTCATTTTCTTTCTTTCATTTCTACTTCGTTTCATAAATTACCATTTCATACAAAATGAGTGCATTCATCAACTTTTGACATAGAATATTGAAATTGGTACAAAACCCTCGGTATGCGAGTCCGACTCGCATTTGACTGGGTATTTTTATTTATATGTATCAAGAAAATATAAAAATATTACCTAAATCATAAAATTATATGCAAAAAAAAAAACAAAAACTAATACTATCAATAACTACTAAACATAAACTATTTAACCTATACATATGTATTAAACTAAATTTATTTTACATAACCTAACAAAAGAACATGTTTACTCTTTATATCTTCTAAAACGCATTAGGAGTGGGCGAGTAGGGCAAATGGCCGTAGATATTGAAATTCAAATGGCCGCTTGTGATTTAGTATTCATTTGATGTGATGGAGGCTTTGCCCCGGTTTAGGTTTCGCCAGGCGTCGTCTTCTCGTACATCATAGCGTGCTTCGCTTCAGATCAAGAGGCGTTGGGTGTACCGGGTGAAGTGTATATACATAATTTTTATATGTAAAATATAATATATGTATGTTTTGATTGAGATTCAGATTTTAAATAACGGCGGTTCATTCTTTTAATTTTCACTAAATTTTGTATATTATAGTCATGGTACTTAGATATTTTTTAACATGTTGAATTTAAATGTTAATTAATAGTTACAAATTTACGTATAAAATAAAAAATATATATAATATACAGTATAATTTTTAGAAAAATCCTTCAGTAGCTCACAGGAAGCTCAGAAATATAAGTAAACATATTAAAACAAAACGAAAATTAATAAAAATTACATAAGTATCTCAGTGTGCCCTCAACTCAAACGGGTTGACGGCGGCGTAATCCCAAAAGATTTCCACTTTGAGCGCGCATCGAGTCGCGTCGGGGACGCGGGCGGTGCGGCGCTACACATTCTAAATAATAAACAGCCACCTATATATAGGCTTTGCTATCTGGACTTTATCATCAAACGTAATCTAGCTTTTGAATAAGTAAAGAGATTGAGATGGAGAAATATTACATACAAGTATGTGTGATATTTAGACATTTTTAGGAAAATATAATGGCCCGTACATGTAGATAAAATATATATTATTTTTGTGGTATATATATAGATATAGATAGAATATGAGGTAGTTTTACATACATTTCTTTTAGCTTCACGCTGTATCCTGCATATAGCAGGGTAGAGGGAATCTGGGAACCTAGTTAAGTTAAGATATTTCGTTCTCATTAAGATTCTTCTGTTCCGCTTACTTCTCTCCGAATTCTGGAGACGCTGCGTGTTGAGTGACGGAACTCAACGCCGTGCTTTGGCGTGTTGCCAGAGCGATGAAATGAAAATATTAAACATTTTATTCTTCCGAGTAGATACCAATCGAACCCACAACTTGCCATTTTTCGGTCACATATTAGTGCCCCTGCGCCATGACTAGGCTCTATATTTTTAATAATATTTTACAAGAACATTTAAGCAATATTCAATTATTTATATAATAAACATTAAGTTCAATGTCTCTTAACTTTTTAGAAGTGATTTGTTAAAAGTTAAACATTAGTCCACAAAAAGTCACATCTATCAACATCGGTGTCTAGAGACTTGTTTGCTAGCGCTAAGTTCAGCCCGTAACAAATGTTGGAAGAAAGAAACTGCATATCCAATTGACCTTAGAATGCTGTCATCCTCAAAACAGTATGACGAAAACGTGAAATTTACCATACACTGCTGCTGTATATCAAAATATTCAACAGTCTATATAAGGCAGACCAGCAATGGAAGCTGAAGTAATAACCAAGACGGTGTTCCACAGAAGTGACTCTCTGAGCCCTGGTGCAGTGACCTGATGCATTCGCGTTGGGCCATTGGGCTCTCGATTGATGTCCTCGCGACGTCCGACGTATTGCAATCGTTATGCACCTAATGTCAATACGACTTACCACTGTTCTATAGTGTATTGAAGGTATTTCTGTGTCTGGTGCTTCTGAAAAAACTGCTGCTAGCTCTATTTACAAATGTACGAAGAATTTATTGGCTTTGAATAGGTTTTTAGTATGTAATAAACTTTTGGGGTTTTTTTTTGTGTTGTTTTAATTATATTGTAGTATATAAAATATTAAGTAAATGAAGTATATAAAATATTAAAATAACTAACGATCTACGCGCGGCTTTGGCCGTTGATGTTATTATAGCTAAATTATACAAAATATTTACAAAATTAGTTGCCTATATGTTATTCTAATATATAATCTATATTACTGTAAAGTTTCATCTAAATATTTATACCTAGTAGTTTTCGCGTGAAAGTGGAACAAACATCTATCGTCACAATTTTTTGGCATTTATAATAAATATTTTTTGTGGGCAGTCGTGGCGCAGGGGCACAAAGTGTGACTGTAAAACCGACTGGTTGTGGGTTCGATCCCCACTCGAGGAGATGAAATATTTAGTTAAATTTATATTTCTATTTCTTCGCTCTGGTGTCAAGGACAAGCGCGGCGTTGAGTTCTACCACTCAACACGCAATGAATGCATAATTCGGCAGAAAGCGGGGAATGGAGTGTCTTAACATTAGGTTCCTTCTGTCTATTTTGCAGTGTGTAAGATGTTAGTCATAACCATCAATACCTACTACTAGATCAGTGTACATTAGAAAAACTAAAAAATACTCGGTCAAATTAGGTCGTGTGATTTATTACTGTCTACTTTACCTATTTATTTATCGAGAAGTTCAATCCTTTTACTAACTGATTTCGGAGCACTATGTAGGTTCAACCGTGGTTGAACCATAAATCTGGCTCGGCGGCTCGGTCGCGTGGAAACTTTTTGAATTATTAGTTTTAATTTCCGCCTAAGATCTGCCGCCGTATCTGTCAGCCATATACCTACATCGGGTGAAGACGTGGCTTTTATAGAGTGCTCTCGTACATTTAATCAAGTTTATTTGTGAATTTTAAGTAAAGCTTCTCTTGACGAATAAAAACATATTTTAGGAACGTGTTTAGCAACAGAACTTTATGACCTGCTGTATGTATTACACTATTCTTAGTTTTAAGTATCTAATATTGATAAGTAATATTTAAATTTGTCAATAATAAAAAAAATAAAGGCATTATTATATAACAAAAGGTACGGATCGTGGAGTCTGTAATAAAATGAAAAATTATAATAATAAAAAAGCTACGTCCTAATAATTTTATACAAAAATCACTGCTTTGTAGCTGCACACTTTGTAGTTTATAATTACATTATGGCGATAATGGTGTTAAAATATGTAAAAAAAATCAAAATATTTTATTGAACTACGTGAAAATCTTTAAACCATAGTATTTTAAATCTTCAAAATTAGATATCTAACAGCCAAAAATCTTACTTAGCACGTCTTAAAAATTAATCATACTGTAGGATGCTGAATGTTCATATTTACCAAAAGGCGGTATCGCCACCGGGCGATTGGTGGTTGTTGACTATATTACCAGAGATGATCGACTTCGAGATACGTGGGCAAATAACGTGAACCAGTTTATATTTAAAATAAGAGTTTAAATTGGTTTAAGATTGTAGAGTCGAAGATTGGTCAGTTTTTGAATGAGAAATTTGCAAATATATTGCTTATACTGTTATTAATACTTCCGCTGCCGGCGCCATATGCTGTTGATGGATATGAATATCAGAATTTTATTTTTGATCTTCATTTGAGAAATTTTATACCTAAATAAATGAGCAGGAATTTTGCCACTTGCCACCGAATTTTTAGAGACATTGCGTGTTCAGTAGCGGAACTGAACGCCGGGCTTTTGTCTTGGTGTTAGAGCGAAAAGTTTTTGTTATCAGTTCTTTTGATTTAAGTAATTAAACATGTTAGCCCATATTCGTTTAAAATATACTTAGGTACCTATATAGTTATAGATAGACAAAACTGGATTGTAAACCACTTAGTTTTTGAATTTCTATATAGTATTATGAATAAAATTTTAAAAGTAATAAATATATAAAGTCAACAGTGTCGATTAATAAATTAGTTTAGCGGAAACGCCACGTTTTCATCGTTCCTCTTTCACGTGTGTTTCCACATTTTTCACGACATAAATCATATTTTTTCCAGCTACCTTTTTGCGACCTTTCGGTTTGTTCGAGAGTACTGTCTTTTTTTCGGACCTAGAAGTTTCAGTTATTTTATTTTATATGGAATAAATCGAATGATTAATATCTCTCTATGGAATATATTGATTGGTGATATTATCTAATATTTATATGCTTATATTAAATATTTTTAAACTATATTTTAAGCTATTACTAATTGAAATACTCAATCAAATACTAGCTCAATAACTTCTATAAAAATATACTATATGAATGAAAAAAATCGCCGCCGAAGCAATCATAACTAATGGACACCAAACAGCTAAGCATCTGAACACCTCAGGCCGCTGTATATTTTAATTAAGCTACCTCATCAAGAACGATTTAATTTAATTGCCAAATCATTAACTTACGTACAAAACATTAGCGGACTAGAGCAACCGAATTAATAAAATCTCGAGTCAAACAAATCAACGGCGTTCGAACGATATCGTCCTTATACTCGCATATGGGCAAAAAAATACAGACACTATATTAATACTTGGCTATAAATTCAAGCGTGGCTTAAAATTAAGACAACAAGCCTCTTTAATCTACAATAAATGGTGATCGTCGCACCGAGACCGGTTCCGGACGAGATGGAGGCGTAAAAGGAAAAAGAATAATCCGGTACGAAGCGGGTCCAAAATATGATAGGCATCCATAATACAACATGGCCGCTAAGCTCCTATACCGCGCTCTGTCCCCCGCGCGGACCCTGTATAAGCCTATTACACTTTATTAGGCTGACCACATGTGAAGTGTTCCGCTAAGCCTAACCTTGATATCATACTCTCGGTGATACAGCGTGTTCTATGAAGGTGATTTTATATTTATTTTTTTTAATTATTTTGAAGTCCTTGTATTTTTGTTTTAATATGTAAGTCCATCCTCAATTTGTAAAAAAACTAACGGTCATGTGGTGTGGTAAAGAATAATATAAATTAAGGTTATTTTAGAATCTTATATAATACTAAAGAATACAAGCATTTATTTTAAATTGACGAAATAAATTATCTTTTAATTTTTTAAACTAATATTAACAAATACATTATAATCATAATCTCGTACACATATTTTGATTTGGAATTTTGAACAGCCTGTACACACAAGGTAATCCCTCCTTTGCGTCCAGCCAGCCAACCGTTGGCCACGGCACAGCATTCCACATTATCACGAGCACCTAACAAATAAAACCAACCGCTCCAATACTACCTGGTCTCAAATCTCAAAAACTAGAACCTACCTTCTTGACATCTTCCAATACTGATACATAGATTTATGTCGTCATGTTTTTTTTTCGGAACACTATTTTATACATACATATAGGTACATATAGACACTGATTTGAATATTGAACCCACACTTACTTTGGTTAAAATCAATATTTTTATATTAAAATAACAAATTTCAAACTTGCGTATAAAACTAACTTACGACCAAAATGTTGAAGTTCTACTGAACAACTAAGTGATCGCAAAGTGAAAATGAAACTGGGTCTATTGTCATTTGCGAATAATATTCAAATAGCGAAACGGCAGGTGGTCTTCTATGTAATTCGATGCATTTTTATTACTTTTGAGATACTTAAGAACTACGGTGGTCACTTTCGCTTGAATTCTTGCAAATTTTGTCACACCTTAAAATTTCTTTTTGGAAAAAAAAAATTCGCATTCACTGTTTTGTTTTCGTCTCTGTGGCCAGTGAACCCTTAAAGTGGTTGTAAATCTGTAAACACTTTCTTTCACGTTTAACTTCAAAGGGTGGACAAAAGAAAGTACCTGTTACAATTTTTCACACTAAGCAATAAATATTATGTCTCCTAAAATCACGTTCACCAGGTACTAAGGATAGGTGAGAGTAAAGAATTTATTGTCTAAAATGTTTTATTTAGATTAATTACTTTTTTTTCGCCAATCTTTATGAATTTAATTTTATTAATTTTGTATTTATTTATATTGATATATTAGTATCAGAGGAAATAATCAATTCAAATGTCAATTAAATGAAAGTGAGATAAGTTAAGCGATTACTTTAATGTCAAGAATTACCAGTTTTTTAATTTTATTATAGTGTCTCAACACTAAGTCCCGTCTGCCTATCCTGCTGTGTGCGGGATGCAGCATGAAGCTGATTTTATTATTCATTATTATATTATTTTCTCAAAAAATCATAAAAATACATGTTAATATTACTTGATAAACTTGTGTTAATCTAGTAATATTAACATGTATTATATTTAATATTAACATGTATTTCAGGAGTATCTAACAGACAAAAATGTATGAAATTAATATCAATTGAATTTCATATAGCATAACTGCCAATGGCAGTAATAGAATTGTAGCATGGATATTTTATGGCGCAACTGTACTTTTTCTTGCTGGCTCTTCTAAGGAGAACTCTTCGGACGGACAGAACGGTAGTTCCAACGCATCAAAAGAAAATTCAACTTAACTAAAGATTATTTTGAATTTGAATGTTTTCCATAATTTAAATTTTACTGTTTTTTTGGTCAATTTCCATGAATAGATTATACAAATGAAATTAATTAAAAATAAAAGATATATATATTTATTTAAATGAAAAATTAAATTCTTTGATAAGATAAAATACATTTTCTAATGATTCAAATCAGTAGGTACTAGTAAATTTATTTTTATAACATGTTTAATTATTTTCAGTATATCATATTTATCAATATATCCTTTTAAAAAATAGAGTTGAATTTTAGCATTTATCGATATTTAATAAAAATCAAATAATCAAATAAAAGGAAAAGGCTGTTTATGTAAAATTTTATTTTCTTTAAATGATATTGATTAATCTTTTCTTTTTAGTTTTAGCGCTATTTTGACTTTTATTTGATGTTTAGAATAGATATTTTATAAGGGAAATATATATATTTTGTATTAAAAAATATTTTAACAACTTATCTTTTATAACTCTATAACTAATAAATATTAACTAAGGTTTATGAATTGGGGAACATTAAATATTTTTTTGTCTTTAGGTACTCTTAAAGATTTAAAAAAATCGAAACTACTAAAATCGTACTAAATTAAACTTAGCAATAAATCTGTATCACAGATGTTTATTTATTTATTGATGAGTGTCAAAATAAAGTAACCGTTTTAATATACGCCTATGTATCTATATTTAGTAACTGTGCGTGCTTCCGCTTTTGACTAATATAAATAAACCTACGGGGTTTTTTAAAGTATTGCCACTAAATAAAATAATAAACAATATATTTATAATTTTATTGCAGAGAAAGTCATTTACATATGGTGATTTCTACAGAACAATATAATTTGTATAATATTTGTATAATTAAATATATCTTATACCAGATATATGTATATCTATGTAAACTTGATATGTAGTTGAGTTAAATTGAGGCCAGTCGTGGGGCAAGGGCACAAAGTGTGACTGTTAAATCGACTGGTTGTGGGTTCGATCCTCATTCGAAGAAATAAAATATTTATTTACATGTATATTTTAGTTTCTTCGCTCTGGTGTCGAGGCAAAGCGCGGCGGTGAGTTCCGCCACTCAACACGCAATGCCTCCAGAACTCGGAAAGTGGGGAAACGGAGTGTCTTAAAACTAGGTTCCCTCTGCCTACCCTGCGAGATACAGCGTGAAGCTGTTTTATATAGCTTATGAAATTAGAAATATTTTTTTATGTACATTCTATATGTGATAATTTTTCAAATAATTAATTCTAGTATAAATTTTAAGTAACTTAATAGAAAACCAAATATTCTATAAGGATGTATCATTGAAAGAAATTTGCGACTATTTCGAATATTCTGTTTTTTTGGTAGAACCTAATGTTGTATTTTTGTATCTTTCAACTATATAATGTTTACATTGGTGCCTATAAATGTCTTGCAGCTTATATTGCATTAAAATAAAATGAATTTATTTAAAATGCAGATTATTCTCTTAGTAATATATGTCTGGTTATATATTAAATGATATACGTAATCTAAAATTACCATACAAACCTAACATACCTCTGGTGTCGAGGCAAAGCGCAGCGCTGAGTTCCACCACTCAACACGCAATGCCTCTAGAACTCGGCGGAAAGTGGGGAAACGGAGTGTCCTAACACTAGGTTCCCTCTGCCTGCTGTGTGCGGGATACAGTGTGAAGCTGATTATATGATTTTTTTAAAAAACCGTTATAACACATGTCTTCCTCCACATTGACCCGCCATGAGGGCAACAAGAACAAAGCGTCTAATTCTATTGAAACACCATTATCTAATAACAGGGTGGACCATCCATCACGCGTCGAACCACGTCTCCTCTTCACTTCCATATCCATTAATCAGTATCTATAAACGTATCGTCGACACTTGTGTGTCGAATTTTATGCTTTTTTTTCCCTGTGTTAGGCTTGTGATTTAGCGATTAGCTATATCTAGGCGATATCAATTGTGAATTAAATTATTTTGACTTTTTTTTTAATTTTCTGCAGCATTTTAGTCTAGATCATATTAGAATAGAGTTCATATTATTTTGTTTTAATTCGTATGTTTCGCACACTGGTTGGTCAAAGACATTTTTCATTCAAAATTCCGTAATAAGTATATTTAACTAGTTTTTTAACGCGGCTTTGTCCGTCTGGTCCAATGGATATAACTAAGAATTTATATAGCACATCATGTTAAAGAAAGGTGTATGCATGCGTGGTTTATATATCCTATAGCTTTCTTCAATAATTAGACTAAATAATTTCAATTCGAATCAGTACTTTCCTAACTTAGCGGGTTCTAACAAACAAACGCTTTAACTTTATAATATTGATAAAGACATTTATCACATAACATTTAAATTTCTAAACCTATATATAACAACACATCTAGAAATATTTCTTATAACAATAATATGTACTAAATAAACAAAAGCTACTCAACTATCCAAATTCCCAGGAAATTAGATAAGCATCTCCCATCATATCATGACGTGGAATTCCAACCAATAAGAGGGAGCCATGCGGGCACTGCCAGCTATCTAGTTCTACAACACGCAGCTATGCATACCGATTGCATGTACGTATTCGTACCCGCTATATTCGTAGAATAAAAGCGTGCTCGTGTCGACAGCTATTTGTTAATATCGATCGAGTTTACTATCAGTATAAGTTTCGTGGCATTTATAGTTTGTTATAGTTTGTTTAATTCATGTTTGAATTAATATTATTTAGGTTTGTATTTGGTTATAGCTATCGTTAGGTTAGGTTAGTTATGTAATTACGTACGCGATGTTATAGGTTCGATTCCGAATCGGGGAAGTGTATTCAATATTTTCTGCCTTAATATTACGTAAATGTATATGTATATATATTAATTTTATCGTTCTGGTAACGAGGCAAAGCGCGGCGTTGAGTTCGTCACTAAATACGTAATGCCTCCAGAAATCGGCGAAAGTGAGGAGCGGAAGTATTTTAATGGGAACGGAGTGTTTTAACATTAGATTCCCTCGGCCTACCCTGCTGTGTGCGGGATACAGCGTGAAGCTAATTTTGATTTTGATTTTATGATTGAGGTCTTACTAACAGTAGAAATGTGAGAATGTGTATTAATAGATTTAAGTTTTAATTTTATTTTTAAGGAGTTCTTCTAAAAATATTTTAAAATAAATATAATTAACTTACCCCCTTTGCTCAACTTTATTAAAACATAAAAAAAATATCCATTTGCAAAACTTATTTAATCTTATTTAACTTTTTTATTTTACCTACTCATTGCGCAAAATTTACTTACAATAATTACATTTTCTACAGTAACTTATTAAAGAACGGAATGCAATCGATTAATCTCACTTTTTTCCTCGGAGTACTTAAGCTAGCAATTAAAAGTATCCAACGACTTACGGTTTCCCGATCGGTCAAGGATGTCACCGTAGAAGCAAAATTAAACTTGCTTTAAAAAGAAATCCTTCTAAAGTTTCAAAGTTTCATTACTTTGAAAAGGCAACTTGTTTGCTACTTTGTCCAATAATTAATTTAAGCTAAAAGATTAATGACTGAATAAATATTATATTGTGTTATATTGAAACGTAGGATAAATATTATATGAAAATATATTTAAATGTAGGTATATCTAAATAATCAGAGGCCAGTCGTGGCGCAGGGGCACAAAGTGTGACTGCAAAGTCGACTGGTTGTGGGTTCGATCCCCACTCGAGGAGATGAAATATTTATTTACATTTATATTTTCTCATGTCTTCGCTCTGGTGTAGAAGCAAAGCGCGGAGTTATGTTCCGCCACTCAACACGCAATGCCTCTAGAACTTCGCGGAAAGTGGGGAACGGAGTGTCTTAACACTAGGTTACCTCTGCCTACCCTGCTGTGTGCGGGATACAGCGTGAAGCAGATTGATTTATTTATTTGAGTAATAAGATAAAATAATAAACCTACATTACGTTAGGGTAAATATATTGGTATTAGACATATTAGGTGTTATTTTTTTATTTTGTTAACTATACCGTTATGTTTAAGAAAGCATATAATATGTTAAGTAGTTATATAATCTTTACTATTTTTTTCAGCTTTACGCTGTATCCAGTATAGTAGGACAGAGGGAACCTAGTGTTAAGACTCTATGTTCCCCACTTTCCACTGAATTTTGGAGGCATTGTGTGTTGAGGAGCAGAACTGAACGCCGCGCTTTGCTATCACCGGAAAGAAGAAAGGAAAATATAAATTTACATAAATATTTAATTTCTTTGAATGAGGATCGAACACACAACCATCACACTCTTATGCTCCTGCGCCACGACGGCCTCTAAATATACATGATATTATAAATAAACTTAACAAATTAGGAAGCTCATCATTTTCAAATTTACAAATAAATACAATATCACAATCAAAAACCTATAAAGAGGCAGTCGGAGCTAACAACGTGTTCAACTCGGTTCGTATAATCGATGTGGGCGTACATCGCATGCAATAATTGCGTGCAAATTATAGATTAATGATGTAGATAGTTTATTGTGGTATTATTCATCAAATTTACTATTAATATGAGGCTACCTTAAAAATGTTGAAATTCTTTTTAAGTTGAAAATGTTGAAATTTTTGCCTGATTTTAGTTTTCTCTTGTATATCATTGCTGTGATGTATCGCATACATTTCTAAATAGTAATTTTTATTTTTAAATTAATAATTTTAGGTTCTAGTAATGAAATTTAATAATTTTTGTTTCAATTCTCTCTACTAAATTATATTTGACTTTAAAACATAAATGTTTTCAGTTTAGTTTGTCGTAGCGAAATTGTATTATAGTAATTGATTATTTACTAACAATGTTATAAGATAAGTCGAAATTAAAGATCAATTTAACATGATAATATGAAATTCCGAAAAAAAATCTTTGCCAAAAAAACATATACGAAACTGCACACAGTATATGTCTCTAAATGAAAAAAAAAACATATGACTTATTATGACTTAACACTCAATATTGAGAGTAAATACTCTACAATTAACCTTTAAACAATATCGATTTCCATTTCGAGAATACATTTTGATATATAAAACATCGTTGTAGGCGGTGAATTCCGTTGCCGGTTGAGCGGGCTGATTTCTTAAATAATGTCGGTTTGTGTAGGTAGGGCATAGCAGCTGTACGCTGCTGCAATCAGTCTTATTCCGCGTGGACGGCCCCGATTAGTCAACGCCCGCTGCAGAGACAACCTCCCCTAACCTCCTCACAATATCGATTATTCGCAATCGATTTGTTTTATAATATGATAGATATATATTTATATGTATTGATTGTTAAGAAATTGTTTACGTTATTATAGTGGAAACATGTGTTTTTGTGCGATTCGATATGATACTTTGTTCATAGAAAAGGAGAAATAATTTTTCTATGAACTTATTAATTTATGTAATTTTCAGATATTTTTGGGTTATTTAACATTGTGAAAAACGACAACGTTATTATCGTATATATGTAGGTATATGTTGTAGATAGTCGTCTCTATTATTTTGTACAACGTGTTGTCAGAGTGGATTTCTAATCCTCTTTAACGGCATTTGGCATATTTTTGCAATTCTGCGATTATTTTCAAAATTACAATAAAGTTTATATTAAATCCAATAACTCATATCATTATTAGATAAATTCAAGAAAACTTAAGCCTTAACCAAGACGTTTACAAATGGCCTAGGTCGTGAACCCGCAGTAAACATAAAATTAATAACCTCCACTAAGAAGGTTAAAAAAATCCGTCTTATACATAATATAAGATAGTCGATAAAATTCTCCACCACGATGACATCTATGGGTTAATGCATACACATGTAATTTTTATACAGTAACAAGCTTCATAAGCCTCTAATATATTACCTGATTATCGGCCAGCTTCATCTACTTCGCTGTCAGCGTCTACATTATTGGCGTTTCTATCAAAACAAGTTTCACTATTCTTCAAAATTTATCAATCCCTCAACGAATACCTTAGTTTTATCAATATTTATTAACCGTATTTTATCCACGCGTCTCTTATCGTAAGTTTTCTCACTGCGACATTATAATGAAGAGTTTAAATTTAGGCGTAATGGTTGACCAATAAGATAAAAGGGAGAGAACTACTATGGCAAACATTTATTTTCGTGCTGTAAAGTCTTATGTTTAAGTCTGTAAGGTTTAAAATCGTTGGTTTCAAACGGAAGCAACGGTTAGTTGGCTCGTAATGACGGACGCATGGACCGCTGCATACAAAGCAGTCGGCTACCAGAATAAAGTTATCTCGCGATATATCCCTGAATTAATGACCAACTCGTTACTTGTGTATTGAGATGTTCAGAACATAATGATATAATGTCATTGAACTTCTAACATAAATAATACTTTGACACATTTATATATTATATACGTATATTAAAATTTCACTAAACGTATATAAATAAATATATTTTAAAGACAACTTACCTTCTTACTTATATCTTGTATTAATAATTTTAAATCTTCGAATGATTAACAGCTTTTCTTACAGTTATTAAAATATAAATTTACATGCAATTATTATGATTGATAAGATTTTTTTAATGCAACGATACTTTTAAAATAAAATAATAATTTTAAAAATTATATTATAACGACGTTTCGTATGTAATATTAAATGTATATATTAATATACATTATACAAAGGATGCAATAGAACTTGATGACTGTGCTCTCGTGAATGACCACCTTTGGACTATAATTTGCCAGCCTTTGCCGCCTAGCTAGCAATTTTATAAGCAACCCGTTTAGCATCTCCATTTCGAATAACTTAACATTTCCACAACCCTACAATCTTGGGAACATCAGAGGACCGATAACTACAGACATCACTACGTCCAACCATAATCTGAGATGGAGATAATAATATGTTTATTAAGATGCAAATCAAGATTTTTATGCAACGAGCTAGAGTAACTTGTTTACACACGTACGATTCCGGTCCATAGGAACCTAATCTGGTAACCAAATGTTCATTCAAATGCTAAGGACGTTGTCCACTATTGCGTAGTTCATTTTAAAAAAATATGTATAGACCGAGAGTTAAATGTGCAAGGCACAAGGAAGTATGTAAATGAGGCGTGCGTCATAAAATGTCACATAAATCATATCCACGAGGCTCCTGGCGTCGCTGGTGTCCATTGTCGTTGATGGCGTTTTGCGAAATCAGGTCAGGATCACATGTGCTTCTGCTTCTTTGTTTCTGGTCATTGTGCAATCTTCCGGGTTCTGTTTTCTATTGTGTTTTAGATTGGCGTGCGTTTTTTTTTGGATCTTTGCAAAAACTCCACAATTGTAGGTTTTGTTTCTGCGATTGTTGTTATTCGCAAAATAAAAGTGAACTTCTTTTCATTCTTTTTGTGTGCTTGTTCTATCTGTGGAGCACGTTGTTTTATTATTTAGAAATATAAACATATTTTGAGCAAGATGATAACTTATCAATTTGTAACAAATTTAAATATTTTTATAAATTACTTTACGTTGTTTAATAAATTAAATAATAAATATTTTAAATTTACGACTGCAGAAATTTAAAGAAAATGTAAAAACAACGTCAATTATTAAATCTTACTTTACTGTTCAAGAACATGTAAAAAAGAAAAATGGTAGGATTATATCAAATATATGATTAATTATTTAATATTTATTACCTTTTTGAATAAAACTATTTTATAAATAAACGGGTAGACTACCCGTGACCACGGACTACTGCAAAGTGTTCGAAACGTCGGGTTTCCAAAAATGTATAAACATACAAAATATACGCGATTAATCCGGTTAAAATAGTTTTATTCAAAATGTGTAATAATCGTGAAAATCAAAAGAACGTATTTATTACCTTTGTATTGAAAGTAGCAACCGCTGAAATTCTTGCCGGCTCGTCTCAGCAGAACGAGCCTCCGAGCCGGTGGTAGCTTTATGTCGACTTAACGAATCAAATGTGCTTGCAAAAGTCTATTTAAAAAAAATATTTTGAACATGGAATAAAAATGTATAATTATAAATATTTATATTTATTATTAAACTGATTTCGAATCCCCCTTTTCCTGCTAAACCTTAATAGGTAATAACTACTATTATATGCAACACTAAACGTGAGAATCTAAAGACGTCAAACAAAACAAATGAGCGTGTCACACCATCTATTTATTTGCAAATTTCGTGCAAAAGTAGAAAAAAGGCGAGGTGAGGGTACAAAAGTGTTCTATTCTAGTCGCCAAATGAATAATTACCTTTCACATTGTTCCTTTCAATCTGCGCCCGGTGATCGATCAGCGTCGCGAACTCTTTCAGCTCCACCCTTGCTGCCGCCAGCTCAGGTAAGGCGCAATTAATCTGAAACATCCCAAATCAGTATTACATTAAAAACTAAATAAAAACCTCACGCGGCCTGCTGTTTTTTCGCCGGTACGTTTTCTTTCCCATTCAGATTTTTTTGACAGCACGAAAAATGACGCTCATTTATTTGGTTCGTACACAATGTAGGACTGTTCGAGTATGAGTATTTGCTATAAATACGTATTTTTCTTTACATCTACTTTCTCGATGTGGGGTGAGCATTAGCCCCGGCCTCGAAGGGAATCTCACGTGTTCCTTTTGTTCGATTTCGGAATTTTTGGGGGAGTGCTGATGCTTATATTCTCTTGGAATCCATCAAAATAATCGCCTGCTCATGTATAATGGATAGGAATGTCAACAGAGTTGCTTATGATTTACAGCTCTGGAAAGTATTCTTTGACACTTGTCCATATATATTTTTCTATAAGAGAATAATTAAAATAAACAATATTAAGTAATTCGACGATACACTTTTTTTAAGTAGTAATTACAAGGCTTACAAGATCGAGGTAAGTCGCGGCGCTCTGGTAACCAATAAGCGGCGTTGAATTCCGCCATTCAACACGCCATTCAATGCCTCCAGAACTCGGCGGAAAGTACTGGACGGAACTGTCTTAATGGGAACAAAGTTTTTTAAGACCCTAGGTTCAATCTCCTAGATTATGTGCGGGATACAGCGTGAAACTAAAAAAAACGTATCTACAAACTAAATCAAACTAACAACTCAAACAGAGCTGAAACAAGCAAGTATTAAATTTGTTATGAATATTAAAGCGCAGTCTAACAAAATGAACTCATTAGCACACACATAAAAGGCAATTGTTTCTTTATACATATTTGAATGTAACCATTTGTTTATTTGAATGCCGTACGCGAGCGTGTCCCATATTTGTGTCGGACTGACATTCTGTCAAGAATCATGCTTAATGGTTGTTCTAAGTCTGATTTTTAAGGTTGTTGGTTTCGTCGCCACGCTCAGTGTTGCCAGTTCGGCCGAAACATCGCCTCTTTGTGTGATAAATCGGTGAACATAAATACTTTATTGTCTATGCTCATTTGCTTTGTAATTAGGTAGCAGAATTTGCCTTCTTGAATCTTTAATGAGATGGCAACACGGTGACAGGTTAAAACAAATGTGTGACAAATCGATTTGGTTGTAGTTGTTAATGTGTAATTGTTATCTTAGTAATATAGTATGGTATGGTAGATTTAATTAGAGATGCCTGTCTAATGTTGAATTGTAAAGATATACTAATTTATTTAGTATATTAGGCCTATATAATAGTTATAAGCATATCATCGTCTTCAGACTGTGATGTAATAAGAAAATATTACAAAAAATATATTATTTCATTGAAATTTTTTATATGTGATATTAAAAAAATATATATAAGCAAAACCCATTAAAAAAGTCTTTGTTTGTTTGTCGTTATTGAGACTATTAGTCCAAATATGTACCTACGAGTATACATATTCATTATCGACTTTATAAACTTTATATATTACATATCCAATAAAATTATTCCATAAAAACACCAATTTTCATATAAATAACCTTATATTATTCATAAACTTATTAATAATTCATTGAACGATGAATTAAATATTAATAATTTAATCTCCATTCACATGTTATCAAGCGACGCACCAGATGCTGCGAGACGTAGCCACACCGAGAATTCTTATTCGTGCCTAGATATCAATCAAGCTACTAAAACATTTGTACCAACCACTCGGCGATTTGTCCGAATGAAAAATTAATTTTGCCGATGATTAATATAATGGCTGGCAATAAAACGTAATTGCTGTTTTGAAGTTTTTACATCTTCTTCTTGTCTAAATTAATTTATTAGAGCAACGTGCAATTCGGGGCGGAATTTATTTGTGTACGCAAATTTTTATATAACTTTTATGTATTTTTTTGTATTGGAAACTTATAATATGTTGTGTTTATTTTATGATTATAATTACCATATGATATGCTTCCTCATATAGCAAGGTAGGTAGAGGAAGCCCCTGTGAGACACTTCGCTTTCCACTTTCCACAGAATTCTGGAAGCATTACGTGTTGAGTGGCGGAACTCAACGCTGCATTTGTCCTCGACCAGAGCGAAGAAATTAATACATAAAATGTTTCATTTCCTCGAGTGAGAATCAACCGATCGCGTTTCCACTTGCACGCTTGTGCCCCTGCATCACGACTGACATCTATTGATTGATTTTAATTATATTATTATATAAATATATATGTCATATCAGATCTGTAACGCAAATAAATAATTTAATTTAACACATTAGTTTTTGTCAAAAATATCTTCATTAAACGCTATTAAATTGAAACAATCAGGTGACAGGATGAGGCATGACATTCCGTAAAACAATGAGCGGGTCGCTATAATAATGGAATGAAATATCTGCGGTAACCATTTATATTCTAACACTGGATTCAACTTGACAATTTATTAATCAAACCGATTACCTCCCTAGCAAACCCTCCGCCTATTGTGAAAATATTGTCAAGCAAAACAATCCTATGAATAATTAAGGATTTAAATTTTCATATAACAAAGGTATAAAACAATAAGCGCTCTTCAAAGTGGACAAAGCACCCTGTGAGTGGCGTTTTGGAGGCTCCCTGGCTATTTTACAACGGACGGACCAGGTCCCTGTATGGACCGATCGAGGGTGACGTATGAAGGCACTTTCGCGAATTAATGTGAAATAATTGTGATGCAAGTGTAGTAAGTAGCGCTATTTAACATTATATTTGTGTTTTAAAGTTTTACAATTATTTTTTTTGGTATTTGTTTTGGATGGTATGTATAATTTAAATCATTTGGATGATAATATATTATTTTTATTTTTGAAAGTGATATTGTATTTGAATCTTTTATTCTGTTACACAAATTGATCTGCAAATTTTAATGTATTAAAAATATATAAGAAAATGGAACGATTAGTTCTAAGGCAAGTCTTAATAGGGTAAACCAAAAACCTTAAGAGTAAGCCAAAATCAAATTTTATCTGAATTCTTTGAAAATTCATGTATATTGAAAAGCAATATTGGGTATTATATGGAAATTTGATAATTCTAGACTATATGTAAAGTATAGGCGAATTTTTACAAATTCATACAGAAATCAATTAACTAACATTGGTTTGGTCTGCGTCTCCAACACATGTCGGCCCCCACCAGCTTTTTCCATAACGACCTGTGAGCCCCTCCCTTCTTTAGAGAGAAAGCATAATCCATCACCGTACGTCACCCCTATTTTGGGTCGTTCCATCCCTTTCTTGCGCGAGCTTTAATTCTATATTCCTTATCTCACTCCGCTAGGGGTAGTTTCTCGCTTGACGGGTGATCATTTTTCTTGTGGCGCGCTCAATCATCGCGTCACTATTCCCTTCCCTTTCACTTGTAAGCCTCTTCTACTGGCCTCTCGCTCTTTTTGCCCTTCCTGTCTTTCTGTGTGTCCCTTATTCTATATTAGCGGTGCGTGTTTCATTCTCTGCCGACCAAATATGGCGTCTTTTGTGTTTGATTTTGACGTTTTAATTTTTGTTAATGAAGAGATAATTTTTGAGTGTGCATTTTTTTTTGTTTAATTAAAATGATTAATGGCAACGGATGTTATAAAAAAATGATATGAACCTTAAGTTCTTTTTGTGGAGTATTATTTTATTTTTTTTAGTAACCTGTCTTTAAAAAAAAAAAAAAAATTAAATTAGCTTCACGCTGTATCCCGCACACAGCAGGGTAGGCAGAGGGAACCTAGTGTTACGACACTCCGTTCCCCACTTTCTGCCGAATTCTGGAGGCATTGCGTGTTGAGTGGCAGAACTCAACGCCGCGCTTAACCTCGACACCAGAGCGAAAAAAATGGAAATATAAATTTAAGTAAATATTTCATCTCCTCGAGTGGGGATCGAACCCACAACCAGTCGGTTTTGCAGTCACTCCTCGTGCCGATGCGCTACGACCGGCCTCAACCTGTCTTTAAATAGTAATATAATATTTTAAATAGTAGTAGCTTCTCCGTAGACAATTGTTCAATATTACAGAATCTTAAATTATAGATTGTATTTAGAAACAATATCTACTATAATCATTTGAGTATGATTTAAGTATTTGAAACGTGAGTTATATAAAAACAAAACGGTCAAATGCGACTCGGACTCCCATACCAAGGATTCAGCACCAATTTTAGAATACCATGTCAATGTGGTCTTCAATTTATTATATAAAAATTGACAAACGTGTGTTGAACTACAATTATAAATTTATTATGATGTTTTTTTACTATTAAAACTTTCTTTTTACTGCAAGTTTTAACTTATTATCAATTTTTAAATTTGTATGTCGACGGGAAATACCATCATATAGGCTTTGATTACGAGGCGAATTTCATATAAAACGCCGTAAAAACAATGCATAAGCGCTCGTATCTTTTGATTGCGTTGATTTAGAAGCTTGACTTTTTTTGTGCTCTTAAGGTCCGTACCTAAATAATTGGTTTTAATTTTAGATCCATGTGATCTCGAGATATATCCTCTTGACAGACGGACAAACGGATAACAAAGTGATCCTATAAGGGTTCCGTTTTTTCCTTTTGAGGTATGAATCTCAAAAAAGAAAAATATCTACAAAATTTTTAAGGAGTGTAAAATATAGTACTTATTTGTATATTATCGTTTAAAGGTACTATTCATTTTATTTATCATAATATAATATTTAGAAAGTATTAGTAAGCATATCTATGTCTTTGGCTATCCCGCGCATGTGACTTATACTCTAAGCAAGTATTAAATTAAAATATTTTTCTATGTATGTGTACTACATACGCCTGATAATATACACATACATACATTTTTTAAAAAATAAAAAAGCATTATTTTAAGCCTTTAAGAAGTCTTAACATTTAGAAAGTTGAAAATTTAAGAAGGAATTCCTTTTTATTTTCTCATGATAAACACAAAAAAAAGATAATCTATATTCCATCGCAGTGTAAAATACTATTCAGCATAACAAAATAATCTTCAATCTCGCATATATACAGCGTGTCCGCGTGGGGGCGCCGGGGGACCGCCCGGGATCGCGGTAGATTGACTTGTCAGAATATTTGAATTTTAATCCCGACAGAAATTATATAAGCACTTGTTTATTTAGTCGAGTATTTGATGTTCTTTGCATTGTTTAAATTGGATAGACGTTGCTTTATTAATACGATTTTAATCTGTTATAATTAAAAATGGCTTCTTATTAATTTTTTTAAAAAATAATTAGTATTGCAATGTACAACCTAAGTAACGTTCAAATTTTTAATAAATAAATATATATATATATATATATACTAGCGGACCCGGACGCGGCTTCGCCCGCTTAACCTTTACGAATGCTTATTAGATATATTTAGGAAATTGTTTTTGAATCTAACTAATTTTAATGAAAATACATTATTAATATCAAAGTAAAATAAATATTTAAAAGAATTAAAATTAATTGTGTTGTGTTATGTTTTTGCAAGTACATGTGGTTATTTACATAATACTCAAATACAATAAAAAATATATATATTTTTTGTCTCTGTCTAATATCCAGAATAACTGAACTAATTTTTATTGGACTTTCAGTGATCGATTTTACTGATTTACCCGGGAATAATATTTTTACTCGTTTTCTTTGCGCGCATACATAGATACTATATGAAATAACTGAAGTCCTCTCTACATTAAATATGATAAACTTTGCGAGCAATATCTAATAATCCCAAAAAACTAAAACCACAATTTATTAAGTGTATAACAACTGTATAGATAACCATCCAACCGAGATGAAATAACCAACAATTCTCTCCTTAATACTTAAATAATATTATGCCGATGCCGCGCAGGGCCGCAACTTACACCACACCAAGAAATTAATGAAAATCTAACTAATACTTGAATAAGCGAAGAACCAAAGAAAAGTAAAAATTAATTATAAACAGCAAATAATTACATAAAAATTAACAGTAGTTTGAAAATGTATAAAAATTTACAAAACTGTCAGTTATGTGCCCGTTTGCGTCGGTCATACTATGCCGCTCGTAGGCTAGGTCATTTCGAATCAGTGACATCTTAATTATTTATTAGAATGTTATACAGTAAACTATAATTTCAATCTAGATAAAATGCTAAAAGTGCCTATTATATTCATTTTCATAAGGATCAATATCAAATTACAATAGAAAACACATACAACAAAAATCCGATAAATATAAAGAAAATTAATTAACATAGTTACTTGTTGTTACTCTGTTATTTTGCTCAACCTTCAGAGACAAACATGGTATATGTATCGCGGAATTTTTTAAACATTATTTAAAGAACAATATTTTTGTAAAACATTATTTTTATGTATCTCAGCGCCACGTATGCGTTAAGCAAGCTCATTTTGGGTGACGTTTTCTTATAACAACAAATAAACTTTGCAAACCGTTGCTTAGCAACGGTCGGTTGTTATTAACATGGCGGAATAAATTGCCTGTCAAATTAAAAAGTATTTTAATATATAAGTATATCTGGACAATATTACAAATATGAGAAAAAAAAGTAACCTATGTTCATCAGAAGACCCTCAAGTATCTCTATATGAGTATTTTATCACAATTGAATTAGCGGTTTGGCCCTGATTGCGTAACAGACAGACAGACAGACAGACAGACAGACAGACAGACAGAGTTACTTTCGAATTTATAATATAGGTATGGATATATATATATATATATATATATATATATATATATATATATATATATATATATATATTTCCATTTCTTCGCTCTGGTGTCGGGGCAAAGCGCGGCGTTGAGTTCTGCCACTTAACACGCCTCCAGAATTCGGCGGAACGGAGTGTCTTTCACTAGGTTCCCTCTGTCTGCAATCCTGCTGTGTGGGGGATACAGCGTGAAGCTGATTGATTTATTTTTATTTTATATTAAACATAAAAATATAACGATTTTATATCTATCTGTCTATATATTTGTTTTATACGATATCGAAACTAAATTGAAATACAATATATTTTTTATTTTTAATCCCGGTAAAGAAATGATAGTCCCCATTAATGATACAAGGTTGACTGATACCGCCACCACAATATAAATATTCAATACAGCACTGTATATGTTAATACAACCTCCTCATTGGCTTGTAGATTGCTCTGTCGTTTTTATCTTATACGACATTTAGCTCCGGTAATTCAATTTACTCTATTTACATAATGTCGCCATCTCTAAAGTAGGTGAGTATGGAAATCGTTTGGTCCCCGCTTTATCTTCTATATTCATAGATTATGAGGAAATAAAACTAATAAATTGTACTGTCTTAAATAGAAAAGTAAATTTTAAGTGAAATAATATTTAAATCTCTTGATACGCGTATCTGGTGTAATATAAATTAATTATCTATAAAAGTTGACGTTGTGCATAGGGGTGTGTGGGGTATGTGGTTCGCGGTGGTACCGACTTCATCTCGTGTTGTTTCTGTTTCTACTTTTAAGTGATTGGAAAGAGAAAAAAAAATATTATGCTTTGTAATAAAATATTTATTAGTTTTATAGATATGTATAGTACAGAAAAAAATGTTAAATAATTATAGTCTGAATGTACATGTTACAGACTTTATAAAATTAAATGCATTGCTTAATTTGCGTATTGTAAAGTAAACTGATGCAATTTTATATTTTTTAATTTTTAAATCTCACTTCAGTGTGTGCTATCACAATAACAACAGTTACACCTGTTTAATAACACTTTTAGCTTAAACCTATAGGGCTTTATATGCTCAAATATGTATTTTTGGTACATAATAATACTACCCTAAAAACATCAGCATTTTTTCTACTGCAATATTTTTTTTTGTTTGGCTCCAAATTTTATAAAAACCAAAAAACATCAAATTTGATTTTACTCCTTATATACAACACTATCAGATCAGTTCGCACTTAGAAAGAATAGAACTAAGATATAAAAGAATATACATAAGAACATATCATAGCACAGCCACCATTGTCTGCCAGTGCCTACGCATTAACGCACTGAATCAAAAAACTTACATCACGCTATCGTATAGGAATGGAGATATCTAGAATTAATCGTGCCCCGCCATACAAAGCTGTGAAATATGGCTCTCGTTGTTCACAATGGCTACGTCTTCATCACGACCGTATTGTCTTTTTTTTCCTTCTTAGGCACCACACGCGGATTGTCTTGAGGAGTGGTAACGTGAGTGTTTGTTAAGTTTGATGATTTACTTATTTAGGAATTGGATAATTTATTAATTATTGTTAAGTTTATTACAATTTGAGGCCAGTAGTGGTGCAGGTGCGGAAGTATGTGGCTGTTAAGGTGGCAGGTTGTGGGATTGATTCCCGCTCGAGGAAATGAAATATTGATTTTTTCATTCATTTCTTAGCTCTGGTGTCGAAACAAAAGCGTGGCGTTGAGTTCTGGCACAAGGGAAAATGGGAAGCGGAGTGTGTGAACACTAGGCGTCCTCTGCCTACTCTCTACATGCGTGGTACAGCTGAAGCTGAAAAACAAATATATTTCCTTACATAAATATATTACAAAAATATGCTTAAACAGATATTTTTTCAATGTTACATAAAAAATCGTATCTTTAACTTTGTCTTGTAACATTTTAGTAACTTAAAAATAAGCGAATGATTTCGTATTTTTATATTAAAAAAAAAGCAATAACATTATAAACATTAAAATGATAGGTGAGTTGAGTCACTCAGTACAAAGTAAAAGTAATTCACATTACACGTGGTACAAAACAACTTTCTTCATTCCGCTATCAATATATCGTGATGTCATCTGCGACACCGCCATCTCTCAATTTCCTTCACGCCGAAAAGCATCGCCTAAAAGAGTTCAGAGAAGAAACGATCAAACAATGTCCCGAAAAAGGTTTTACGTTTTCTAAGCGATTGTTTTTTATTTTTACATCTAGAGATACATATTTTTTTTATGTTTAATATTCTCATAAAAGTTATTTATAGAGGCCAGTCGTGGCGCAGTGGCACAAAGTGTGACTGTAAAACCAACTGGTTGTCGGTTCAATCCCCACTCGAGGAGACGAAATATTTACTTAAATTTATATTTCCATTTCTTCGCTCTGGTGTCGAGGCAAAGCGCGGCTTTAAGGTCTGCCACTTAACACACAATGCCTCTCGAATTCGGCAGAAAGTGGGGAACAGAGTGTCTTAACACTTGGTTCCCTCTGTCTACCCTGCTGTATGCGGGATACAGCGTGAAGCTGATTTGATTTGATTTTACAAAAATTATCTGAAACTTTAATTACATACACGTTTAAAAAACGCATAAATAGCTTCTTTTTTAAATATGAAAATAAAAACATTACAATTACGCTTCTTAGTAGTTTAAAAGAGCCATAAAAACATTTGCGAATTTTCGCTTTCGATTATTTACCTACGAATACGACCATCGAATTGTTCATTTTTTAAATTAATTTTAATTTTTGTTTCTTTCAATAAACAATCAAACATACTACAGAAAAACTACATTAAAACAATATATATTTACTCAATAAACATATATATCGATCAGAACACAACATAAACTCGATTTTGGGATTGTTGCAGTATGTTGATACCACTGAATGATAATTTAAATTCATTTTCTCCGCCGCCCGCGCCATCATTTGGACAAATGTTACGTCATTTGTCTAAGAGGCTGGGGGGCGAGGCGGGGGAAGTAGGCTTTCCCCAACACCCCTGGAAAATGGACCCTCAGAAACAGACGTAAAACATACTTCAGTTTAACAATCCTTAAACGGATTCAGAAAACATGTACAATATATAAATGCATCCAATTCCAGCTTCTAACTCCTTCAGCGGAGAGTGTATTTACGTGCGCGTCTATCGAGTTTCATTTCGTAAGCTTCCGAAAATATTTCCCCGAAGAAAAATGGAGCTTAAAAAGTGTGGTTTTTGGTTGTTTTTTAAAAGACAACTCTGGTTTCAATGGGAATTGAATTAAAAGTTACTGTATTTGTGCTACGGCTCTAATTAATTTAATTATATATCTCATTGTGTCCATGTTTATTCAATACGCATAACTTTAACGAATGGGGTGTCTATATGTGCAAGTTAGTGGTAGTGTTTAGTTCACTAATATCGTAAAATAAAATAAATAAATCAGCTTCACGCTGTATCCCACAGACAGCAGGGTAGGCAGAGGGGACCTAGTGCTAGAACACTCTGTTCCCCACTTTCTGGTGAATTCTGGAGGCATTGCGTGTTGAGTGGCAGAACTCCGTGAACGCCGTGCTTTGCCTTGACACTAAAGCATGAAATGGAAATATAAATTTAAGTTAATATTTCATCTCCTCGAGTGGGGATCGAACCTACGATCTAATCCAATTACTGGCCTCTATCTCCACTAAGTAAGTAAAGCCTCTAAGTAATATTTTGATTCTTTTTAAACGTCTTATCATGACTATATATTAGGTGTTCGAAGTTTCGAAACTTAAACAACCTTTAACCTTAAATTTTATATAAACAAAAAAGGTTCACAAAGTATATTTCTCAGTAAAGAGGACAGAGGATTTCAGAGACGGCCGCGAGATTAGCCAATTTTATTTTTTATTTCACCTAATTGTGCCCGCGGTATGCCCTGGAGACGGGGACGTGTCGCGCAGCATCTGCCCAGCTGCCCTGTGCGAAAACCAATTTGAAAAGGCCTAGAAAATATACAGAGACGAACGGTAGAAAACACGCTTTTGCTGTTGTACGCTTTAATTAAAGAACATTCTATAGTCAAAAAATTCTAAAATTCCGTAGTTTTGTTTATGTTTAAAAATTTATTTTTGTTTATGTTTAAAAGTTTATGTTTAAAAATTTATTAACGCCTGTAAGTAATCTTTTAGAATAAATCACAGATAATACTAAGGTTATTAGAGAATGCCAACATAAGATAATGTATTTTTATAATACATTGATCGGAATACTGTAATCAAATTGTAATTTAAAAATTTGTCCTATATTATAAAATTATGAACGTTAGATATCGCAATTCAGAAATTTTAATCTAGCTTTTAATATATAAACGTTTCACAATATAAATAAATACGGCTACTTACATATAAACATATACATTAATATAATATGAAATAAGTTAGTTATATTAAATTAAAATTAGAATTATCTACAATAAATACAAATAATGTATAGTATCAAAGCTTGTATGCTTATACCTTATATAAGAAATATCCTCAGTTTTCTCGTACACGAAGGCGGCACTAGTATTAAAGTATTCATAATATTCATGTATCACCCTCTACAGTCCTTTGGAATTCCTTTTCAAATTGTTTATTATGCCAGTTAGGGAATGTGTAATCTACCGATTGTCAGAATGTAAGAATCCATAATTTACATATAGATACGTATCTGTAACCCAAATGAGGAAAACGTTCAGAAAGTATGTTCCCGACTCCGGCCCTGGCCGACAGTGGCGCCCCCCACCCGCGAGTGACATTGACGGATCGCGGCACATTAGTCATAGTCGAGACCTCACTCCCCGCACCCCCCACCCCATATATACCCTGTTTATTTACTTTTTGTAACGGTATTGATGTTTAATTATAGAGAACGACCCTAATGCGAGACACTTTTGCCGCTGTGTTTTGATAGTCATTATTTAAAAAAAACATTCTTAAAACTAATTTTGGTTCGTCCTTCACGCTCGGTATTTAAAAAATTTTACTAACACTTTTTTTTTTGTTGTAAACCATTTGTCTGCATTGTTTCCATCATTAATCTTCTATGTGTTGTAAATAAACAAAGTTCTAAAAAGCCTATAATCAATTAACATAAACACATAATCTAAAGGCCTTTCATTCTTTAATGTATATGTATCTAAATAATCAATCATTATTTTGGCATCATCGCTTCAATATCGTTACCTGGCGGAGGGCGTACTCCCCTTATCACGAAGCTAAGATAAACGACTTGACTCCTATCTGTTAATTAAGATTTTCGCGAGCTCTCACCTACGAGTGATGTTTGCAATTTAACTCAGATTATTTGGTGACATCAGGTATTTCATCGTATTCTGATTTCATATTACGTAGTCTTAAAATGCCTATTTACGTATATTTAGAAAATAAATTCAAAATAATTTATTTATTACTTACTTTACCTCGTTATATCTATAGATCCGTGAAATTTGATATTTAATTCCATATAATTATATTGTATAGATATATATTATTTATGAAATTGGCATATTTGAACAATTTCTTCACTAACAAAAATAAAAAGACAAAGAAAGCTAAATAAAAAAAAATCCATGAACGTACAGTACTTGAATGTAGTGTAAGAAATTCTTGATAGTTCACTGATCGCCGATAGAGGACGTTTCCTCCTTCGATTTGTCAAGAGAGCCTCATTAAGGGTCGAGTCTGGCGAATCTCAGGGGATTAAGGGCTTTTAAATACGGCCCTGGACAGTTAGAAAGTTAGACTTTGTCTGTGATTTTGATTCGTTTCGTAATTTAAAATAGAGAATTCCAGTTAAAAGTCATTTAAGATAGCTTTATACAGTTATTGTGACTTTCATTTAACTTATAAATATATATTTACAGTTTTTTAACTATATTTTTTTTAAATGATTATATAATATTAATTAATGAACATGGATTCACGATAGCAGCGTAAAAATTCTCATCATCAATTCGTAATATTTTCGCCCATTTAAATATTACAACTATAAAATAACACGTAAACACACAGATCAGAAAATACAGCGATTATAACAACATTATCCGATGGAAAAGAACTTATCACGACCGCCAATCAGAAATGAGAACTCGAAATAAATCGATGTTACGTCCAATCATTACTCCACGTCAGGATTCAGTCAATTAAAATATCGTTAATGCATGACAACTGTACAAAAATGAACTTTAAAACAAATAATTAAGTTATATTTTACAACGGCTTGTATATTACCTTGTGACGGTCATTATGGTAAAATGTAGTATAGTATGAAACCACGAAATCGGTGTCGGAATCCGAATAAACCCGGAAATACAATTGCTGCTACCATAGCAGCATAAAAATAACCTTAAACAAATAATAATATATTCATGGGAAAATTAACATTTAGTAAAAACATATTTTTACATCAGGCGATTTTTGTGTACAATTTACTTACGGTTATTATGTGTTATATTTCAGAATTTAATCCCCATTATACCTGTATACAGTTTTCGTTACCTACATGTGTATAGGTAACGAAAATGTATCAAAACTTTTAGGGTAATTAATTTTTTTTTTAATGTAGCTTTTCAAAAAACCGATTACGAACGTAGCTAAAAACTTCTTCAATTTCAACTGGATCCTACTATCAACACCTAAGCAGACTTGCACCAAGCTTAACTTAAAGTGTATTCTTTCTTATAAAAAAAGAATAATCGAAATCCGTTGGCGTGACAGTTATCCATACATTTGTTGATCACATATCTAATGCAATTTTAATACTTATGTGATTCTCCTATGGATGTCGTTGTCGAAATTAAAATGGGTATCACACAGTAAGAGCTAGCTTTCAAATAAAAAAAGAATTATCAAAATCTGTTCACCCAAACAAAAGCTCTGAGGTAACAAACATAAAAAAATATAGTCAAATTGATAACCTCCTTTTCTTGAATAAGTCGGTTAATTATAATATGTATTATTTATGTTATTTGGAGCATTTTTACTAGCAAATATTTTGAGGAGGAGGCAAAATACACATTTAATATTGTTTAGGGATTGACAATCGTGGCGCAAGAGCGCAAAGTGCGACTGTAAACGCGACTGGTTGTGGGTTCGATCCCCACTCGAAGAAATCATATATTTATTTAAAAACTGCGGCGTTAAGTTCCGCCACTCAACACGCAATGCCCTCAAAATTCGACGGAAAGTGGGGAACGGAGTGTAGGTGCTAGGTTCCTTCTGCCTACCCTGCTGTGTGCGGGATACAACGTGAAGCTGGCTGGCTACAAAAATGAAATGAAGTATGTAATTGTTGTTAAAAAAATAAGGTTCATGGTACAAACCTAAATACATATTGAAATAAAATATATAAGCTCGTTAGTTTATATTGGTAAATAAAAAAAACAGTTCGGAGTTTAATAATTACCTTAGTAGACTCGACGCTTACATAAACATATATTTTGTATATATATACATTTCTTATATTTGCCATGATTATTTAGTACTTATATACATACTTCTTTTAAGATTGAATTAAATATATACTTAAAATTATTTTTAAAAGCATTTTAGTACATTTAAAAATCAGCTATATAAATCTTATATATAAACAACAAACTGATACAGCCTTAAAAAATTACTCGAGGCCAACAACAACACACAATAGACAAAATATTAAAATAAATCCTAGATATGTTTAACTACCAGTAATAATTAGAGATACTTTCTTCGCTCTGGTGTCGAGGCTAAGCGCGGCGTTGAGTTCTGCCACTCAACACGCAATGCCTCTAGAATTCGGCAGAAAGTGGAGAACGGAGTGTCTTAACACTAGGTTCCCTCTGCCTACCCTACTGTGTGCGGGATACAGCGTGAAGCTGCTAAAAAAAATATATTGCTTATAATTGTAAAAAAAACCTATCTAAATCACCAATACTCTTAAAACTTATAATATTTTAAATATTATCTCGACATTTTCTTGTTATATAGGATAAATTACATGTAATTCCGCTCTCCCGGGATACCTGAGTTCAGTGAAAAAACACGAGACATAGGCGTCTCGGTGCGTCGCAAATTACGATCATCATCTTCTCATCAGAGGCGTGGGTAACGTTGATGTATAAGAGGCTGGAAGGCTGGAGGACAAGATATTATACAATGAATAAAAATATACAAGAAATATTATATGATGGTGTGTTTTTCTAAAGAATAGTTAATGTAGAGTCGTTTTTAGGATATTAAAAACATCTTAGACTCTTAGATTGTACATTTTTTGATGGTCTTAGTAAAATACTGTATTTGGTCTTATAAGTATTTGTTATAGTTCATTTATAGTTAGAGTAGCATAAAAATGTCATTTAAGATATTTTTTAATAAGAATCTTATTGATACCAGTCTTATAAAGTATATACGAACTTTATTCATATTGGATTTTTTAGATTAGATACTATGATAAATAAAATAGAAATCAAATATAATATAAAATTTTATTATATATCTAAATAATATTTTTTTTATTAGACATTGTAGTAGTTATTTAAATACTTCATAAAATATACTCTACATTAAAATTCATTATAAATTAGTATTCAAGAGTTAGGAAACAGAGTTAATAGATATTCCGTCTACAGTTTTAAACTTTAAAGTTCAAGCCGCGAAAGAGTTAAATTACAAGGAAATTAAATCTTTGTACTTTAATGGTATATTCATTTTCAAATTAATAAAAATAATATTTATAAATTTATTAATATTTGATAATAATTACTGAATTACAGTTAAATTAATAGTCTTGTAAGAGATCATTTAAAAAATCATTCATTATAGAATATTGTGTAACATAACGTTTTTGTACTATTCACATATTTACAAACGCTGTAGGTAGTGTGACCCAAAATCGCACTTTATGTAAAGAAATCAAAAGAAATAATTACAATAGAATACATATATAGAATATGAACTCACAATCATCATTTTCATTCAAATACATTACAACTGCGCGAAGACCACATCGATTAATTATTAAAATATATTATAGATATTTGTTTTAAACATACAGTTTTCTTAGTATTTACCATTAGCTGACGGTTGATTTCACGGGTCGACATTAGAAAGGCAGTGGCGGAACGGGTGACGGTAAATAATCGGTGCGCACGCGCAACGAATCGGAGTGACTTATAAGCAATTGCATCTGTTCATGGTTTTTAAAGGTAGCAATGGGTGTCTGCTTTGAAATGGAATATTTTATTGTATTTAAAACTTTCTTAATATTTCATGAGTTATGTATTGGTATTATTTTCTATTAGTAATAGTATGTAGAGTAGATTCTAAGTAGACTAATTTGTTTTTAATAAAAATAATGTAATGATATATATCATCTAAGTTCTAATACTGTTCAATGTACAAACAACAAGAAAAGAATAATTTTATTAAATAATATTAAACTATAACTAAAATTAAATTTCAAATGTTTGTATATACATATGTGGCAGTAGCATAGAAAAAGGAAATTACCAAAACGAATCGAATGTAAAAAAGTGGGTTGGGCGAGCACATCATTAGTATAAAGACGAACCAATGGTCGGTACCTAAATGTCATTAGCGTTAACTTTTACCGTAATTTGAGGTAGTGAAGAATCACTAAAAAATGTATATTCATGTAGGAAAAAAATGATTTTTTTAATGATAATTATATAAAAGTATCAATTTGTTGTTATTAAAAAGCTCTAAGTCAAATTACAAGGTTCACATCCAACTAGGCAGATTGGTTTCAATTTGTGGTAAATATAATTCAAATAAGTAATTTCATATTTTTTATAGATTAATATGAAATATAAGAAGAATGTTATTGTATTTTTAAATAATGTGTTATAGTTATTTGTATATTTTCACACTTTATATATGTATTGAGCTTCAGTAGCTTTGTTTGTATTTCCTTACTATAATTACTAATAATTATTGTAAGCAATTAAATATTATAAACATCTATTTTCTTTTATATAAATATTCTCAATATGATTATTTATCTGACGATATTATTAGAAGCTAGTAATTCTAGTGTATCACTGCCGTAACTGAATGTACCTATTTAAATACCGTTCTAAAGCACAACGATTGATTTTAAAAAATAAAAGTGAAACTAGTGTTTCATATATTTAGTTAATTTACTAGAAATAATATTTAAAATATTTTCTTAATTTTAAAGACATCACTACTTTACGTACGTAATAAGACCATGTAGGCGAATCCAGCCAATTATGTTATACATTTAAAAGCAATAACGGCACATCTATTATAGTAGTTATTTTCTTCACGTAAACTTCGAATTTTGCTTTATTGCAGAGACCTCTTTTAAGAAAGAAAAATTAGAAACTTATAAAAAACTGAATGTATTAGAACTCAAAACCTTTATCTTTATTCCAAAAATCTGATATGATCCTAACATTGTACTTTATTTACTTATATAGGAAGAGCACGTGAATACTATTACGTACTATTTTAAACACAAATATTCCCTCAAATAAGAATTGAAGCCATACTTATTTTATACAATCAATTTTATTATAACTGCTACTAATGAAACAGTTTTCTTAATTTTTTTAGCTTTAATCTTTATTCCACACGTAGCGGAGTAGGCAGAAGGAACGTGTGAACCCAGTGTTTCTTCATTATGTGTTGAACATAACGCCGCGCTTTGCATTGTTACCAGAGCGAGGAAAAAACTAAACATTTGATATTATAAAAACGTATAAAAATTTGAACGTAACAGGACTCGAACCCGCGCCTCTTGGATTTTTTTCGTTCCTAAGTGTTGAATAACGCTTTGAAAATGTTAAAAATATTTGATATTTAATTTCTGACAATGGAACCTACAACATGTCGCGTTAACAGTTACACATTTGTGCCCCTGCGGCACCACTGACCTCAATATCTCATAATAGTTCCTTAATTTTCTTATTACACAAAAAAATATATAAATACTTAACTAATTACAACAGAGTACAATATTATTGGAAATACGTAATTAGACCCTACGTTGTATGCAATATTCTTAGCAAGATCTCTATTATCCACGCTAGCATTGTCATAGCAGTTTTTACGGGCCGTGCGGTGGGCCGGTCTAATTACGTATCATTATTATAATGCATTATAATGATAGCCAATTTGTAACAGCTAGCCGGCTCTCAATGAGGTGTGGAAACACCGTTTTGCGGTGCCCACCTAAGGCACGGTTGGCACGTCTAAGCTGTGAGAGATAGCGTTAGACATGAGAAACACTTTCTAGATATTAAAAATAAATAAATAAATCAGCTTCACGCTGTATCCCGCATACAGCAGGAAACCCAGTGTTAAGACACTCCGTTCCCCACTTTCTGCCGAATTGGCAGGCATTGCGTGTTGATTGGCAGGACTCAACGTCGCACTTTGTCTCGACACCAGAGCGAAGAAATAGAAATATAAATTTAAATAAATATTTCTTCTCTTCGAGTGGGGATCAAACCCGCAACCAATCGGTTTTACAGTCACACTTTGTGCCACTGCGCCATGACTGGCCTCAAGACGATATTACCATATAAAAATTATTTGTAAGCACTTGTGGACTTTAATGTGATCAAAATGTTATTTTTCTGATTTTATTTAATGTTAGTTGGATTGATGAGATGAGTGTATTGTAAACGAAGAAGGTATCATTTTACGTAGTTGAAGATGTATAAAGTTAAGATACTGTTTAAAAAAACATTTATAATTATAAATTTGCAATATTGCTCCAAAAATTTAGCTTTACGTTGTCCAGTATCAGTATCTTTGATACTGTGTTTTCGAAGTTCAACCGAGGTTCTTCCTTCCTCTTGCCCATGGGTTTAGGAAAATGAGAGGCTGGGTGAATCGTGCCCACCCCAGGGTTTTCTGGGAATACTCCAGTAATTTTACAAACCTAATTTCTTCCCGGAAAAATAAAAAAATCTACGTATACACGAACATATCTGATCACTTTACCTTCATATATATGCTCTAAACATAAAAAAATGTCTCTTCAAATACGTTCACGTATGAAAAACACACTCAACCCAACTATTTATTTTAAACCACCGCACAAACGTTAAATTATTCATACATAGCACTAGCGACCAGTAGTCAATATGCAGTTAAGAAATCCATATTGATAGCGTTTATGGCTGTAATTTATATATCATTAAAACAATATGACTGGATCTAGATAATAATAGTACATGAAACGTTACTTTAATGAAATCTTGAAATACTAGAATAACTTGAAAGACTAGAATATAGTAATAAGATAACGTACCATTAAGTAATAAGCTTCGTAACTAAAATATTTATAAGAAGAGTATGTTATTTTTATAAATATAATATTATGGGCAATAATATTTCTGTTATATGACCATTGGGATGCAGTGGGACGGCGTGTGACTGTGAGCGCGAGAGTTGTGGGTTCGAAAGGAAAAAACTAGAGATACTTCTAATTTAAAAACATAACAACTGAGGAAGTGATAAATGTGAGAAAATGGAGGAGTGGAAATTTAAAAAATCCTTCTTATCAAATCTTATCAGCAAAAAAGGAATCTGATAATATTACCTCAACGAGAAAAAAAAAACTAATACTTTTTTCTTCTATTTATAGCGTATTTAATTAGCAACTTCTTCTAATTAGCAATTTTTCTAAATGATAAGAAAGATAAGGGTTGTTCCAAACATAAATAAATACTTATCAATTTCCTTATTTATATGTCAACCCCATGTTACGCTGAATAAGGCGTTCTTACTAACGAGTTGACAGTGCAGTCATTAAAGCAAAAAGGGGACGACCCGAAAATCCACTTAGCCAGCCGAGTACGAAAGAGTTAACAACTCAAGTTACCCCGAGTTATATTCATATATTAAATTAATAAGTTATTCTTTATATATATTTAATTTTTATAATTATATTTAGCACAAAGAAATCATATTTCGTAATATATATATAATAATTTTGTTTTTATATTTAGATCGTCGGTATAGAGTTCCGCCACTCAACCCGCGATGCCGCAATGAGTTCAGCAAAAAGTGGTGGATGGAACGGAGTGTCTTAACACTAGCTCCTCAAATATCCTCTGTCTACTCTGATATGTGCAATATAAAACAACACTGTGCAAGATAAAGCGGCAGTCTTAAAAAAAATCAACAAACTACTCACACCTAGTACTACCTATATAAGATCAGCTTGACAATTATCCTGGAATATCCAAATCCCAATTAGGCTTATGTTTATATTTAAAATAGATTTTCCCTTTCCGTTATACAAAGTTTGGTGTTGGGTTTCGTTACCAAAAACACGTCACGTCTAGTATCTTAGTTGTTTTGAAAATAGAAAAAAATAATAATTATAAACGTCTCACATCTTAAAGTTGAATTGACTTCGAAATTTATTTTTTTTGCTCTAAAGATTTAAGGACCTGAATATTTGATATTAAGTTCAGCTTTATCTCCATCTCCATCTTGACAGACTAACAAACACACGGGTAACAAGCTGATTCCTATCAGATTCATCATTAATAAAATAATTTAAGTAACCGAAACCCTAAAATTACTTAATTACGCAAACTAACCATCATTCCAATCAGAATAAACCTACAAATCTAAACAGCATACGCTCTGTAAATTAACAAGATCAACGACTTCACAGCACCCGATCGGCGATCTGATCACCACGAGACATCAAAATGTAAATCGAGGAAACTTCAGCTGGAATAAACTACATTATGCTCGAACTGTTCAGTTTTACAGCTGGAATAACAACCCGCGTCTAGGGAGCGAGTGTGCAAACTTTTAATTGGCGTGCCATTAGGGCGGGCGGGAAGCACTAAGCGGTTTGTGGTGTACCGGCCTGCTCTCCCGAGCTTTTAATTCCTCTCTCACCTCTATATAGGATTATGTTGATTACGTATTCCAATTCTAACCTGATTTCTGTTTTATTGATATTAATTTGTAGTTGTAGGTAGGTACTGTCGTTTGAACTTGTATCTGGTTGCCTATTATTTTGGTTTCATTTATTGTTAAAAACTGTTATTTTTGGTTTGTTTTATTGTTGCGTATTTTTATTTATATTGTAATTAGAATATGTATTGAATTTAAAGCGGAATTTTTATTATTTTTATATATAATACAAAAAAATCAATAATGTCTAACTAGATTATATAAACGACGTGTTCGACCACAATGTGATTACACAAAATAGTTTTCTTATATGACATTATTGGAATACACGTGAAACCTTCATACTTGCACGTGCTTTAAAAAAAATATAAACAATAGATCCTATGTTAAATACAAAAAAAAAAGATCTGTGGATTCCACTTCTAAATAAGGCAATTATATTTAACGTTCGAATTGTAAGTTTTTCTAGAACAATCAGGCGAGGGCATGTCTCCTAACGACAACTCGTTACCGCCACAAATCTCCAACATTACTATGTATTAAAACTCTAAAACTTCAGTCGTTTCGCCATTGAGTTGAAACAAAAAGTTTCTTACATCACAAACATTAAAATTCATGTCTCGAACTGCGGGAAGTCATGAAAGCGTTTGACGCAAGGACGTCTTATCTTGGAGCTGTTGAAAACAAACTTGGCGAATGATATACGAAATATATTTTTATATTGAAGTATATTAATATATATTTCTTTTTATGTTAAATTATTTTTTTCATAAATAATCAATTATTTTATAATAAGAATAAAAGATATAGTTTATTTTTGTAATCTTTTTTCGCCATTTTCCGTATTAGATTTTCGCAAGTGGCGCTTTTTGCAGATTTTCCACGACAACCCTTAGAGAATAGGGGTTGAATTCATTTCAGTGCGAGAGGTATAGATGGCGTAGATTTTTCTTCCAGCTTTATTACTGAGGTTAAAAATAGATGGCGCTAGTAGCTCAACTTTTAGAAACACATATTTACTAAGTTATTTATATATCCGCAGCATATTATGAATAAATTTAAATATATATAAAAACTAGCGGACCCGGACGCGGCTTCGCCCGCTTGAACTATACGAATGCTTATTAGATATATTTATAAAATTGTTTTTGAAAATATCTAACTAATTTAAATGAAAAAAATATAAGTAAACGTAATCATATTAAAATATTAATAAAAAAAACTAAACAAAACCAGCTACATCAAAGTAAAATAAATAATTGAAAGAATTAAAATTAAATGTATTGTGATATGTTTTTGCAAGTGTATGTGGTTATTTACATAATACTCAAATACAATAAAAAAATATTATATTTTTTGTCTCTGTCTGCCTTTCTATTTCACCGAGCTAATGTCCAGAATAACTGAACTGATTTTTTTAGACTTTCAGTGATCGATTTTGCTGACCCGGGAAAAATCTTTTACACGTTTTCCTTGCGCGCGTACATAGATACTATATGAAATAACTAAAGTCCTTTCTACATTAAATATGTAGAAGTTTTGCGAACAATATCAAATAAAATCCCAAAAAACTAAAAGTATAATTTATTAAGTGTATAACAAAGGTATAGATAATCATCCAACCGAGATGAAATAACCAACAATTCTTTCCTTAAATAATAAATACTTAAATAATATTATGCCGATGCCGCGCAGGGCCGCAACTTACACCACACCAAGAAATTTATGAAAATGTAACTAATCTACTACTCGAATAAGCAGAGAACCAAAGAAAAGTATAAATTAATTATAAACAGCAAATAATTACATAAAAATTAACAGTAGTTCGAAAATTTGTGAAAATTTACAAAACCGTCAACCGTCAATTTCGAATCAGTGACATCTCCTTAATTAATTATTAGAATTTTATACAATAAACTATAATTTCAATCAAAATGAAATGAAAAGTGACTATTATATTCATTTTCATATATAACGATCAATATCAAATTATAGAAAATACATACAACAAAAACTCGATAAATATAAAGTAAATTAATTAAAATGGTTACTTTTGCTCAACCTTCAGAGATAAACATATATCATCGTGGACTTATTTAAACATTATTTAAAGAACAATATTTTTGTTAGACATTGTTTTTATGTATCTCATAAGGTTGAGTCGGCGCACGCCATGTAACCGTTAAGCAAGCCCATTTTGGGTGACGTTTTCTTATAACCACAAACTTTGCAAACCGTTGCTTAGCAACGGTCGGTTGTTATTAAGATGGCAGAATAAATTGCCTGTCAAACTAAAAAATATTTTAATATTTTAGTATATATCGACTATATTACAAATATGAGAAAAAAAAGTAACCTATGTTCATCCGAAGACTCTCAAGTATCTCTATATGAGTATTTTATCACAATTGAATTAGCGGTTTGGCCCTGATTGTGTCACAGACAGACAGACAGACAGACAGACAGACAGACAGAGTTACTTTCGAATTTATAATATAGGTATGGATACTGACGTACTTAAATTAAATTGTGAATTCAAAGTAATTTATGGAAAAAATATAATGTAGTTTTTAAATGAAATAATCAAAATGGACATATAGGATATTTGTTGTAAAATAACAATTTGTCACTAGACAAGGGTGTTTGCCCAAAAGAAAAAAGGATACTCAATTTATGTTTCATTATTTGATACATTTTTTCTGTATTTTTTTATAAAATTAAATAATACAAATCAATTTACAATTCTATTTTATATCTTAATAAAGTTTATAAATATAATTTAACGAAATGTATTACAATATAACGTGTAAAAATATGTTTGAGTCAGATTGGCCCCATGTTATATTATTAGGAATATCTACGAACGTTATGTATTTAGGGTTAATTTGGAGTATCTTAACGCACGCTTTGCCTTAATTCTTAATTGCTCCGGTCGGGTATCGGGAACTCACAACCGTCACGCTTACATTCTGGCGCTATAACGTTGCACTACGACGGCCTCAATAAAAATAATCAATTGAAAACAATTTTCCTTGGAACGAACGCTAGATCCCGCACACAGCAGTATAGGCAGAGGGAACGTAGTGTTAAGACACTCCGTATCACACTTCCGTCGAATTCTAGAGGCATTGCGTGTTAAGTGGTGGAATTCAACAACGCGCTTTGCTTCGACACCAGAGCGAAAAATGGAAATATAAATTTAAATAAATATTTCATCTCCTCGAGTGGGGATCGAATCCACAACCAGTCGATTTTACAGTCACACTTTGTGCCACTGCGCCACGACTGGCTCCAATCCAATGTGATTGATAGATAAAAAAAAATGTATACCTATCCATATATTTTCAAAGCAACATCGCTTAAGCAAATTGCAGATTGAAAAGAATTTCATTTTTAAGCGTACCACGACAAGTTCGGAAATGTTGGAGCGAACGCGCGAACACCGGCTGTGGGAGATTAGACACGCTAGCCGGAACAATTTTTTAATATCCCCAAACAAGGAAGGCGAGACGCTCACTGGTTTGCATTATGTGGATACTACAAATGCGTTCTTGTTATAATATACTTTAAAAATAAATCAGCTTCACGCTGTATCCCGCACATAGCAGGATAGGCAGAGGGAACATTATGTTAAGACACTCCGTTCCCCACTTTCTGCCTAATTCTGGAGGCATTGCGTGTTGAGTGGCAGAACTCAACGCCGCGCTTAACCTCAATATCAGAGCGAAAAAATGGAAATATAAATTTATGTAAGTATTTCATCTCCTCGAGTGGGGATCGATCTGTGGGTTCGGTCCAGTCGGTTTTACAGTACCACCTCGTGTCACTGCGCCACGACTGGCCTCATAATAATATACTTTATATTTATGATAAACTAAAGTACTTGAATCGCCGAAGGATTCAGTAAAACATTTTTGTTTAGATATGCATATGAAAACAATATTTAATAGTGATTATATTTAAATCCTAAATATTGAATCTTTGATGTGTAAATAAAATTGAAAGGTCAAAAATTATTTTTGTTCTTTTTATGGTTTTTTTTAAAGATAACCAAATACATAAAGTTAATGTACATGATCCTTAAAGTTTATACATTTTTTATTTGTTGCAAATCTATACACCTAGCCGGCCACTACTAGTAGCACTAACAAAAAATAACTCAAAATTAGCTATAGTATATCCATCAATTTTCATAAAAGAAAAATAAATTAAAAGTTTAAGAAAGTAGATCCATACAAAGTGAGCGTAGAAAGGACATTAACAGCGAGCGAGTTTGACAGCCACAATTCGTGTCGCGGCCGAATTACCATACACTTGACGCTTGCACTTGTCAGCCTTATATTACTAATATCATGTACTATGTGGTTTAGTTTAGATAATATACTAAAAAACTATAAAAAATGTTAAATATAATTATTTTTGAGGCCAGTCGTGGCGCAGCGGTACGAGGTGTGACTGTAAAACCGACTGGTTGTGGGTTCGATCCCCACTCCAGGAGATGAAATATTTGCTTAAATTTATATTTCTATTTCTTCGCTCTGGTGTCGAGGTTAAGCGCGGCGTAGAGTTCTGCCACTCAACACGCAATGCCTCCAGAGTTCGGCAGAAAGTGGGGAACGGAGTGTCTTAACACAAGGTTTGCTCTGCCTACCCTGCTGTGTGCAGGATACAGCGTCAAGCTGTAAATTATTTCCGAATGAGGCCAAGTGCACAAGCGTGTAACAAACGCGACAAGTTGTGGGTTCAATCCCCACTCGAAGATATACAATATATAACATTTTCATTTAGTCTTGTTTCGAGGAGCGGAGTGTCTTAACATAAGGCTCTCTCTGGCCACCCTTCTGAGTGCAGGATACAACGTGAAGCTGAAAAATTCTGATTCATTATTTCTGAATACTTTTTTCTAGAAAAAAATATCACTTTGTTGATTGTATCTGGACGATCGGTACACTTACTACACCATTCATCTTTCATTAGTCAAAATCAAATTCAACGTTTTGTCTTAGTTAGGTTTACGATTTGATGAAGTTAAAAATTCTTGCGATAAATAATTTTAATTATTTTTTACTCACAGAAGTCTCGAAGGGAGTTAATTTAAGCTAGTTATTTTAAGCTATACTCCGAATATAGCAGAGGCAGAGGAACGTTAAGACACTACGCTACTCACTTTCCGCTGAATTCTGGAGGCATTACGTGTTGTGGCGTAACTCAACGCCAATCAAGAACATGTAAAATACTAAATCTTTATTTCAAAAGATAAACAGGTCGCCTCTGAACTATTAAAGACCGATCATTACTCAAAACAAATGTTAACTTAAATTTTTCCGGACAAAAGCCTTAGACGGGGAGTGGTTTCACAAACACGGATTTCCAATTAAGCCAGCACCTGATTGGCAGGTCGTTAGTCAATGTTGAGCTGAATATGGGTGAGACTATACGTTGCTTTGAGTTTACTATATCTTTATAGCAAGATTCTAATGATGTAGAACTTTTGTATAAGATATTTGATTATAATATAGTTTTAAATTATGTCTACGCTTAAAGTTAAAGCGCAGCGTTGAGCTTCGCCACTCAACAAACAATGAATCCAGAACTCGGCGGAAAGTCAAGAACACAGTGTATTACCACTAGGTTCTCTCTGCCTACCCTGCTGTGTGCGGAATACAGCGTAAAGCTGATTTAATTTAATTTTTAAGCTTAAAGTTGATAATAGTTAAAAAAGGTATGTTGGAGAAATCATTTTGTAAAATATGAAATCCTACTTCCTACTAATATTATAAATGCGAAAGTTTGTGAGTATGTATGGATGTTTGTTACTCTTTCACGCGAATACTACTGAACCGATTACGATGAAATTTGGTATGTAGGTAGCTGAAGACCCAGAATAACATATAGGCTACTTTTTATCCCGGAGTTCCCGCGGGATTGATTCCTAATTGAAAATAGATACATTTATCGCTTCTGAAAACTGAATGCGTGATCTCAGGGTCAAACCTTGAAGGTAGGTCTACATTTGGACACGCCATGTTTTTCTCATGGGTAGCTCTATGTGGCTTGCTCACGTGTTTCCAAAGCAAAAAATGTGTATGTTTATGCTGAAGGAAAAAAAACGTTAAATATAGTTTATAGGAGCATACTGCAGTAGCTACCAATAGACCTGTGATTAGAATTTATAGCTTTGCAATACTTAGTTACCATATTTCTTATGTTCATAATATTGTTACGTTATCATAGGGTTTCCACGCGGACGTAGTCGCGGGCGGCCTCTAGTAAATTATATTTGAAGTATAATTTACTTCTACATGATTTGATTGTATACAGCATATTTCACTGTCGTAACTGGCTGTTCTAGCTTACAATATATTTCATACGACCTTTAAGAAAATAAGCCTTAATTATTTAAGCTCGTTTCTTCTGTTACCATACTAATGCACGATAACTTTTATAATATAATTATTTTTTTTTGCTTCACGCCGCACCACCTATATAATAGACTAGGCAGAGAAAACTTGGTGTCAAGACATTCTGTTTCCCACTGTCCGTAAAATTTTTAGGACATTGCGTGTTAAGTAGCTATATTTAATGTAGCACTTTGTCTTGTTACCAGAATGACCGTGAAAATGAAAATACGTAATCCCCATAAGTAGCATTCAAGCCCACAACATCGCTCTTAAAGTCAAACGATGATTTACAAATTATTGATATAATTAAGTATATTAAATGTTTTAGACAGAATCCAGTGACACTATAAGTACAGTTCTAATTATATTAAATGCAAATTCAAATTTAAATATAAATTACAAGAATTTCAAAGAAAACTTCTTCAAATTACGAACGCGATCTCGTTGCTTACGTCATACTTTTTTATCAGCTTCACGCTGTATCCCGCACACAGCAGGGTAGGCAGTGGGAACCTAGTGTTAAGACACTACGCTCCCGGTTTTTTCCCGAATTCTTTAAGCATTGCGTGTTGAGTGGCAGAACTCAACGCCGCTCTTTGCCTCGACACCAAAGCGAAGAAATGGAAATATACATTTAAGTAAATATTTCAACTCCTCGAGCCCCACTCGAGGAGTTGAAATATTTATATATCAAACCCACAACCAGTCGTTTTTACAGTCACACTTTGTGCCCCTGCACTACGACTGGCCTCATACTTACATTTTTTATCCTCGCCTCGTACGTACTTTTTTATCTTCACACTATATTTTGCATATAGCGAAGTACTAGTCTAGGCGAAGGGGGCCTATTGTCATTAAACGTCGTTCCCCAATATCCGAACAAAATTTTAAAATTAATTATTAAATTTTAAAATATTAAATATATTCCAAATCTAGGCCAAATACATGTCTTATATTACAGAACATCAGTCAATAGAAATTTATACATACAGATATTATACCCAAGAATTTCAAAGTAAACTTCTTCGAATTACGAACTTGGTTGACTCCTTAATTACGCTATAGGTACATATAACATAAAAGAACTGTCTCCATATAAAACATGATTGATGAGTAGTTTCGCATCGCAGTGAAGATATCAGCAGAAATAGATAGAAACATTAAGTGTATTCCTATGTTGGCTCTGATATCATTTTCATAGGCACCGTCAAGGTTTACGCAACCCCCATACGATAGTGGATATAGAAATAAATGGAGACGACTTTCTAAAGCGTTTGGTTAGCAATTTCGTTGTATTTTGCAGGATATTTGTCATATTTCGACTATGTATGTACATGTCGATTATTTATATGAACAGTAGATAAAAAAATAGTGATGCTATGGAGGAGATTCTAAATACTAAAGCAGCTTTAATCATAATATATGCTTCGAACTATAGAGTAGATAGAAAGTAAATAAATATATGGAATTATTTTTTATTCACGCTATATCCATCACGTAGCAGAGTAGGCAAAGGGAAATCTAGTATTAAGACACTTTGCTCCCCATTTTGAGTGTCGAGACTTAACGCCGCGCTTCGCCCTATTACCAGAGCGAAAAAACTAAAATATTAAATATTTAATTTCAACGAGTGGAGATCTAACCTACAACCTGCCACGCTTACAGTCGTAAGTTTGTGCGCCTGCGCCACTACGGCATCAATAACATATTTATATAATAATTAATTTACATAATATCTACTCTACAGTTCTCCAATTCCGCATAAACGTAACAAGCATGATATGGATATGAAAAAAACAGGACGATTCAATCGCGTAAGCGATCAGTCTTCGTCACTAGCCGCTTGCAGATTCCATATTTATTCAACTTCTTGGGCAGGTGCTTTAGAAGTATACGTTAATAAATAATATTATTTATTCTATATATTATTGGGTGTCATAGTTTAAGAAATATACGTGTCTAATAAGTATTTATTGTATAACCGCTATACTATAACTTATACATTATACCTTTTTTTATAAATTAGTATGAGGCCAGTCGTGGCGCAGGGGCACAAAGTGTGTCTGTAAATCGACTGATTGTGGGTTCGTTCCCCAGTCGAGGAGATGAAATATTTATTTACATTTATATTTTCGTTTCTTTGCTCTGGTGTCGAGGAGAAAGCGCGGCGTTGAATTCCGCAACTCAACACGCAATGCTTCCAGAAATTGGCGGAGAGTGGGGAACGGAGTGTCTTAACACTAGGTTCCCTCTGCCTACCCTGTTGTGTGCGAGATACAGCGTGAAGCTAAAAAAAAAAATATATTAAAAAAAATATTATAACAAAAAGTTTTTGTACAGAGAAATATGATTTCTGCTACAAATTATCTACAAAAATAAATTTCTTATAAAATATAACCTATAATAACCCTTCCTTAGCAGTCGGGAATAAATATTAATAATTTCCACAACGAATGACATCTTGATGTTTGTTTAGTAGGTAAAAGACTTGTGTCCTACATCACAAATTAACATATCTTTCACAATATCGAATGCAAATCTATATAAATATAATGGTTTCGTGACTAATTTTATTCTCGGCTACATTTCTTAAATAATATTGTCTCGTAAATCAGTCGACCGGTGTTTTTCTTGGAGAGCTCGACTCCGCCATGTTTTGTTTAGAATCACGCACACCCTGTCTGTGTTACTTCTGTGATTGTGATTTACTACTCTTGAATTGTTTCACCGCTGCTCTAGATATTTATTTTGGTATTAAAATAATATTTAATACATGGAAATATTATAAAACAAAATATTTTGTTACTTATTTTATTTTTTTGTTTGATCATTTTATTGTTTGTAAATTAAGAATTATTTCTAATATTTTTATCTTCATAATCTTTAACACAAATGTACTGATAGATAGATAGATTAATTCAAACACTTCTTGGATTTTTTCAGATATTTCTGTACTTCAGGTGGGTAGATTAAATAGTGTATTACCTCCATTTTCTATCTCAACAGCAATAATGTTCACATAGGTGGCGATTCCAAGCATACGTTTAGGTTCACATACAAATTTACCTTTTGCCTAAGCATACTGGTGAACATTATAATACCTGTCTACTACGTATAACACGTTCCTAATCATGAATTTCCTCGGAAAACGATAACAATTATTATTTAACTTACATTCTTCTGGTAAAAATATAATATTAGATAAATAATATGCAGAAAATCTATAAAATATATCACAAAATGAGTTAACTCAATTGGATAGTAAAAGTTACTTATGCCGTTGTCATAAGAAACAAAATAAGTTACACACTTCACCAGTGAATAAGATTTTTTTAGATATTGTATTGATTTCTTACTATCAATTTTCATTATATTCTGCGGATTTGCCGACGAACGTAACCTATATTACAAATAAGCAATTGTCATATTTCTGTATTACTTAATATTGCCAGATCAAAAAAAAATATATAATTGAAATATCAGCATTCCTTTGAATGAGAATCGAAATTACCACCATCACGTGGCATCATGGCATGGGTCGCGACATCGTGGCGTGGGTCGTGGCGATTTGGAAAGTGCATGGTTGTACACAACCATAAATCAGCTCCACGCTGTATCCCGCACACAGCACAGTAGGCAAAGGGAACCTAGTGTCATAAGACACTCCGTTCCCCACTTTCTGCTGAATTCTGGAGGCATTGCGTCTTGAGTGGCAGAACTTAGCGCCGCGCTTTTCCCTCGACACCAGAGCGAAGAAATGGAAACAAAAATTTAAGTAAATATTTCATCTTCTCGAGCGGGGATCGAACCCACAACCAGCCGGTTTTACAGTCACACTTTGTGCCACTGCGCCATGACTGGCCTCTACACACCATGCACTTTCCAAATCGCCACGATATTGTTTTATTGTGCTTATTGCAAATATTATTATAGTTTCTTATTTTCAACTTAATCTGTCATTTGGTAGATCCTTTATGATGTTCCAAATGGAAGAGTAATTATTGTTATTCGAATGGATCGCACGCGGCATTCTGAACATTCCCTATTGTAAGGAGTCCAGAATCGAAGCCCTGATTAATGATGGCGTAGTGAGGGCTGCTAAGGAACAACGCATACATAGCACGTTAAATTTGTTTTTTAGATGCCGATATCATTTTGCTTTATTTTAATATTTTTTAAATGTGAATGAATACAACATTAAAATTGATTACTTAACATATTTTTTTGTCTTCACGGTATATTCAGCATTTAGCAGAATGGGTAAAATAGAAACGAGTCTAGTTTAAGAATTAAAATTTTTGTACAAAATTTGAACGTAGCGAAACCGTCAACACGTTAAAATTTTTAAACGCTTGTTACAACTTTCCTAAGTGTGGAATAAAACTATAAATATGTTAAAAAATATTAAATAAATACCATTTTTGTTAGAGATGCTAACAACATAATTAAATTGTAACAAGCGTTTAAAAATTCCGACGTAGAACGTATGGCTTAGTGGTCAGAGCGGCTGGTCGGTTTCCAGGAAGCACGAGTTCGAGTCACGTTACATTCAATTTTTTATACGTTTTCTAAATAAGTATTTTTCTTTCCTAAATGTGGAATAACACTTTAAAAATCTTTAAAAAAACTACATGTGTTATATTTGAAGAGAAATGAAATCAATAATCTTCTATTTTAATTTTTTTTTTCCGTAGGTGCAACGTAACTTTTAACTGTAGATGCAGATCTGACTATACGTTAATGCAATATACATATAAAAATCGACTTTTTACTTTATATAATTGTAAATTAGTATTATTTTTATTCCAATTCTTTTAGACGAACTTTAAAAAGACACTAAAAATATTTTAAAATTATAATTTATTACCAGAACAAAAAATCCCTGAATCCCACTGAGCGTTTCACCTAACGATGTTATCGCGGCATAATGCCGTAGCGAGAGATTATAGTTGACCGGTAATGTTTGTTTGCTTGAACTAGCTTTGTGGGCTCTTGCGGGACGCGGACGACACGTAGGAGGTAGCTGCGGATGTGTTGCCGTGATAAGGATTTTGTGTCACGCTGTATCCCGCACACAGCAGGGTAGACAGAGGGCACTAGTGTTAAAATACTCTGTTAGCTATTTACCGCCGACTTTTGGAGAGGCAGAACTTAACGCCCCGCTTTGTCCTCAAGACCAAAGCGGAGAAATATATTTATTATTTTATTAAATGGACTGGCCTCAACTTGATTTTGTACTTCCTTTTAACAAACATCAATATTAAAGGCTTGATTCGAATGAAATATTATAGGTGAAAAAATATTAACTATGCTTTATTTCTAAAAACAATAAAATATTGTTTAAATACTTTTTGATATCTTCAGTTTTATAGCGGCACGCTCATGGCAAGGTAGGAAGAAAGAACCTGGAAATCTAGAGTTACAACCCTCCGTTCCCATTAACATCACCATTTTTTCCAAAATTCTCGAAGCATTGTGTGTTAAGTGGTGGAATTCGATGGTGCGCTTTGCCTCGTTACCAGAAAGAAAATTAAAATATTAAACATTTAATTTCTCCGAGTGGGAATCGAACCCAACCGACCTATTCGCACGCTTATGCTCTTGCGTCACGACGACCCCAATTGATATCTAAAACGTTGTGTAATTACATAAATAACTCCACATTTGCTAAACTTAGTACCAAATAGAGATTTTCAATTACTTTATGCTAAATATATAAAGGTATCGTAATAATTTTTACTCAAATAATCAAATACCAGGGTATCCGGAGCACATTTAGTTTAAAATCACTGTTCTCCATTTTCCTTCTGTTCGAAATCAAATCATTGCGTGTAGAGTTAAAATTAAATGATATATTGATTGATATAATACTATAAACAAAATTATATACTATATAAATTATATATAGAAATATTATTTCTACAGACGTACTATAGACGGTAATAGGACATATTTTTAACTGAATTACCAACGTACAACAATTATAAATATACCTAAATGTTCAATTACAATATTATTAGTAGAGGCAGAGCGCGGCGTTGGCGGAAAGTGAACGGGAACGGAGTGTCTTAACACTAGGTTCCCTCTGCCTACCCTGCTGTGTGTGAAATACAACGTGAAGCTGATTTTTTTAAATTTTATTTATAATGCTATATCTGTTTAAAACTTCCTGGTCTCATATACATTGTATGTATATAGTTATCCCCGCTCTACCACAATGTATGAAAATACCTAAGTAAAATATAATTTTGTCGCTCCATTTTTTATCTCACATCACTAAACAAAAGTCACGTAAGTCAGTTGTCATATACTACCTTCAACATTGTTTCTTGTTTGCTATCTCAATAACTTCAACATTTTTGTTGTTCATGTAGAGAAAAACAATAAATACAATAAAAATACTTATTATTGTTAAAATTGTTAAAAGAGCGGTGTAAAAAGACCTCCTTATCTTGTTTTGTGATTGTAAAAATTATTTCTTTAGATCTAACGTCGCCGCGTTGGACTGCCTCTGTTCTTTAACTTTATTGCTTCTAAATACTTTTTTTTTGGTCTTAAATTTTATGACGTTGCCAAAATAAAACGGATATTTGCCCGTTTTGAAGTTTTGCGAAGTAACAATTGCGAATTGGTAAATAGGAACGGGGTTTACGCTTTCACATTTTTTTTTACAAACGTACAACAATCGGCAATTGTTTTTGGTATTGCCCTGTGACTAATTGAAATGCAAAATTTTGTATTTCAACAATTTATTTATATGAAAGTATAAGCCAGTCGTGGCGTCATGGGAACGGAGTGACATAACACTAGGTTCCTAGGTTCCCTTTGAACCTCACTACGTATTTTTACGTACAACGTGAAGCTAGAAAAATAAAGCAGTTATTGTATAACTACCTATCTAAATATTCTAGTCTTTGATTATTAACTTAATTTGCACCTATGTATATATAATATAGGGAAATATCAATAAAATGTACTTAAAGATTTCAACCAATCAAATCATACTTTCCTCTCACGACGGATGTTCCTTGTTTTGGACTTAATTTATTACCTCGAATAAATTTTATTATTAAATACGTTTAGATTGAAAAATAAGCATTTGTACGCACACAAAAATTGTCAAGATAAAGTACTTGATTTGTTGAAATTACGATTTTTACAAAAATCTAGACGTGTATTCCATATAACGTAATATTAAATTTTAACTACTGTTATGCTCTATGTTTTTATAGTACAAGTATATGCGACAAGAGATTGAATACCGTCCAAGCGTAATTTAAAACCGTAATTCTTGAAGGTACCAACATAAAGAATATAAGTCATAGCAGACACAGGAAACTAGGAGTTTAGTGATATACATATTTTATTAAAGCATCTTTCGTATTATAAGTAGATCGAGAAAACTTTGTAAAAAGTCCGTAAAGTCAAGTATTTCGTTATAAAAACAATTAGTACCATTAAAAAAAGGCCAGAACCCGACAGAATTGATGGAAGCGGAGTGTCCTAACACTAGGTACTCTTTGCCTACCCTGCTTTGTATGGAACACAGCGTGAAGCTAACGCAAAAATACACGTATATCACAGATTTCTAAAACAACTTTTACTTTTAAACAGAAATTATTTGCATCTAATATGCAGGCAGCGTTCTCAAGTAATGCCTTTAGTAGTTACGTATGCTTCATAAATCTTCGAATTTACTACTCTAACGGTCAACAGACGTTTTGTTGACAAAATAATGGAGTTAAACAATACTATTAGATAATTATTCAATTCTAAATATATAACAATCGATATGCATTTTTAAACTCGTCAGTCATTTTTAATATGATTTAAAATTCAAATTGATTAATAATCAGTTTCACGCTGTATCCCGCACACAGCAGGTTAGGCAAAGGGAACCTAATGTTAAGACACTCCGTTCCCCACTCTCTGCTGAATTCTGGAGGCATTGCGTGTTGAGTGGCAGAATTCAACGCCGCGCTTTGCCTCGACATCAGAGCGAAGAAATGAAAATATAAATTTAAGTAAATATTTCATTTCCTCGAGTGGGGACTGAACCCACAACCAGTCGGTTTAACAGTCACACTTTGTGCCCCTGCGCCACGACTGGCTTCAATTCTAAATATATAACAATCGATATGCCTTTTTAAACTTATCAGTCAGCATTTTTAATATGATTTAAAATACAAATTAATTTATTTATAAAATTATTTAAGTTATATTAGAGTTCAATTGGTATAGAGATAATATTATGAAATAGTGGTGTACATTGAGAAATCTATTCTCAATGACGAATTTCAATAATAATATTTAAAAGTAATCATAAAATATAGAAAAACTTCTAAAAAAACAGATTTTAAACAATCATAATAAAAGGCACGTTTTGCCAAAAACTAAATAATAATATTTAAAAAGCATAAAAAAAACGACGCAGGTAAAGCAACCTGAATTACACGGGTTGCAAAGCGGCGTGTCAAAGATGTGGGAGCCAACTAGATGGTATATTGTTTTAGAACCCCCAATAAACGAGACTGTCTGTTTGTGTTGTAAATACGCCGCCTTCTGTTCGTTGCTATCGGTGTTTTACAAACTTAGCAAATTTACTCATCTCTGAGATTTATATACTTTGAAGTAAATAATTTTTTGAGTCTGTTGTGGCGTAGTGGCAGTGTGATTGTAAAGTAATGGTTGGTGGTTCGAATCTCCCTCGGAGAATGAATTATTATTTATTAGTATATTAATTTCCTCGCTCTAGCACGTAAGCAAAAGGCCCGGCTGTGATTTTCGCCATTCTACACACTTTGCTGTAAAAATACGGCGGAAAGTGGGGAATGGAGTGTCTTAACATAAGGTCCCCATGCGGAATACAAGGTGAAGCTGATTTTTTTTTAACTTCCCGAAAATTCTGTAATCATTAGCGATATAAACTAATGAAAAAAGGCGATTAAAACGTGATTTTATAAATATACACCAAATTATATGAATTACTGGACGAATTGTACTATATATACCGTGACAGATGTCACCATTTTTTTGTCATAACGACCATAAATTGAGAAAAAGGTCCAAAGTAAACACGAAGTAAAAGACCCGCGGCAAAACCAAACACAATATTCTGAATAAGCCATCGATTGATTTTGCAAGATTAATGGTAACACATTGTCAGCGCCACAGTATGACGAAAATGTTACACAAATATGATCTAACTAAAATAACCTTTATCTTTATACAAATAAGAGTGAATAATTTAAATCTTTTTGAGCTGACACAGCAATGAATGGTTTTCGCAGTTTTTATTTCCCAATTCAGAGAACATTATTCATTAGATATCGGGTATAGAGTTTGAAATAGTATGAAAATTGACGTTGTATACGACTTTATGATAAAATTTAATTCTTGTTTCAATAGATTTGGGAATTTCGTGTGAAATTGATGTCGAATTTTTACACCAAACATCAGATTTTTAATATTCATTTTTAAATATTAGAAAAGAGAAAATATATTATTCAATTTAATTTGTACAATAACTTGATAAAATCATTTTTGTGTTACGAGGATGAGAAAGAGAAATCTCGTATTAGATATAAAGCGAAAAATATAAGAGAGTTACTTTTCTATAGAATAAAAAAAAATCAGCTTAACGCTGTATCTCGCACACTGCAGGGTAGGCAGAGGGAACCTAGCAGGTCTTGCGTGTTGAGTGGCAGAACTCAACGCCGCGCGTAAGTAAATATTTCATCTCCTCGAGTTGGTTTTACAGTCACACTTTGTGTCCCTGCGCCACGATTGGCTTTCTATAGAATAAGTAAGCTTTTTTTCAAGTACATGGATAAATGGACGAAAAAATGTTATGGTCTAATTAATATAAAAATAGACGTAAAATCAAAACAGAATCATAAACGTATTAATTTCAAAAAAACCTACAAACAAATTTATATTAATAAAAAAAAGTCACCAGCAACCACAATAAACGTCAAATAAAAAACATAATTTAATCATAATCATAAAATAATTTTACAATAATTTTTTATTTAATTTTTCAATACAAATATCAATTGCAATGTATAGGAAAGTACAAATAAATATATGATTTATTTGATATAAAATCAGGCACAAAAGCCATATTGTTGGTGGGTGTGCGCTTGTCTAACAGATGCGTGGAGCTGGGAGGTGTACCAACCATCCATATGTCGCGTTGCAGCCGATTCTACTATTGGACATCGAATAGTGTCAACTGAGCATGACTTGCACGAATGCATTTAGGTATTAACTACTGTAGTTGGTAAGTATATTTTATTTTAATTTTAACTTGTAAATAATATATTAATAAAAAAAGGCGAAAACTATTAGATACTTTATTTTCTAAGTTAAATTTTGTAGCAGAACTTTGAAATATATAGCTTTTTTTAGCTTACATATAAGATAATATACGATTTTAAATATAAAGTTATATAAATAAAAATTATATAGTTTTATTATCACTATTTTTGAGGTATATTTATTTTCGTACATATGCACGTTTCATATAAAGCAACAGAAAGGATCCTACTGACGTATTTTTTTATTTATAAGCATAGTAACGCCCAGTATTAATAACCTATATAGATGTATGAAACAATCTAAGATTGACGTTGGAGATAGGTTATTAATATTGGGCGTAAGTAGTTAATAAATTAAGATAGATAAATTAGTTTTTAGACGTAGGGAACAGAGTGTCTTAACACTAGGTCAACTCTACGGACACCACTATGCGAAGAAAAGCGTGAAGCTGTACCTTTTGAGAGCAAGCTCTCTAGCCAATTGACTTATTAATATTTAATTGTTACACGTCTAAATTCTCGTACGTACGGTTGTTGATTTTTTATTGTGACTGCTTACATATGTAGAACGATTTTATCAAAATTTTTTATCCAAATCCAGTTAATATCAAAGAATAATCATATTATGGCAAAAATAATGTCATTTACGTAATCATGACGAATCATACCGTAATAAATAATTAAGTTCAAATATTTAATTTTAAATTACTATTATACACGACAGATTATAAACAGGTCTATTGACTAAACTACTTCGACAACCAAAGAGTCGATTAAAATTTCGCTACGCTCTTTTTTAATATCTTTTATGGATTCTAATATATGTAACTATGACATTAAACATGTGGCCATTGTGATTTTAGTTGAGTAATAACTGATAGTAGGTACACCCGATCGTTGTAGGTGGAATCTCAACTCGATGGATTATATTTGAAGTATCTAGTATCTTATATGGCTCTATCACTAAACCTACAATATCTCACAATTAAATGGAAAATGAAAAACTAGTGTTCTCTCGGTATACTTTGTTATATCTTATATGAAGAAGACGCGTTAAGCAAAATATATTATATTTATGAATATTTTAAAATATCATCATATATATTTAAATGAATAAATATAATGCTAATATAATCAAAATTTAACAATTTAATTAATAATTTCCAACGACATTTATATAATAACGTCATTCGCATTTCGGGTCAGCGTGAGCGTCGCACGCGCACGCATACTGCGCTTTTGTCGCTCCCCCGTCACAACTGTTGCTGGATGAGTTATGTACGTCCGTGGAAGTCGACTATACAGGCTGGTTGTAGTTTAATATTTGGCTGTTTCTTTATATTGTATAAAGTTTTTATTTTAATAATGTTAAGATATTATTGAAAGTACTAAAAATGCAGCAAAACGTTTAAGTATTGATGGAAAATAGTCAATATTTTTTTTCAAAAAGATTTGTACGTATGTACTACAAAAACTATACAATCCTTGATATATTGGATATAAAGTAAATTTAAAAATAATATACTTTTAGGTAGGTGCATATCAACATAAGAATATAAATTAAATTTATATTAAGCTCAATTGTACTAAAAGGAAGTATATATTTTTGTTTCTAATATTTGTGTTTCTTTTCAATATAAACAGATTTATATATAATAACGTTATTCAACTGCTTAAAAAGGAGAATTTTTAATTTATTATAATATTTCTATACATACATAAAAAATCAGTTAAAAAAATCGTTTATAAGAATTGTGCATAATATGTATGTGCAAATAAAAAATAAAAGAAGAAAATAAAAAATATATTTCGCAAATCATTTTAATAAAAAGATCATGCAATATAATATGCAATCACTAATTCAGCACAGTGACACACATACGTGGCTTTACACTAAACCAATAATAGAATAAAATCAATCTATTCCACCCTCTTACACGCACACTATCTAAAATCAATCAATGATTTGCCTGTACACACGCTTACTCACACAACTAAAATATATTGGAAATATTGGTATTGTAAACATTCATAGAATTTTTGCAAAATATTCCCCTATATCCAATGTATATCTGTCTCTTTCACCGACCCTACAACAAGCGGCATAATGTGAAAGAAAGAACGAGACAAAAAATCCAGTTTTACAACTCTGTAGAGGGACAATAGTACGGCTATTGTTGTAAGTACCCCAAATTTTTTTAGGTCACATAAAAGTATTACATTTGTTAGGGTCGTATTGCCTTTTGGCACTTACAGCATTCGATTCGCAGCCAACCTAAGTGACGGATCTCCGTCGCCCACGCATTCGAATTTCAGTTTGGTTTAGCTTTCAGTGAAAATAGTTTAAGTTAAGTGGCAGTAGTGGCAGTATATACGTGATTATGACTTCGACGGCTTCAACTAATCGTGCAAGTGAAATGTGGAACAATAGTGCCCAAGTTAACAGCCAAAGTGAGAAGACTCATTATGGATATCAATACCCGGTAGTGCCAAATGCTTACGAATATCATAACAACTTTTACGCCCAAAATTGTGAATATCCAAGTGACTACAATAGAGTGCCTAATATTAACAATTCACTTAATAAGGTAGTGAAGACAGAGCCTAATTGGCAAAATTATCCTATACATTATGCGAACAATAGTCATGATCAGGCCAATATAGATATGATAAATAGATGGCGCCAGATGAATACCTATCCTCAACAATATGAAAATTATGGATATCAACCAGGTATGCAAGCAATAGCCAATAGGGCTGCTATAGATATAAAAGGAGAAGATACCCGTTCTGTAGATTCCCCTGGCCAATGCAGTTTACCCGAAACTAGCTATGGCTCTCCACAAAATAGTTCAAACGCCGTTAAAAGTCCTTCGGGTGAAGAAAGAGATTCTCCAAATTTAAGAGCACTTTTGAGTAAGCCAAATATAAAAAGAATGCAAGAAAGCTATGGAAAGTATGATAAATTTTATACTCACGAAATGTTACAACAAATGAATTATTGTGCAAATGATATAGATAATTGGGGTAAAAATAATGAAACAAGGGCCCCGAATGATGGGAATGTACATCAATTTCACGGTGAATATAATACTAATTTGGATACACATACTAAGGTCAAAGCTAAGCGATCAGTGGGTGGAGCTCCAGTTCAAAGCGAGAGCGCCAATTCTGCTGAGGAAAGTACAGAAAACTGTCAAGATTTGACGAGGGTCGATGCAGGCGGGGACAATGAGGATTACGCTGACAACAAGATGGCTATTGCATCCGAAGTGCAAGGCTTTTATCCGTGGATGAAAAGCGTCAATGGTAATTTTTTAAAATTAATCTTATATATTGTTATACCTTAATATAAAATTATTTTCTATTTTTTAAATATTCTATTTCATTTGCAGGTGAGGATAAAAAGGAAGGCTCCAAAAGAACACGTCAAACATATACTAGGTTCCAAACTCTTGAGCTCGAAAAAGAGTTTCACTTCAACAAGTACTTATCAAGAAGGCGTAGAATAGAAGTTTCTCATGCCTTAGGTCTTACTGAAAGACAAATCAAGATCTGGTTCCAGAATAGAAGGATGAAAGCGAAGAAAGACGGAAAGCTATCCACATCTCCAGATCCTTATGGCGTAGAAGACATGAGCGTAACGAAGATTCCAAATGTTCCAGAATTTATAAATTCCAGACCTCCGATGACAGGGTTCCCTGATTATAGTGAACCAAATTATCATCACCAAGCTTATGAAGGCGCTATGGTAAATATAGTTAATTTATCGGGGGCCGTACACCCGAATATAATACCACCGTACGGTGAAATTATTCCTAAAATGTGACCTTAAAATTACCTATCTCAAGAATATCGTAAATAATTCAAATATTAAATTATAATTGTTGATTAAGAAAAGTATATTTAATGTAAATATAACATTAGTAAAATATTTTCAAAAGTATAAATACTTACATAAATAAGTTGATTATTTAGACGTAAGCTGATTGTGATAACAAATTTTAATTAAAAAGAATGTCAAATGGACATTATTTTGTAGTATAGTGTCATATACAACATTATATAATAATATTAAAGTGTAAATATTCTACTTTTTAAGATGAACAGTTCCTACTAATGTACTAAATAAGAAATTAGGTATAAGACGAAGAAATTAAGGTTGATTATTTATTGCACTTCTCTAGTCAATTACAAGGGCGCTATTAATTTAGAGGAGTAATATTTGATGTTCTAAGCTTTTATCTTAATAAAAATTATTCTTATTGTAATGTTTTTTTTTCATGTGTTAATATACAAAAAAAAATACTATAAAATACTGTATCCTGCATATAGAAGTAGGTGGAGACAACTTAATGTTAAGATTGTTCATTCCCCATCTTCCGCTCAATTTTCTCAGATGTGTTGAGTGACGGAACTCAACGCCGCGCTTTATCTTCTTACCAGAAGGAATAAAATAAGGAATAATTCATACGACCGTGTTCGACGGCCGCAATTGGTGATAATATCAATAAATAGATAGCATATTTTACTTATATTTACAACTACACATAGAATTTAAAATCTATGCATTAATAGTGCATAAAAAAATTAAATCAGCTTCACGCTGTATCTTGCACACAGCAGGGTAGGCAGAGGGAGGGAACCTAGTGTTAAGACACTCCGTTCCCTACTTCCTGCCGAATTCTGGAGGCATTGCGTGCTGACTGGCGGAACTCAACGCCGCGCTTTGCCTCGACACCAGAGCGAATAAAAGAATGAATGTAAATAAATATTTCACTTCCTTGAGTGTGGATCGAACCCACAACCAGTCGATTGTACAGTCACACTTTGTGCCTCTGCGCCACGACCGGCTAGTAGTAGTCTAGTAGTAGTAGTGAAAAACTTATACAATATTTTGAAATCGAAACATCCGCCCCTATATTTAAACAAAAATATACATTAAAATAATTGAATATAATTTCTTATATTTTATTTCCTAATAGTCGACCCAACTTATTAAATATTTATATAATCATGTATCCCTAGAACATCCACATCGAACATCAATCCAAAAATTCTAAAACGCTTTACATTTTCAACAATTGCTTTTTAATTTCTGAACATAATATACCACGCGGCATTTACAACCCTTTCAAAAGTTTTAAAAATAAGCTTAAACTTAAACACAGAAAGCGAATACTAGGGATTAGTCTCCAGAGACCAATTGTAATTTTGCAAATGTTGACTACGGTTTTGACATGTTGTGACTGACTATAGGATTTGCTTAGTAATGCCTTTAATGATCCCGCTACCTGTGTTGTACTGTAAACAAGATTAAATGCGGTGTTTAACACTTTCTTTAGTAAAATTAAATTTAAAGCTATGTATTTGGTCCGTATAATTCTTTGTTTGGCGGTAAGTATTTTTTTAAGTTAATTTTTCTAAACATATAATAGATATTTTGGTTAAATTTTGTACGTAGTCGTATGATAAAATGGTTAGTCACAGAACGCAGTTCATGTGATTATATGAAATTTGCCCTGCCATACCTAACGCAATATATTAAAGGATTTTTATGATGTAAACACGATGGATGTAGGTTTGATTCAGATATAGGGAGAATATTTTAAATATACTTAATCATTTTCCATTTGAGGTAATAACTATATTTAAATTATTTCATTTTTCCGCTCCCGTTACACAAAGCACGATATTGAGTTCCGCCACTTAACAACAGTCTTAAAAATGAAGCGGTAAGTCGGGAGCTAAGTTATTTTAGTGAACTAATGGTGAATTTTTAACGTTAAAAAAATGAAGTATTATTATTCAAAATAAAAACTTCTTATTACGACGTGTAGCACGAAAACCGTGTAGCTGAAATAAAATATTTGAATATCAATTTTAATTTAGCCATTTTATTTTTTGTCACATATTAATGGAAACGCTAACATAAAAATGGATCTGATGTTGTAATATATAATTATAATTAAAATTACAATGATATTCATTGTAATTTTAATTATAATTTTGTACGTATGTTTATATTACATAGAATCATAGCGTTGGATTCTGCTACCTAATACGAAATATTTCTAAATGCAGGATTGCCCAAAACAAAGTTTTCAAAAATAAATATTTTCAACTATCTTTTAAACACAGAGTTTAAAAACATATTTGTGGAGTGATTTATTTTTGTACGTTTTTTATAAACTATATTATATAGGTTACAGCAATAATTAAAATTATATTGGTTATGTTTTAATAACTTATACATTGTAGTTAAAATCATAATAATACATTAAATATCTTAGCAGTTAAATATTCTAAATTTCTTCTTATTTATCTTTTCGTACTTTTCGAAATATATAAGCAAATGTAAATTTTAGAAACTCAACGGCTCCATTCTCTAATGTTGCTAACTTCACTTTCATCAAATCACAATACACTTACCCTCATATCGGAACAAAGGAAAGAAGAAAGAGAAAGCGTTATAGCAGTACTAGATGTTAGAAAGAGAGATAATAAATTTTGACATTTGGGGTGCATCGAAGCGCATGCGCTGCCACATTTAACAAACATGGCCGCTAGTGTTAAACTCTATTTCGGCTGACGTTAAGATTTTTAAATCTTTTTAGTGTAACTAATAATGGTAAGAATTATTTTAATATTATAGAATCAAAACGTATTTTATTTTATATTTTCGAAGAGCAGAAAATATCTGTGGTTCTGTGGCTTATTTTAAAATGAATCATATTATTTATTCCAAAACGAGGCTCAACACCATTTTTTTTGCTCTATTTTAAACGAAGGCAGCATTTGGTAATGTAATATAGATTAAGGATTTTATATTCGAATTCTTACACTCAGTATACTTTTATTCGTTGAATAGTCGTTTGAATGGCAGCTCTAATTAATCCTTACGTCGAACGAGGTACGCTGGATACGAAGTTGATCAAAAGAAATATTCTAATCGATATTTGAATACCACGATTTACCTTTAGAATCTCGGTTGAGACCTTAACACTTAGCACTTATTCATAGAAGTCGATAAATTATACGTCTTATGTGTAAGTATGTATATACTCGTATTCTTTGACTTAAAAAATCGTTAAATAAATTTTATTAATTAAAATTTATTCCTTTCTTTCATTATTTATTTAATCAATTAATTTTTTTTAAAGAATAAATAAAATTTCGTGTATAGATAGGTATACGTTTAAAAAGTTAACGCGGTACTAAAATTTGCCATCGATAACAAAGTGTCTTGTCGTTTTATATAATATATATGCTTGGTGAATATTTATATTTATAATTCCTGAATTTACCAACGATCATAGGAGCTTCCATAAACGTAGAGTTACAATCTAATATTTTATATAATTAAAAGTAGTAGGATTTTAAATTAAATATATTTATAGGTCATTTAAAGTAAATTAATACAATAATTTATCTATCATTTTTTTTTTTTATTTCTTGCACTACATATTTGTGATCTGTAGCTATTTTTGTTGTGTAATATTTTTTTACCATTAACACATTATATCTATAGGTAATTCTATATTAATATAATAAAGCTGATGAGTTTTACTGATTGAACGCGCTAAACTCAGAAACTGCTAATCCAATTTAAATAATTAATTTTTGGAGTAAGACTATAAATTACATCACGTTAATATTGTAATTCACATTAACTGTGGTCAGAGTTACTCGTACCTCCCGTACGAGAGTATCGTGCGTCATACACAAGTGATAGTTTTTACAGCTGACCGTGCGGGCGAAGCCTTAGGTAAAAGTTATTATTTTTACATATATATATCCTTAAGAGTCCAACAATTTCTTACAATTGCCTATCAATTAAGCTTAACATCCAAGTCCTTTGTCAACACCATAGTTAAAAACTCATAACTAACCAGACAGCAAATCCATTCCACGTTATATATTATATCTTAATATATCTTTAAGTAAATATGGAACCTACAACCACCACTTTTATATATACACATACCAAATAGGTACGCCACGATCTTCATAATTTTTACTATACGAGTAGATTTATAGTAATAAAAATAATAAACTATTTTAAGACGATACTGTATTATAATTATTCCTTTTTTGTATTATCTATAATATGAAAGCAACAGATGTTTACTAACGCTTTGATCTCATACACGATCAAACGTTGTGTTATCGACGCCATAAATTACGTCGCAGTTATGATAAGTAAGGAGGTATTTCATTTAAAAGCGCTACAATGCAATCTAATTGCAAGAAATTATCTTAGTACCTTCTAATTAAGTTGATTAAATTTGATTGATGTGTACATTATTAATATTATTTAAGGTGGCCACGTTTTGTATATATATATATATGGTTTTTTGTCCATTTGAAAATGTGATTTTTTTGGATTTCAAATTATTTCTGTCGTAGATATATGGACAAATTTGTAAATGTCTAAATCTGAAATGTATACTATTTTTTTTTGTTTTAGTATTTTACATTCAAAAGGTTAAGTTATATTGCTCAACACGCAATACATGATTGCGGTTTTTTTTATATGCTTGACGACCACACACGTTAAAAAACCATATAATTTTTAATGAACTTTCTGTTTCGCCATTATTATATTTCATTACATTTAACAAACTAAAAAAATTAAATCTGCTTCACACTATATCCCTAAAGAATAATAGGCAGAGGGAACTCAGTGTCAAGACACTCTCCATTAACAAACTAAATTCAAATATTTTAAAATTTTTACAGCAAATGCAACGTAAAAATATATAACGAAGCTACGTTTAAAAATCAATAGAGAAAGAAACACTAAGAAAACAATCACTCAGGTAGGTACACCGACCATATCGTACAAAATTTGCGCATAATGGTACCCGGTGACCGTCCACGTCACGCTCACGTCACGTCACAGAAACACCAGTGTCCATACAAAAAAGTGGACAAAAGAATCTGCAGGACGCATTGTCCCGCGACACCATCATTTATCAAGAACGCTCCACTGCCGTCGTTCGAAAGCAGATAGCCAGATCAATGTAACAAACCGAGGGTGCCTGATCGATTAAAATTTTTACATTAATTTCTTTAATAATATCCTTAAAGTTGAGGCCAGTCGTGGCGCAGCGGCATAAAGTGTGACTGCAAAACCGACTGGTTGTGGGTTCGATCCCCACTCGATGATATGAAATATTAACTTAAATTTATATTTCCATTTCTTCGCTCTGATGTCGAGGCAAAGCGCGGCGTTGAGTTCTGCCACTCAACACACAATGCCTCCAGAATTCGGCAGAAAGTGGGAAATGTCTTAGCACTAGGTTCCCTCTGTCTACGCTACAGTGTGAGGGATACCAGCAACGTGAAGCTGAAAAAAAAATATCCTTAAAGTCCTTGGGATAATGCTTAGAAAAGTGAAGTGTACGTTTAACGTTGATTTTGTAATATTCCTGATCACGAAATCCTGTTCATCTTTTCGTGATAAACAGGTATCTGTTTTCGATTTAGATTAGAAATGTGTTTTAAACTATAATTAACTACTTTTAAACTGCAATAAGGTTTATGGAACTACTTAAACTTGAACTACTACCGGTAGTATGTTCTACTGGTATTATAATAGTCGTGGGTTCAAGTCTAACATAGGTATTTTAGATAAAAATTATAATATGTTTCTTAATATTATTTCTCGCTGTATTTATTTAGGTCTCACACTCAATATACGTTAAATATTAGTTTTACGATTTAGGATTACAATAAATGTTTATTATTATAGCAACAATATAGAATTTATACCCATATATAAAACTTGCCTATATAAAGTATAATTTTATGAAGAGTTGATTACAAATCCTCTAGAGAATTTGCTGGCAAAATTCTCAAGGTAATACTGAAAAATTAGATAAACTTTGTCATTTGATTTCCAATAAATATACGTATATTCGACGAAACCGCATAACGCCGACTAAATTCTCGAGTCTTTTTCGGATAAACATAATTTAGTGACATCTTTTTTTAAAAAAAAAACGCCTTCCTACTTTCTATGTATAAATACATATTGAATAATCCCACTGCCAATAAATTAACATATTTTTACTTCCTTTTAATTTTAATACAGGAGCTCATTTATCCGTTGCCGATTATTATTTAAGCCCTCAAGCAAATGCTATTAATAATCATTTACTTATTAAATATATATGTAATTTTTAAAATAGAAATTAAAATTTAAAAAAGTGCAACTATAAATGTGACTTTTGAGCTCCATTAGTGCGTTAAGAAGAAGAATTGGCGGAAAGTGGAGAATGACAGTGTCTTAACACTAGATTTCCCTCTGTCTATCCAGTGCGGGATATAGCGTGAAGCTAAAAAAGGAAAGATATACATGTATAAGAAAGAGTAATTGTTAAACTAGGGGACTTTTAGATAGAACTGAGAAAGATCTTACAGAGAATTATATTATTTTGTCATTCAATAAAAATAATCAGCTTCACGCTGTATCCCGCATACAGCAGAGTAGGCAAAAGGACCTTAGTGTTAACAAAACTCCGTTCCCCACTTACCGCCGAGTTATGGAGGCAATGCGTGTTGAGTGGCGGAACACTACGCCGCGCTTTCCTCCGACACCAGAGCGAAGAAATGGAAATATAAATTTAAATAAATATTTCATTTCCTCGAGTGGGGATCGAACCCAAAACCAGTCGCGTTTACAATCACAGTTTGGGCCCCAGCGCCACGACTGGCCTCAATTCAATATTTCGTGTATTTGTAATTGTAATAACGAGAATTATAATTTGATTTATTTTATTTGATAATTAAAGTGTATGTAATAGAGTAAGATTTCCGACCTAATCACTATTTCTCCTTACTATTACAAAAATATTATAAAAAAAATTAAATCAGCTTCATGCTGTATCCCGCACACAGCAGGGTAGGCAGAGGGAACCTCGTGTTAAGACGCTCCGGTCCCCACGTTCCGCCGAATTTCGGAGGCATTGCGTGTTGAGTGGCGGAACTCAAGGCCGCGCTTTGCCTCGACATCAGAGCAAAGAAATGAAAATATAAATGTTAATAAATATTTCATTTCCTCGAGTGGGGATAGAACCCACAACCAGTCGATTTTACAGTCACACTTTTTGTCTCTGCGCCACGACCGGCCTCAAAAAAACAAAAATATTATGTTTCGCGAAAACATGTTGATACTAGATTCTCTCTACCTCTATTCTCTCTCTGCTATACGTAAAATAAAGAGTCTAGTACTGTTTCATATATATAGTATATACAATTGTATAAACTATACTTTTAACGGACATTCGACGTCATTTTATTCTATATACTAATGGAATACGTTCTAAAATACTTCCACAAGACCGGGGTTCATATCAAATACTCTACAGTGTCAGTTACAGTACGAATCATACGTAACTTCAATCATCTTGGTATAACGCAACATGGCACAGGTAGCAGGATTGTGGTGAACCAATTTAATTTGATCTCTCTTTAGAAGATACAGGATTTATTGTTGAATACTAAACTTAATACAAACTGTAGAGCTATAAAATCTTGTAATTTTGGTCATAATTTTCTGTTATTAAAAGTAAATATAGAGAATAATTCCAAAAATTTAGATTTTTATATTATTGTAATTTTATTATAGATTTTTTATGTTTTGTGTATTTGGATGTCCTTAATACGGATACTTAATAACGTGAAGAATTTATATTATAATGACAATAAGGTTAAAAATTATCAAATTTAATAACGTTATATAAAATATAGTATTGCTGGTATTTTTTAGCGTCACATTGTTTCCCGCACATAGCAGTATAGGCAGAGGGAACCTAATGTTAAGACACTTCGTACCCGTTAAGATATTTCCTTTCTCCACTTTCCTTCTTAATTCTGGAGACATTACGAGTTGAGTGGTATAACTCAACGAGAAAACTATAATATTAAATATTTCATTTCCTCGAGTGAGAATCGAACTTATTTTATGAAATATTATTTAATTTTTTATTACTATTTTATTTTTCAGAGTTGCCAATCGCAAAAAGCATCTGAAACAGTTGCTCCTAAGAAAATTCAGCAGAGTTCAGCCAATATTGGCGAGGTAGAGCGTCAATGTCACTTATGTGTTTAACCCGGCGAGTCGATGGAGGAAATGATGGATGGACCGGCGCCCGGGCCGTTGCTGAAACGCGGTCGATCTGTATCTAATTCTTAAGAGCTGTTACTATAGATTAACTTATTTGAGAAATATAGAAAAATAAAAAAAATATTTATTATAATAAATTTTATGATAAAAATATTTAAGTCGTTCCTTTTGAATATAACAAATGTCATAAAACCAATCAATTTAACTTAAGTAATGTAGAATATTTGATAAAGTTGAGGCCAGTCGTGGCAAGTGGTTGTGGGTTCGATTCCCAGTCGAGGAAAAAAAATGATAACGTAAGCCAATGTATAACATATAATATAAGAAGATAGAGCAAGGCAAATTGAAATACAACTGCTCTATGTACATCACGTCTTAGAGTCGACCCTCCGCGCGCACGAAATTCCAAATTGTTTTTGACTGACAGCTAAATGTAAGTTAGCATTGTTTGACGCACCGCTCTCTCTATAATTATTTTCAACTTCTACTTGTATTACTAACCTAATATGAGTTTTGAGATAAAAATATAAATTTGACGTTTTTATTTTTATGTACAGTTATAGTTTTTATTGGTCAATAAAGGGTTGATGAGTTTATAAAAAATATGAAATGAAAATAAGAAAGGATATTTGGAGATGTAATGATGTAATGAGACCAGTCGTGGCACAGGGGCACAAAGTGTGACTGTAATACCGACTGGCTGTGGGTTCGATCCCCACTCGAGAAGATGAAACATTTCGCTCTGGTGTGGTGTCGAGGCAAAACGAGGTGTTGAGTTCTGCCACTCAATACGCAATGCCTCCAGAATTCGGAAAAAAGGGAGGAAGGCAGAATTTATGGAGGTAATGAAAATCATTTAACGATTTATGAATAACAGTTATTGTGTTTTTAAGTGATTATATTTTTACTTTTATTTGCATAACTTTTTGGTTCATATGCATATTGGATAAAAAGGCGGTATCGGTACTACGTCATAATATGAACATTGTCCTACAAAAAGCAAACCCAATCTACTAGCAGTGTGCATAAAATGCACTACGTGCTATAAAGATATTTTTATTATGTAATTATATTGATTTATATAAATATTTTCTAGATTCGTGTTTAACAGGAAAAACTGTCTATTCCTGTCTGAATTCAGGACATGGCTTATTGAGAAGCGGAACCCAACGCCGCATTTTTTTAAAACAAAGATAAGGAAATAAAAAAATATAAATATCAATGACCATTCCCCATGTGAGGACCGCTGATGCCACAGTCATCACACATTTACCGAGAAATACTGTTCCACAGCGTCATGACATCATTCTCTTAATATGATTATCCTTATTTATTCGATTTTTTTCTATATATATATTTAGGTATTTCATTCCCGTAAACATTCTAATTCTCGGACAAGAGGCTATGTAATAACATCACACGCTGTCTGTATGTTCTATTGGACGGGTGTCGAAAGGGCGAGTTCGGCGTTTGACAAGGGGTGACAGTTTGACTAATAGCGGAACGCTACTTCCAATGCAATGTTTCGAATTAGGTGTCTTTAACATGAAAAATAAAAATATTTGTACTGTTAAATTTATGTTTTTAATTTCTGTTATAGCTTTTAAGTAAATTAATGTTTTTTGAGGCACTCGTAGCGCAGGAGCACGAAGGTGTGTCTGTTACGCCACGGTTGTTGGTTCGATCACCACTCGGGGGAATGAATTATTATTTAGTTATTCATTTCTTCGCTCTGCCACCAAGGCAAAGCCTGGCGTTGAGTTTTGCCACTCAAAACACAATGCCTCGGAAAAATTGGGCGGAAAGTGGGAAACGGAGTGTCATAACTCTAAGCCTACCATGTGCCTGCCTCTACAAACCATGTTGTATGCGGGATACAGCGTGAAGCAGATTTTTATTTTTAATATTTACTTTGGAGCTTTCCAGAGTACTTACCTAAAAATTTACATATATAGGTGGGTACTTATTTTATGTTTCTAAACAGGTTCACAGCATGGTAGCCAACTTAGTATAGTCTAAAAACACTTCGTTCCATATGTTCTTCGCACCACCCAGTTTTCGAAAAAATGAATATAATTCAATTCGATTCTAAGTGGGAATCGATTCACAACCGTCGCGTTTATAATAAAACTATGCGTTCGAGCGTACTAATCTTAAAAATTACTTGACCGATTTAAATGCAGTTTTTACCGGTCTATTTTGGCCAGCGTCCCTTAACATATTTTTTTGTTTTATTTCAATAGAAAAGTGGAGTAGAAGAGAATAAAAAAGTGACATCAAAAAAAATCGTAATCAAATCTGCTTCACGCTGTACCTATCCCGCACACAGCAGGGTAGGCAGAGGAAATTTAGTGTTAAGACACTCTGTTCCCCACTTTCTGCCAAATTCTGGAGACATTGCGTGTTGAGTGGCAGAATTCAACGCCGCGCTTAGCCTCGACACCAGAGCGAAGAAATGGAAATATAAATTTAAGTAAATATTTCATCTCCTCGAGTGGGGATCGAACCCACAACCAGTCGGTTTTACAGTCACACTTCGTGCCGCTGCGCAACGGCGGCTTAAAAAACTGCTACAATTGTTTTATTAAAGTATGTGTAGTTATTACTCTTACGTGATAATGTAATTCGAACACGAAAATAATTTAGATTAATAAATAAATTATAGTGTAGTCCACGCGGACAAAGCCGCGAGCGAGTTGCTAGTATGTCAATATTATTATTACTATTAATAAATCTATTAAGCTTAATATGTAATAAGTATTGAGGAAAAACATATTGCAAAAGAAAATTTTAGACTTAAAAAGTCGTTTAATTTGATTCTATGTGGCCATGTTACGTGTATTTATATTTAAAATAATGAAATCTCTAACTTATAACGTTATGCTTAAAGCTCATTTTTCTAAGTTATTATGTAAGTACTCATAAAATGAGATAAATATACTTAATGTAGAGTCAAATAATATATAATACTATTTAATAATAGATTATTAGAAATTGGAATATCGATTGTGTTCTTTTAATAACTATTTAAAAACGTTTAATAAGACGTCATTTTGACATCCATATAGGTACTACAATATCAAAATGTTGTTTGTTCACGAATAGCGCCATCTGTTGAGTAATATAATGTTGGAAGGTTTTATTCCTTCTAATTTTATGATGCATCGCTTGCCATGAGGAGGCGCTAGTCACGGCTTTAATTAAGGACGCAATATAAAGTAAAATACTTTTGTTTTTTAAATTACTAATATACCGGATTTATATAAATATTTAACGTTTTCTTTTATATAAGAAAAATAAATAAATAAAAAATGATAAAAGGCTAAAATCATTTCAAAGTATAGGTATTAAGGCTGTATTGTGACTTTAGTTTTTCTTACTTTTAGTTTTTCACATTATGTTATGCCTAAGGTAAATATAGGTAAACGTAAATATTTAACAAAAGTATTAGATAGAAGCGTTCAAAAATTAAATAAAAATAATAAAAAGCCTAAATGTACTCGTATGAATGACAAATATAATAGTAAAATTTAAAATTACGTATAAAATAGTTTGCTATAAATATTATAGTGATTTCATTATATAACATAGGGACTGATTTTCATATATTGCGTTAGCAATAAGTTAAAAAAATCAATTATAAGACAGTTATATAAAATGCATTCAAAATAACAATACAAAAGAAATATGAAATTATAAATAAATGATGTTAATGTTAACTACAAGTATGTATTATTTATCCATTTAGGCCAAGTCGTGGGAAAGCTTATAATATTTACAGTTAGATACGTAGGTATAACGAATAACAAAATCATACCGGAAATAAAATAATGAATCTAAAAAAACTGTACACTAATATTAATTTCTTTCATGTACATTCATTCAAAATAAATATATATTAACATTTTAAATCTTAGAGTGCTCTAAGGTTTCTGTCATTTATATCTTAGGTAACTATACATTTTAAAAATATATAAAAACAAATAAAACATACACACCTACACCCCTATCTAATTATATATTATATAACAAAAGTACATAAATTAAAAAAAAAAGTCATAAAGGAAAATTTTGACTAACCATAAAGTTTTCCGTTGCAAAAGTCACAAAACTCCAAACACATTCGCACCCCACTTTCACAACTAATTTCGACCAATCAGCGGCCCTCACTTCACGCAAAGGGCCGCGCCCCACGCTGCTGCAATACGCATGCTTCTGTTGCAGCGCAATGACAGCGAACGGTCCGTCCCTTTCTTGCCTATCGCAAATGTCGGCGTGCGAAAGAGACAGCGTGCACGTTTCCCATGCAAATTTTTATTTGGTTGCAAAATAAATGAAACAAGTAATTATGTATTATTACGTTGAATCATGAATATATTGTGATAACGGTGAAAAGGGAATTGATGTAAAATTGTATAAAAATATGATGGAGTTTTCACTGGAATTATTTATAATTACTTATTTTTATGTATTTTTTTATATATATTGATTATATAATATCGTATATGTGTATATATAATTTAATCTATTATACTCTAACGTAGAATCTTTTTTGGATTTAAATTTTATTTCCCAATAATGTCCATTTAAACATCTCTATTTTAGTGTTATTATAGTAAACATTTAGTTTTTAAGGGATAAACAGAATACATTTATACGAAATAAATATACCCCTACATCTATAGAATATAATTTTACCCGTTCATTTACTTCGTGCAAATTTTTTTTAAATAATTATATCAGAGATATTAAGTCTAATTACGGATAGATCTTTTAAATTTTACTAATAATAATTATATTTTCTATGTATTACTAACATTTCTCTATCTTTTTAATTGTTATAAGCTTATTATATTAAAATTACTGAAATTATTGAGATAAATAAAGTAATGTTCTTTCATACTTACCTTAATAATTTATCTTGTAAGATATTAAAATCGCAGTCAAACTTTTGTACATATTCACAAATTTTCTATTAAGAAAAGATCTCAGATTAAACCTTATAAGGTAGTAAAATCTACTTTAACAAAATCAAACATCATAGGTAAGTATAATCGACAATCTAATTTGATAACCAACTCTTATCAGAACGATCTTATACGAACTATCTTTCACACGATCAAAAAAAAACCCATAAGAAAAAAGCACTATAGCCTAACATAATTAAATACCAATAAACGTTTTTAAAAATCAACAATCCGATATCTCTTTCCTATTTCAGGTGAAAGATAAGGACGGCTATACAGACCCTTAGTCGTAAATTTTACAAGTCTCCGCTTGAGTAATGTGTAGAAACATGTGCATGTTTTGTCGTAGGGTTTATTAAGTTGTAATAAATCTATTTATGCCCGCGGGACTAGGTAACTAGGGACGACGAGGTAACATAAGTTGTTGCTATATTGGAAAAGTATGGGGATTTTTAGCTCATATTTTACTTTAATCTTTTCATTTGTTGATATGTATTCCCTTTAGATATAGAAAATGAAAAAAAAATAATAACGAGAAAATTTACAAAAGAGATTCATGTCAATTTGTCAAGTTTACCTATTAAATAGGTACCTATAAATAATTGGAATATAGATATGTGTATATTTTAGTTAGGGCGGCGTTAAGTTCCGCCACACGAATTATGCGGAAATTGGATAACGAATTGTCTTGATTGAGAACAGATTCTCCTAACATTAGGTTCCCATGTTCCCTTTTCTTACCCTTCTATATGCGGAATACTGTGTGAAACTAAAAAAAAAATACGAGTCAACTACATCAATAGTCATAATAGTTTTTAAACAAGATTGAAATCACATGCCTACATACTTATATACTTATGAGAAGGCAACGAGATGTATCTGTTAAATATTTTAGAGTTTTATTTTTGAATTAGAATTATTTTATATTTTTTATTATATATGTATCTATTTTATTTTATTAATTAGAAAACTAAACATGTAAAAATATTTAGGCAGTGCATAACTATACTTATTTTATGGCAACATTGCTTATAATATAATTTCAAATCAAATGAACCTACTTTCACACAAGAATCTACGAAAAAAGTAGTTTACAAAAATAGACTACAAACATTTTTTATTTACTTCTACTTTGTTAAAGTAGTTGCCTGATGTCTTCTATATAAAAGATATGTTGATTTCGAGCACCATTAAAAGTTAATAATAAAAATAATCAAAACCTTCATGAATATAACAAAATATTATTCAAGTTAATTGGGTGTACCTACATTTTTTAATTTATCAGAAAAATAAAGATACGATATTAACACTCTGTTAATATAAATAAATAATATAGAGCTTGTAAAGTATTACTTATAATAACTTGAACAACATTAATAGGGACGAAGTGTTATAACATTAGGTTCCCAGGTTCCCTCTACCTAGCCCGCTGTATATAGTTATGTCACACTGTATAGTGTGAGCTAAAAAAACAACACTTTTATCTCATACGCTACATGAGCTTGAGAAATATTTATTTCTTCCATAATATCGATATTTCTTTTCTCCTGCTCTAATTGCAATTTCGATATAGCCTAGAACGCGATATCAAAAAATGAAATATAAGATAGATAAAGATAAAAGATATCCATTTTAACAAAATAAAAGCAAAAAATATATAAAAATTAAACACTACAATGCGGTAAACTGTTAATTATAGAGTTCGAACCTAACACCGTTTAATTAACACTAGGCAATCCTTCACATTGTCTTAGGGTGCATAAAACTATTCATATATATATCATTTATTATGAGGAACATTGGCAATTTTTATGCGTCAGTCCTGTCGCGACCGTCACTGATGCACGGAGTGTCCGTCTGTTCCGACTTAGATTGAAAACTTGTACGGTATTTTAAATCGTTTTAACGTCACATCATTTTAAATCCATATTTAAACGAAAAAAAAAACTTAATTTTTTGTTTTGTTTTTGTATGAACGTCGCACTAATACCGTAATATAATTAAAACAATAAAAAAATCAACGTTTAAATCATATAAAATAATATAAGAGACATCTTACCTGTATATAACGTCAGTGACAACAATTCCAATAGCTCTACCAAAATCCGCTATCATATCCGCTCCGCCACAAGCGGCAGCGGGCGCCAGGTGCGCCCCGCCCCACCCCGCCCGCTTCGCTCAGCTCACCTAGCCGCGCTGCACTCGAGGCCCGAACGTCGGGAAAACACCTACGGTTTTCCACCGCGTGAGCACGTAACTTTAGACACTCCATGCAGTAACGTATTTTGATACGAGTTAGCTAACTATACGTTTAAATAACGTATTTTTTATTTTATTATTGCAAATTGTATTTTTATTATTGTATTGTATTGTATTAGTATAGAATATATGTGAAGTGAACTATTGTGATTTTTTTGAAAATTTGTGCTTGTGTTTTTGTTGAACTTTGACGAATTGTTGGAGTAAGTATTTTTTTTTGTTATTATTATTATTATTAGATTAATTGGTTATTAATTGTTTTTTTTTTAAATATTTTTATTACTTATGGTCAGTTTTATAGTTATCAAATAGATCGTTTTCGTAATCAAAGTATCTAATCTCTTAGGATGGCCTGGATTTTAAATGTCACTGTGAGCTCAAGATGAGCTTATAAGTTTATTATAATTGGAGAGCTTTACGTATAAATAGAAATGCGATAGTATAAGTTTTTTTTCGTGTAAATATTAAATGATTCTTATTGAAACTACGTTTACGGTTTCAGAATTCATTTATGTCTTCATAATATATAAATTTTAAATTTATATATTATGAAGACACAATTTAATTATAAAGTTGTCTTTTACGGTTCTTTTTTTTAATTTTAAATATTATAATGCGATTTAATAGTGCAGAATAATATATTTTAATATAATCGAGATAAATTTAGATTAGATAATATAATAGGTAGGTATGTGGTATAATTTGAAATGGAATTTAATGAGTTTTAATCAGAAAATATTACTTGATTGCTTTAAATAAATTATAATTATATAAAACACACCAATTTAAATAATACTTTATATTCAAATTCTGTTATTAACACAATAATTTCAAAAATATACTTATATTTAACTAAAAAAGTCAATTATTATAAGAATAATCAAAAGACGACTTCTACAAACGTTATAATTCCAACACCACTTCATCAAAGGATGTCGAGGTTAAGCCACTAAAAAAAAAAAAACAAAAGCTTTGAAATCGTCCGGCCCATTTAATGTGGACCGGACGGGAGTGACAAAAATCTAAATTTTAAATTTATATATTATGAAGACACAATTTAATTATAAAGTTGTCTTTTACGGTTCTTTTTTTTAATTTTAAATATTATAATGCGATTTAATAGTGCAGAATAATATATTTTAATATAATCGAGATAAATTTAGATTAGATAATATAATAGGTAGGTATGTGGTATAATTTGAAATGGAATTTAATGAGTTTTAATCAGAAAATATTACTTGATTGCTTTAAATAAATTATAATTATATAAAACACACCAATTTAAATAATACTTTATATTCAAATTCTGTTATTAACACAATAATTTCAAAAATATACTTATATTTAACTAAAAAAGTCAATTATTATAAGAATAATCAAAAGACGACTTCTACAAACGTTATAATTCCAACACCACTTCATCAAAGGATGTCGAGGTTAAGCCACTAAAAAAAAAAAAACAAAAGCTTTGAAATCGTCCGGCCCATTTAATGTGGACCGGACGGGAGTGACAAAAATCTACACAGAAATAAATTAACACATGTTCTCTAAATGTCAAATGAAAATAAAGAATTACTAGATAGCGATTATATTAGAAATAAATATAAGATAAAATATATCTATATATTTCAAAATAAGATAAAATAGAGACATTTGGTTACATTTGATATTTGATTCAAATGAATAACAGACGGTTGTGATAAAATACAAAGTGAAACAAACACCTCCCACATGTCGCATTGATGTCATGAGAAGAAGGAAGTTACTGGATATTTTTAATCATATATAGAAGTTATTTCTTTTTAAATCACTATAAGAACTTCACAAAGCTTGAGATTAATTACTAAGCAAATATAAAAAGAGTCTAATAATTTTTAAAATACAAATAGGTATATCATCAATCTTGATTTTTTTGTTAAAAGTATATTTTCGTTATAAATTTAAAATGTAGGTAAATAAGAAATTAAAAAATAAGAAATATATACGTCATAATAATAGTTATATACATTTTACAATGATATCCTCTTCGTATATTTATTTTGTACTGCAATAAACTTATGGCTGCTTGTATTGCTTTTTATAGATTAGTAAAGAATACTAAGCAAATTAAAGATAATTAGATCACACTTAACCCAATATAAAATATGCAACAAAATATTAACTATAGATATTTCCTTACTCTATCTAACATTTAGAATACCAAAACAAAAACATAAATAAAAATCCTCCAGAGATTAAACTTAATAAAACACGCAAATATATACAAATTAAAACCAATTATTCATTGCAATATGTCATCGCGAACACAATAAATCTTTGAGAAGTCGAGAAAAAACTCAAAACATGTTACTCACATACAACATGCAGCGTGTAAAATCGGCCAAAATGCACAAAATTACGATTCATTTGAGCCAAATTCACACATTTGTCATATAAACACGATAAATAAATCGAATCACAATGACTGCTAATTTGCTTGTAAAGATGCATGCACCGAGTGGAGTTCATAAATCGGCAGAAGTCACTTTCGGCCTACCGCTTACACCCATAAACCTCTGCGGACACTTTTATAGCTCTACCACGTGGCGGAACCGACGTTTTTTCCTCACGTCACTTGACATGTGCTCTACACTTTGAAATATCTTATATCAATTTATTGTTTAATAATAGACCCCCTGTGCTATTCAAATTTTGATGTTATTATTAGTGATTACGCAAAATTTTAATGTTGAAGTGGTCAGTCGTGGTGCAAGGGCATAAGTGTGTGACTGTAAACGTGACAGGTTGTATGTAGGTTCAATTCTCTCTCTCGAGGAAATGAAATATTCAATAATTCTATTTCTACGCTCTGCTGACGAGGCCAAGCTTGGCGAGAGTTCCGCCACTGAACTGGCAATGCCTCCTAAACGAATCGTCGGAAAGTGGGGAGAGGAGTGTCGTAACGCTAGGCTCTATATAATTTTAAAATATGAAATCGTCTCTTCCTTTTATTATTACAAACCACACGCTAAGTTTTATCAAATATATTTTATTCTAATTTAATCTATCGTATAAATAGTTTTATTATTTGAACGTCGTTACATGATACGCATGAAACGCATTCATCACCAGCAAACAAGGCGACGTACTTGACCAACTAATGTGTTTCATTCTATCACAGGTCCATCAATCAAATTCCACTCTACGGGGACAATTGAGACAGACCGCGAGCATCTGTAGCACTTAACGTGTCCAACTAGACTATTCAGTGTCCATCTAAGGATGACAATCTTTGAGTAAACTTCAGAGAAAAGGAGAAAATTTATCGGTTAACAATGAACGACCTAAATTATAACGCGGGAATGAGTTCCTATCAATTTGTAAATTCCCTCGCATCATGCTATGGGAACCAGGCTCCAGGACGTACAGGCACACCTGTGGAACAGGCAGGCCACCCAGGTTTGCCCACACCGGGCGCTGATTATTACAATCCAAATGCAACAGCCTCGTACCCAAACACATGTTATTCACCACCACAAGTTGGACATCACTATCCACAGCATCCTTACGCGACGCCAGCTGCGGGTGCACATATGCAACCTCAGACTATGATAGACTACACGCAATTACATCCTCAAAGATTAGGAAGTACGGCTAGTCACATGCACACCCATTCAAACTCCAGTCCTGGTGCTCTATCGCCAAATTTAATGTCAACACCGCCGAGCCAAGCGACCAGTGGCAGCTGTAAATTTGCTGACTCCACATCTACAACTGGAGTAGCATCACCACAAGACTTGTCTACCTCCTCAGGTCCAGGCAGAACTTCTCCAGGATTCGGAGTTGGTCAGAATTCTGGAACAAGCACAAAGCTTGGACTTACTACTCCTATCGCATCTCCGGTAGAACATAAAGCGAATATAAATCAAAACATCTCGAGTCCAGCTTCAAGTACATCTAGCAACGAAAGCAACGACGCTAACAACTCCAGTTCAAGTAATACCAAGAACACAAAGGCTGCAGCCAACGCTCAGGCGAATCCTCCACAAATCTACCCATGGATGAAAAGAGTTCATCTAGGCCAAAGTAAGTCTTTATTTCTCTATGTTTTATGTAATCTAAAATAAATTATACAATTTTGTTAAAAAAAAAATCATACGCATTATGAAATGACTAATGATTAGACACCGAATTGACGGCCTATTGATTTCAGGAGAATAATGTAAAAAACGAGATTCACACTTTTTTATTTAAGGTGTGATGAATCATAAATGGCCTTACTTCCTCTTTGGACGCTACCACGCCTCCGTTACAGACAAAGTTTGATTCCAACAAGAAACTGTTCATCAATTATAAGTCAAAGTGGAATCAAAATAAATTATATATCTGTTTATAAAACATTAGCATGTATTAATGTTAGAGTCAGTATGGCGGGCTGATGGATGGTGCCCATAATAAGGCATAATGGCTTTGTTGGCGGGCGCTTACAAGTCAGCCCAGATTTTTTCTTTTTAACATTTAATGATAGGAAAACGCGTCGTCACTATGACATGTGATTTGACGGATCCTTAACTTCTGGTGTTAAGCGTGAACTGCGCTATTTGATTTTAATCTATTTTAAATCGAATCTTGTCCATTTTTTTTCTTTTATAATTATTTAATAGCTACCTGCATTGTAATAACTTTAAAAACAAATACTATAAATTAAACGATATTGGATACACTGAGTCGCGCGATAGTCACGCAGGTTCCTTAATTAATAGTAAAAATAAGTACCTCAGTTAGAAATAAATTATAAAAGCTTCAAGTATAATATTAACCAGAATATATATCGGCTATATACTATTTTATAGAAACTTAGAAGTAATTAAAGTTATTAATATATAAATGTACATACATACCTACATAGATAGATGTATATTGGGTTTAGGACATTACCATGCAATAATACCATCATATATATTAAATATATTTGATAAATCATCTTCATATTATATTTGATAATATAAGGAGTATTTTACGATAGATATACAAATATAGAAGCTGCCGCGGTAGAGGGGCACAAGCGTGTACTTTTACAGCGCTGGTTGTGGGATCGATCCCCACTCGGAGGAATGAATTATTATTTATTAATATTTTCATTTCTAAGCTCTGGTATCAAGGCAGCAGCGTGGCGTTGAGATCCACTCAACACGCAATGCCTTGAAAATTCGCCGAAAGGTGGGGAACGATGTGTCTTAACACTGGGTTCCCTTTGCCTACCCTGCTATATATGGGACATAGCATAAAAAAGAAAACAAACATATATACATGTTTAAACTATAAATAAACCAGAATAAAAGAAAAATAACATACTTCTGTGACCTGAATACAATATAACGTCCCATCAAATTACGCATTTCAAATTGACATGTCACATGTACGGCTCTGTAAATGTTTTAAGAGTTACATGTACATGTCCAGAGATAAAGACAATCGCAGATGTTTCTTATTTTATGAAAAAAAATATATATTTTTCTTTAATCCGCCAAGGTTAACGCTAATTAACTTTTAATTGACATATTACAAATTGTGCAGAACCTACGTATATACGTACATACATATTTCTAAATTACACCGAAAGTTAAAGGAGAAAACGGACATAAAATAATCAGTCAGGCTTATTTTATGATTGGTATTAATGCGTTAAGATATTTTTTTTTTCTACCGAATAATTAATTAATTAATCAAAATTAATCAGCTTCACGCTGTATCCCGCACACAGCAGGGTGGGCAGAGGGAACCTAGTGTCAAGACACTCCGTTCTCCACTTTCTGCCGAATTCGGGAGGCAATGCGTGTTGAGAGGCAGAACTCAACGCCGCGCTTAACCTCGACACCAGAGCGAAGAAAATGGAAATACAAATTTAATTAAATATTTCGTCTCCTCGAGTGGGGATCGAACCCACAACCAGTCGGTTATACAGTCACACCTCGTGCCGCTGCGCCACGACTGGCCTCAAACCGAAAACGAAATCGAAACCGAATAAAATAACTTAAAACTTAGAAAAAAAGTCATATTTTATAAGGAATCCATTTTTTGCTAGTTTTTTTAAAACAAGACACGATAAGAGATATCTAATCAAGTTTGAGGACTCCATGTAGGCACATCTGCAGCACCTTGCGGAATAGGCACTCGAAACACTGTGATAGGATAGTGGTAGAATTACTATTCCATTCTTAATTCCCATTTTTAACTGACTTTTAAAAAAAGGAGGTTCTCTATTTGTGGAATCTTTTTTTAATGTAACTTTTCGTTTGACTAAAACAGTAAAACAGTATGTTCTAAATTCTCTACATAAATAAGTATGAATTAAATTCGTTCTTCAATTACAATGTAATGCATGCTTATATTCAAGTTTGCGTGTCAATTGATATTTTCTATAATTGGAGATGTCTTAGTTTTCTAAAAGCGAATATTTTAACGTTTTTATACATAGATATTGTAAGTCAACTAAAAAATGACCAAGCGTACATAAAATAAAATACAAACAAAGAATAACAAACATAAAAAAAAATACAGTCGAATTGACAACCTTTTCTTACAGAAATCGATTAATAAAATCCGAACAGTGTAATATCATATTTTCGATACTCGATTTCAAATAAGTAGATAGAAATTAAGAACCTAAAGCCAATAGGTGTAGTATAGTAGTGAATTTCTAATTAAAAAAGTGAATTTCTTTTGTCAATCTATAGGTTAGTGACATTTTGATAACATTAACTTAGGTAGCGTATGCAAATGAAGACTGAGGTCGCAGCGCTATCATGTCTTTAGGTAATAACTCAAATGGTAGCAAAAGTATTCGTGTCGACTGGTTACTTTAAGTTCCAAGACCCAGGACTTCAACTCTACTAGGTAGTTTGAAAATTTTAAATAACTTTACATTACATCATTCTGCTTTATATAGCTAAGCTGGCCGACTTCCTTTTGCATAAACATAATTTACTTACAATTCATTCACGGGAAGTATGATTTCAAAAGAATCATTGGTTTTAAAGTATTTTTTTATATGTATGTAATCAAAAGACGCCGTGGCACAAAGTGTGACTGTAAATCGGCTGGTTGTGAGTTCGATCCCCACTCGAGGAGAAATATTTACTTAAATTTATATTTCCATTTCTTCGCTCTGGTGTCGAGGCAAAGTACGGCGTTGAGTTCTTCCACTCAACACGCAATGCCTCCAGAATTCGGCAGAAAGTGAGGAACTATTATATTATTATTAACACTAGGTTCCCTCTGCCTACCCTGATGTGTGCGGGATATAGCGTGAAGCTGATTTGATTTATGTAAACAATATGACAAGTACATATGTAAGTGCAAATACCGTGACTTAAATCATGTATTGATTAAGTTATATCTTCATTTTAAAGTCATTGTACAGGCGCAGGTTCATTTATTATTTTAATTTTATTAGTCCTATAGCCTTATATTATAAATTAATCATTTTTTTGCGTATTTGAATGCTCCGCGGACTGTTGTCGTCCGTGCTTTTATCTGTTACTATTAATATATTAAAATTTACAAGCAAAGTGTTGTGAAAACGTACGACGAGTCCTCCCTAGGAGCTTTAGTTTAGATGGCTACTAAGAGTCCTTCCAGAAGCCACAAAAGATGGATTTATTGACATCGACGGTGATTTGTCAATTTTTGACTTTAATACGTGAATCGCCTCTTGGTCTTACCGAGAGTATTAGTGTGCCGTTTTTTTATTTGATAGACTTAATTTGTATGATGACAAGTTACACATATATTAATCCCTAAGTCTCGTTGCCTGTAAGAAAGTGTATTGTCTCCACTTTTGTACCGTTTCTCTTTCGTGTTTGAGGACTATGTTACGGTGGATAAATGCGAGTATCTCGGTCTTCTCAACGAGCGAGGAGTTGTTTAGGCTTTGAATCATTCTCATCTACTTTAGTCTTAATAGTTTGCTTTTAACATAATTTACTAATAGACTGAAATCTTAGGGCCCCCAGATCTACATTATCTTAACAAAGCTGAAATTTTGAGGATTAATAGTCTAATATGTAGTTAAGACTGTATGCGTACTTATTAATTTGAAAGTGGGGCCCTTTCAGAGGTAACGTCAAATTACGGTACACGCTCATCCACGTCAAAGTAGAAACGCTCATATTTAAGTATGTTTTTAACAATAATGCAAAATAAATATATTTATTATTACCCTTTATGTGGACCTTGACACCTGCCAGACGATCTAAAAATTGTACAAAATCGGAGCATGTACCAGCAAGCTTTAATTTTCCATATATTATTTACGGACTGTTTCAAGACCCTTTATAAGCACCCAGATCAATCCAATGGATTGGTCAGGTTGGCGCTACTTCTAAAAGGACCCCACTTTTAACTTAGTGAGCACGCGTACTGTCTTAACTACATATTAGACTAATGATCCTCAAAACTTCAGCTTTGCTAAAATGACGTAGGTCTGGGGACCCTGAGATCTTGGTTTATAAGATTAAGACAATCGTTCATACTTTTATCTTAGTGCCGTTTGCACAATTAAAAATAATCTTGTTCCTAAGGTCTTCCGCCGCCTCAACACAAATATTATTGTTAATATCCATTACTACTTTCATTGCTTCTTCCTTGTTGGAAATGTTATACAACTATACTGATATAATTCAAAATTATTTTTGTGTATAATTTCAATTTATTCACAATTTAATAGTATTTACAAATAGTATTTAAACATTTTGTATATTATAATATGAATACTATATAAAAATTGGAAATTCTATTTATTTTAAATTATAAACAATGGATTGTAGGAGTTCAAAATATTTAATCTACAATAATATTTCGATATTCAAAGATACAGCGTGAAGCTGAAAAAAAAACAGACATTTCACCAATGGTCCCATAGGACAATTCACATAATGCAACTTTATCAATAGATAGTCAATTGCTTGACCGATCGCAATTACGATACGCGCAACTTTTGTTGAGGCCTCCTGAGGCTAGAATAAAAAATGCTATAAGAATTCCTGCACAAAACCTTTCATATTTTCTTTATTTCTTACTTTAATATAATTAATAAGTATACATTAATATGGACCCTTTTGAAGTTTATTTAATTATTTATCTTAATAACCCATATTGTAGGATATATCTGTTTTCGAGACATTGCCTTGCCAATTTTCGAGACATTGCCTTTTGATGTCTCGTGTTTTTTACAAGAGTGAGGAACCCATAACCGTTGAGTTTACAGTCAGACGTTGCGCTGTTATGCCACGACGGCCTCTAATCCGAATTTGACCATTTACTTACTTACCAAATATTTATATGTAGATACCTATATAGATTTTTTTTCAGCTTCACGCTGTATAGCACACGGCAGGGTAGGCAGAGGGAACCTAGTTTTAAGACACTCCGTTCGCCACTTTCCGCTAATTTCTGGAGGCATTGCGTGTTGATTGGCGGAACTCAACGTCACGCTTTCCCCTCGACACCAAAGCGAAGAAATGAAAATATAAATGTAAATAAATATTTGATCTCCTCGACTGAGAATCGAACCCACAACCAGTCGATTTACAGGCACACTTTGTGCCCCTGCGCCACGTCTCGCCTTAACCTAAATAGATATATATACAAAATAATTAAATTAAGTAATTTAATAACGTTTGTAATTTTCTTTGTCATTAATTTTGTATCCAAATAAGTGTATAATTGTGTAATAATTAATATCGTTTAGTGTGCGCAAAAGCAACATTCTATTATTATCGTAAATCGGACTCATTATTCAAGAAACCTAGTACTGCACCTTAAAGTACCGTAAATCGTACTTTTCTGATATCAATTTGACGCAAATAACTACCTACGTTTCCCCTCTAGGTATATCTCACTAATCTCTAACAATCATAGATTTACTTAAAGGCTTTAGAAATAATACATACAAGTTACTTATCTGAAGAGAAAGCAAAGAGATTTAAATAACAAATATTTCTATTCGTATTGATGTTGATATTTTATTATTTGATATTATTTATAATTTTATAATGTCACGCGTCTATCAGATTTCGGTGAGCCAGTTTTAGTGATACCTACCTTACCCAACATTTGGAGGTAGTTCGTATTGGATAATGGAATGCAATACCTACAGAAATGTGTTTAAACACAATTTGAATATTCTTTACTATTAGTAAAGAATTATATTAAATGTTATTTTCAAAACAAATTTAAATGACTTAAAGAAATGAAATTATTTGATACTGAACTACTTTAAATAGATTTTTCTTATTTCTCAACAAAACGAGAAATTGCACCTTAGGGCAAAAGTGAATGGCAGTTTTTGATTTTCATCTATGTATACAATTTGCAATAGGTACTTTACCCTGTAGCTACAACGCCTTTATCTCTTTAGATTATGGACAAATTAGAGCTAAATATACTATAAGCTATTATTTACCGTAGTGTAACTGCTGTTTAAGTCATTTTGGGATTTTGTTATCCTAATAATGCTTTAATTTATGAAATATCGTCAGTTATTAGTTTGCTGCGATAATAAATACTTAGATAAAACTGATCTAAATTTGATATACAAAGAGTACGTGTCTAGATTCTCTTTTTTTATTGACAAAAGTTAAAAAAGACTTACAATATAACGAAGCTGAAATTCAACATAAAATTAACACAATTATTACATCCATTTTATTTACAGAACAATCCAATTTGTGTATGAAATTAAACTTCGAAAGAATACATTTAATAAAGTGTAGAGTAAGACTCTACATTGTATATAATGTTTCATATACATCTGCTCTAGGTAGACTTTTTAATAATCTCGTTACTTGCGTTCATACAATAATTATTTTAAATATAATATGTGTTTATTTTGCTAAGCCATCGTAGTGGAGTATATGCATGGTTGTGGGTTCGATTCCCACTCGTGGAACTTATTGTGGGAATTATATGGTCTGGTTGACAAAGCGGTGTTCTGTTCTGCCACACAACAAGCAATGTTTGCAAAATTGGGCTGAAAGTTGGATACGGATTGTCTTATCATTAGGTTCCCACTACCTACCTTGATATTTTTCCGACAATATTAATAGAATTTATTAGATTTATTGTGATAAGTAACTTTTACATTACAACTTTTACTTTTACATGTCAAATGAAAATAATTAGAAGATTGGAAGAGTTGTTTATGAAATAATTTGAGCACACGAGGTAACTCTGGCTGTAGATACAATGAATTTCATAGAAACTGATACACTAAACTGCTTTCTTGATATTCTAACTATAAAACACAAGGGTTTTTTTTTCAATTAGTAGTTCCTGAGAATAGGGCGTTCAAACAAACACTATTGAACTTTATCCTGGCAAAATCCTGGCAAATGACATATATTAATATTAATATATTTTTTAATTTATACAGTTGTTTATAAAATCGCCATACGAAACTAATGCTGTCGTTTTATGTAATAGCAGTAAAAAAAATATCATAATACTGTCCATATCTATTTTAATTACAAAATTCTACACTATAGTATATTTTACTTAGCATGGCTGTTTATTTTACAGTAGAGATAATATGTAGATATGTATATAATAATATACAAGAGGACTATAATAAAAGATACAAAATAATATCAGGCTACCAGTATAACGTTATTATAATTGTGTAAAAATATGAAATGCTGTTTTAAAAATATATTAAAAGCCCTATCTGTTTAATGGATATATGCGTGAGTTATTTGAAAACATTTTTTTTGTTAACGATCTTGTCTTTAGTGAAACTCTGAGTAAACTAACAACATAAATTAAGATTTTTTGATAGTATGTTGGAACTGGACAAGAAGTATAAGCAATTGTTCACATAATAACATAGTGTAGAGGCTGATCGTGGCGCAGAAGCATAAAATGTGACTGTTAAATCGACTGGTTGTGGGTTCGATCCTCACTCGAGATAGTGAAATATTTATTTACATTTATATTTTCATTTCTTCGCTCTGGTGTCGAGGCAAAGCGCGGCGTTGAGTTCTGCCAGGAAAGGAGTGTCTTAACACTAGGTTCCCTCTGCCTACCCTGCTTTGTGCGGGATACAGCGTGAAGCTGATTTCATTTAATTTATAACGTAATATTTATGCAAAACACGTGAGAACCTCTTGATTCAATGTATGAACAGTTTGATGACGGTGACGATTCGAAAGAGCTAGGAAAAAATAAAGTTTCCTAAATATGAAGATGCACATATTTTTTTATGCATGCATAGCATATACGTACCTAATATAACATTTATAATATTTAAAGCTAATTCATACTAAATACTTTTTTAATGTGACATCCGTGGCGCAGTGGCACAAGCTTGTGACTGTAAACGCGATGGCTGTGAGTTCGATTCCTACTTGGGAAAATGGAAAAAAAAAGGAAAAAAAATCGCGGCGTCTGTGACTCTCAACGAAAACTCGGCGAAAAGTACAGAACGGAGTGTTTAACATTAGGTTCCCTCTGCCTACTCTGCTGTAAAGCTGAAAAAAACCTTTTTTAATAGCGGAAGGGGTAGACGGACTCTAATATATGATTTATTTTTACTAACTTTATTTTAATTATGAATATAATCATACCATACCATACCATACAAGTAAAACGCTGCAATTTAGAAATTGAAGTACGATAACATTACAAACAAAAAAATACACATCGTGCCAATTTTAACAGCACACGTCACGTATTTTTATTTTTAGCTTCACATTATAAGCGACAAAAAAGCGCCGTTTATTTAAAAAAAAACAAAGCACAAAACGCTTATCGTAGAATATCAATAACCGCTTGAATTATATAAATTATAGGTCTTGTTATATATAATATATAACTTGATTTTAATCGATGCAAATTGCTGGTAGTGTTTTAAAACGATCGAGTAAACGATGTTGGACTCTGAATGTGTATTATATGCTAAATACTACCTAATGTTCTTATTTGATTGGATATGGACAGAATAAGTAAAATAATATAGAAATAAATTTTATTAATTAATTATGAATTATTTATTTTATTCATAGATTTAATTGTATACTACCGAATTTAAGTTGGTATAAATAAATCGTTTTTATTAATAGCCGTATCAAATTGTGAATTTGTAATACGTTTTTGTTCTAAATATTTAAAATATATCATTATTTATATCATTTTTTTACTCTCTCTCTCTCTCTCTCTTAATCTGATACATTTTCATCGTGAATAAATAAATTAAATATGTCTATAAGCTTTATTTTTTTTTAAAAGTATGTTTTTTTTATTTTAGTTTTCATTTTATGTAAGTTATATATATATTTAATGCAAGTTTCCCAAAATACAACTTTACAAATAAACTTACGACTTTTAAAGCCAATTTTAAATTACTTATCTCAACTTTAAGAATCGCAAAATGTCGCATTTATCTAGTTTAAAATACGAGCACGGCATTAGATAAAAGATTGTTATCATATTATATTCACTTTATATATAAAATGCGGAGTGTAGGTACAAGAAAGGTTTGAGATGAGCACGAAGATAAGACGCCCGAAGCGTTCTAGGCCTCAGACCAACCGGTTACTACCGCGGCGTGTGCAAAGAGGCAAAAAGACTTAAAACTAAAACGAATATGCCCATGTATATTCATAAATAAAATTCTAAAAGCTGAGTGGTTAGGAATAAATAAAAGTAAAGGGGATTAGTACAACGAAGCGCGGTTGGTCGATGTGGCAATGGCGGCGGTGACGTTGCGAAATTTTTGCGGAAACTTTTGTCAATGACAAGCAAGTATTGTATATGAAATATGCGCGAAAATATATATTTATTTTTCTTTTAGGTCTTTGCTTTTAGAAAGTATAATTTTAATGTTTTGTGTAAAACAACTGTTGTGTGAGACATAGCGCGGCGTTGAGTTCCGCCACTGAACACCAATTCCTTCAGAATCCGATGGTCAGTGGGGAACATGAGTATCTTAATGGAAGCGGAGTGTCTTAACACTAGGTTCTCAGGTTCCCCCTGCTTACCCGACTGTACATACCTGGGAGGGTATAATAAATATGAAGTTAAAAAAACTGTTGTGTATTAATAAAAATTAAACAATATTATTTTAATGATTCAACGATTACATAACTAATAAAAGTATAAACAAAATGATATATTTTGTAATTACATAGAGTAGTTGTTTACATATATATATCCCTTAGAGAATAAATTGATAAATAATAAATATGTATATTATAACAGCTTATCATATAAAGTAATGGCGGTTTTCAATTTTCAATATTAAAAGTAGTTTCAATTAGTTTAGTATTCAAAGTGAATTATCTTTAATGTATATTAATAACAGTTTTGTTCTCCTACGTTATATATTTCATAAATTTGATATTTATTTAAAAAAATAAATAAGCTTATTGCTATACGCTGTATCCCGCACACAACAGGGTAGGCAGAGGAAACCTAGTGTTAAGACACTCCGTTCCCCACTTTCTGCTGAATTCTGGAGGCATTGCAAGTTGAGTGGCAGAACTGAACGCCGCGCTTAGCCTCGACACCAGAGCGAAGAAATGGAAGTATAAATTTAAATAAATATTTCATCTCCTCGAGTGGGAACCGAACCAACAATCAGTCGGTTTTACTGTCACACTTCGTGCCGCTGCGCCACAAGATATTTATTTGATCATATCAAAGTCTATACTGGAATATTGTATAAAAGTATAGTCATCAGGATTCACGTAAGCCCTTCGACTCCCTCAGGACTTCCCAACTTCAATTATTGATGGCAACTTTAGCCGCTATAAAATATAGGGGGAACCCGTTATTTTTCAAGCCGTTTACTTTTAAATAACACATCACTTCAGGTGTTTCACTGAAAACATGTTATTTATTACTCATTTTTATAAATCGATATACAGTAATGCATTTTGTATGCAGAATTTATAATGAATTTTGAAAAAGGTATTATTATAAACACATATCTTACAGCTGCCTTCTCGTTTATTATACAAGTATGCACGTACATACATAACCTATGTTTTACATAATGAATACTTATAGGTTCTCACCTTTTGCCTGCAAGTTTTTACATTATGTTTTTATATAATATGCTCTTTTTTATTGAGAGGCCAGTCGTGGCGCAGAGGCACAAAGTGTGATTGTAAAACCGACTGGTTGTGGATTCGATCCCCACTTTCGTCTATCGAGAAGATAAAATATTTACTTAAATGTATATTTCCATTTCTTCGCTCTGGTGTCGAGGCAAAGCGCGGCATTGAGTTCTGTCACTCAACACACAATGCCTTGAGAATTCGGCAGAAAGTGGGGAACGGAGTGTCTTAACACTAGGTTCCCTCTGCCTACCCTGCTGTGTGTGGGATACAGTGTGAAGCTGATTTATTTGTATAAAATATTGACACGCTACGTTATTCACTTCACGTTGTATCCCTCACATATCAGGGTAAGTGAAGGGAACGTAGTATTAAGACACTTTGATTTCTGGACGTAGTGCATGTTAAGTGGCGCAACTCAACGCAGCAACGTCATAATAATATCATTTTGTTTAATAGCACATATCTGACAACAAGTCAAATTTAATATAAATAGAAATTATTTAATAGTATATTATAATTATTAATGACTGCCTTCTTGGACACAGATTTGTGCCAGATAAGGCATAGCTCAGATGAATATCTCTAAAAGGCATCTTATCGTCTACCTACCCGAGCCTTGAACAATTACAATAACATCAATCATTTGAGTAAATAGGCGTTTAATTATGTTTTGGGAGAGTATTAGGTACTAATAACATTAAATTTAATATTATTATGTTAAACAAAATCTAAATTATTAATTTTAAATGATAGATTTACCAAAATAGGTCTTAGTGTAGGTTTCTAAAATATAAATACCAGAACATACGCTCGGCTTTTTATAAGTAAAAATCTTAGTGACAGGGTAAGATCATTTCTATTTTAGGCGATGTAAAATGAAAATGTTGTTAAATTTTATTGCAATTTTATGTTTTACTTACTTGAAGTAACACAAATTAAAAAAATGTTTTCTATAAATATTAATGATATAATAGTGAGATATCAATCACAAAATAAATCCACTTTCATAAACTACTATTATCTATATATATATGCAATAAATTATTAAGAGCAAAATAAATTAATCAGCCTATGCCAGCATTTCAATTAAAATATTTATATATGTATATAAGAGATACAGTGAACACCATGTTCGCGTTTTAATTTCGCTGCAATAACCCATGTCGACGCGCGGACTTTGATTAAGTTTCCCATAAGGATTCGTTTATATTCATACATATTATATTACTTTAGATGCCAGTTGTGGCGTAGTGCCACAAGGTGTGACTGTAAACGCGACTGGTTGTGGGTTCGATCCCCACTCGATCAAATTAAGTATTTATTTTAATTTACATTTCAATTTCTTCGCTCTGGTGTTGAGGTAAAGTGCAACGATGCACGCAACGCCTCCAAAATTCGGCGGAAAGTATGGAACGGAGTGTCTTAACACTAGGTTCCCTCTGCCTATCCTACAGTGTGCGGGATACAGCGTGAAGCTGATTTAATTTTATATAATTTAATTTGATTTATATTGCTTTACTGTGTAGATGGTCTTGGGTAAACGCAATTCGTACTCAGAAATTAGCATAGGCATCTTACGTCATTATTCACAAAACCGGTTTTAGTATTCTTAGTGCATGAAATTTGATTATTTCTAATAGTCTCTCACTTGCTTTAGGTAAGTTTTCCATCGATATGTATGTATGTTACGTAGTATATTTTATTGTAAGAACATTTTTATTTTTTGATCATTTTATAGACATTGCATTTGGAATAGCGTAATTCAACACCGCGCTTTGTCCAGCCAAGTAAAGGGAAAATTGAGGGAAAATATTTCTAAATTTAAACGAATTATCAATTATTACTTAGTATATACAGCAGTATGAAATGGAATATTAAATAACACGAATGTTTTTATTTGTAGTAAGAGAAGTTTAGTTTAACTTTTTGTGTCTCACACTATAATTAAATGCCCTGGGCCCTCAATGTCGATAACTATCAAATTTAAAGCAATTTGAACATATTTTCATATTATAAAAATTTTAATTTCAAATTTATTTAATTATTTTTCTTGTAAATATTGTATCTACTTAAGTTGCCAATTACTGATAACATTACCCTGTATTATACAGGCTATGTTCTGTTTTGATATAAATTAAAGTAATTAAATGCATCATAATAATAAAAACTTACATTCATAACCAACAATTGCAATTTATCTGATAAAACGTGGTTATAAAGTCAACCTGAGACGTAAATACTTATATTATTATAAGTGATCTGCACAGAACTTTCATATACCTAGGTATTTACTATTCATCAAAAATTTAGTTAAATCAGCAATTAAAAATTTAATTCCCGCATTAATTCAATTCCCACATATAACAGTGTAGACAGAGGGAACCCAGTGTTATGTAACTCCATTCTCCACTTGCCGCCTAATTTTTCGAAGCATTGCGTCTTGAGTAGCGAAACTCAATGCCAAGCTTTTTCCTTGGTGCCATAATGAAGAAATAAATATTAGCCTCCTCAAGTGGAGATCGAACCCACAACCGTTGCGTTACAGTCACGACGACCTCAACAATCAGCAATTAAACAAGTTGTTGAAGTTAAAGTTCACTGTAAAGCTTATTGCAGTAAATATTATATTATTTATTACAGACGTAAAATTATGAAGTAAAGATAGAACCTTTACATGATAAATAACTATGCATTGTGCAATAAAAAATATGAGAGTATAGTCTTTTTAGAATTACAACGGTGAACAGTTTAACACAGTAACAACTATGATAAAGTATTGGTTTTCTTTCATAAAGGTCACTCAGTATATTAAGGTGGTAATTTACAATGAAAAAAAACCGGACAAGCGCGAGTCGGGCTCACCCACAGAGAGTTCCGTGCAAAAATTGGAAGTTTCGAGCCTTTTCTGAAATTCAAGCTTAGCCAGAACCCTTTTCTCTGATGATACCCCACTTAAAATTTGATATTAAACGCTAGTTTAATACTAAATTTTGCCCCTTTTTAAGGCTGTTATTTTTTAGGATTTAACCACAAATATATCGTTTTCAGATTTTTTTCTGAACAAGTACTATCTGCCAAATTTCATAATTCCTGGTCGACCGAAAGTACCCTATTCATTTTGATCCCCTTTATAGTGTCGAAATAGGCGTTTTTTGCTATATAAACGACCATATCTTTTTTTTAAATAAATGTATAATACAAATACGACGTTTTAAGGAAATCGAAGGACTATAAATCTGAGTATATGGTTTGAATTTCAACTCGATATCTCCAAATGTTCTTGAGATAACGGCTCTTAATACAGACATACAGACCGACAGACGGACAACAAAGTGATATTATAAGAGTTCCTTTTTTTCTTAAAAGGTATGAAATCCTAAAAATATAAAAAAGTATGTACCTACTAAAAAAAACGCCCCCCATAATATCATAAGTTAATAAAAAAACCATTAAGCATATAATAAAACTTAAAAAGTTTTTAAAATAAAAAAAACCGTAGTAATTTCATCAACACATGGGAAAACGTTCTGAACGTCGCCCATACATTAAGATATGGCACGTTGATAACGTAAATTATCCGGAACACCGCGATGTAAGAATCCGAATCGGCAGTACTCTCGCAAAGGTCACTATAGTATATTTTAAACTACTGTAAATGAAGTGCAGCTTTGACTGGAATGTGAATAAAGATATACTATTTAATATAGAATTTATAACCTTGGATGCTTTTGAGATTTCAAGAGAACTAGTCATGTATTTAGTATGTTTATACGAAAGAAATAATTGTAGTTGACTAATTTAACACGATTTTTAGAATATTATTGAAATGTTCTATTTGATACTTCTTTCGCTTCTAAATTTTTAATTTTCTAGCAAATCAATATTTTTTGTAAGAAATGACAGATTTAAAACGAAAATTCACTTTGAGATTTAAAACTAAAAGTAAACATGCAATATCTCATGTAGGTAAGTAAATACTAGAGTAACTTCAGCCTAAAACTGAGAAATAATGTTATTCATTTGATTTGACGACACACAGAACAAATTTAATTATAAATTATATAATAGAAATAGAGGCCAGTCCTGGCGCAGCGGCACGAGGTGCGACTGTAAAACCGACTGGTTGTGGATTCGATCCAGACTCGAGGAGATGAAATATTTACTTAAATTTATATTTCCATTTCTTCGCTCTGGTGTCGAGGCAAGGCGCGGCGTTAAGTTCTGCCACTCAACACGCAATGCCTCCAGAATTCGGCAGAAAGTGGGGAACGGAGTGTCTTGACACTAGGTTCCCTCTGCCTACCCTGCTGTGTGCGGGATACAGCGTGAAGCTGATTTAATTTAATTTATACAATAGAAATAACATATTCAATTTCACACATCGAATAAGTCAAGGTTCCCTACAAAGCTACTTCCACACGCTTCTATTGATATTAAATTGAGTTAACATCTTCATATTACGACAAAAAATGATACAGTTATTGCTGTCATACTTGATATAATAGTAACAGTGCAATTGTTTTCGAGATCATAAATATCCCACAACAAAAGATTCGCGGTATACTCAAAAACAGAACTGTCTGTCTGTATTTTTTTTCCATCTCGAGAACGCCTTTCCCGGAGCGTTTCGATGTCTATAAATATTAATACAATCAAATGTTTTGACGTGGACCTTTTTTGAGCTTTTATTTTCTTTCGTTTATATTTTTTTTGTGAGGTTGAATTTAATTTTTACTCCGTGTTAATTTGGGCATCGAAGTCAGTCTTTTAACAGATCGTAAAGTAGAGTAAGGGGCGCGGCGCCAGGTGCGGTTGTTTTGGCAAATTGTTAAAGATATTATATTGTGTATAATGAAAAACAAATATTTTTGTATAGATTTTTAAAAATGTACTTTTTTAATGTTAACCTAGCAGTAACCATTTTTTGATAAAATAATATTCAATTACAAAAAAATTAAAGTCTGTTACTATACAGTATTTATGATTTTATAATACAAATATGTATAGCTTCATGCTGTATTCAGCATAAAGAAGGGGTAAGCAGATGGAATCTAAAAATTTAGTTTTAAGACCCCCTTCCCTACTTTCCGGTAAACTCTGTAAGCATTACTTAGTTAGCGAAGCAAGCAAATGAAAATATTTAAAATTTATCAATTGGGAATCGAACTACCATTCGCTTTTACAGTCACACGCTTGTGCCCCTGCACCGCAACTGGCCTCAAAAAAATATTAATAATAAAAAAAGTAAGCTAAGTACCATAATACTAATACCAACTCTACAACCGATTCCACCTTATTTATATTTACGAGCTCAGATTATTTGAAATTAGCATAACGGCTATTACTCACACTATATCATTAATTCTTAAATAAAAACATAAATCTCTACGGTGACTCTAAAGACTTTAGAACAAACACCCACAATTTAACATTGGCCCAATCAAAATTGGACCTTAATACAATAGAAATAGAAAATAGATATCATAATTTTTATCTCCACAGGTTTGGTTTCGACAAGATCTGATCAAAGTATCTAAAATGGTCACAGTTAGTGGGTTAACCACTTTAAATTGTCATCTGTCTGATTTATTTCTGTGAGTTTTGCGGTCAACATGTTCTCGTGTGCGTCCTGCCTTTAATTTCGAATTTCTTTTAAACATAATTTCTTTTTGTTTTCGCTAGGGTGCTATTTTAAACGTTTATTTCTTTGCATAGCTTGCATATACATTTATATTATTCTATGAGACGTTTTTGGCATATGTATCATGTTATGAGACATTTTTGGCCACAACCTATTTATCTGGTGTTCCGCCAGAGGCGTTTTCAGTAAAACGATCGTAAACTATAATCATTTGCGGACCATAAATAATTGCGTAGCCGAACCAGCTTTTTGTCGATGCGCCGGCGCAGGTAATATAGTCATAAATTTCCATAACCGCCACTCGATCTTATAAAACACGATTTTAATTTGATTTCGGAACCACACGTGTTGAGGTCGTTTCTTTAAGAGTTACGACGGTAGGTATAAGCGGTTATGAGCGTTGACTTTGGTAGTAGGTATATAATAAATTTGTGAAATTATCACATAAAACATCGTTATGGCCGTTATATAGTAATTTTATTGTTTTTAAAATATCATTAACATCTTTTCACTTCATCAAAGTAAAGGAATTTTATGACTTGATATTTATTCTTTGACTACTGTACAAATATATACTAAAATTATTATAAAAATAAATATATTTAGTTATATAGCTAATTGTTACGTAGCTATACATATAAAGTAAAACATACATACATTATTCATTAAACTAAGTTTAATGATAAATAATAATAAAATCACAAATGAAAAATGTACTAAATGTAATGAAAACTGTAAAGCCGACTGTCTGTGGGTTCGATCCCCACTCGAGGAGATGAAATAGTTATTTAAATTTATATTTCCATTACTTCGCTCTGGTGTCGAGGTTAAGCGCGGTGTTGAATTCTGCCACTCAACACGCAATGCCTCCAGAATTCGGCAGAAAGTGGGAAACGGAGTGTCTTAACACTAGGTTAACTGCCTACCCTGCTGTGTGCGGGATACAGCGTGAAGCTGATTTATTTGATTTATTTTTCACAAATGAAAACACATAATAAAGATTATACAACTATTAGCCCAGTTCACACGATATCAACGTACCACAACGATTTATTGTAGCAAGTAATCAATAAAATAATAGCGAGAATAGAATCACTGGTAATGATGTGTCGTAATAAAATACATCGCGCCTTATAAACTATAATGTAGTGGACACTCTATATATCATTTGAAAATGTGATATCTGTTTGCTCGCAGACAAAATAAAATTGATTTAGAGCTTTCGACTGTTTGACATTTACTTTGTCCAGTCCTGTGTTTTTAGAAGATACTGTCGTCTCGTGTAAATTAATTGTGTTAAAAATATGTAGAGATGATTTTAAATTTTTATTTTTAATATAAAATAATTGCGCAATATCGATCATCCACGAAGATTGGTGCCGTGACATCCTGTTATAAATGTAAAACGTGTAATATTCGCCACTATTTCGATACATTTAGTGGGTCATTACCCCAAAATACGTACTGACCGCTTACGAAACGATTTACAAACCCACAGTACCTATTATCTAGTATCAGGCTTTAATCCATTTATCACCGCTTTTGTTTACGATCCTCGCGTATCATCGACTATTAATTATAATCTTCACTTTCGAACTTTGATGTGCTCGCTGTGTGACAGACCGCAGATAAGAATGTTAATGTTATTTGATACCGACTGTACCTTACACAACGCTATTGCAATCGAAATACTGACTTAACCAAATGGAATAAGATTCAAATTAAGTTTTGAAAATACAACAATTGATTATGAATTGTACTAAGACGAGATAGAATTGACTGTTGTATTGAAAAGTGTAAGTTTGAAACACCTCCAGAGTAGAACGTTTTGATGGATGCGGTTATAATTATTTCTGTATCGATTATGCCATTGATAAATATTCCTACTATTGCCGGTTTTATTAATGACAGCGGAACGGAAGAGCCGGGTGATGCCCTAACGACACGAACGACACAATTAATATCGGTGCTGTCAAAACAGCTGTCAGCGGTCGTGTACGTCTGCTTTACAGCTTGATGTAATTAAATTCATCAAATTAATTTAGTTTTGTATTTTTCATTACTCTCTCTATCTTCAAAGATGTATGTTCCGCCTTCGCCGGATGGGAGATATGATCTTAATAAAAGCGGATATGATTTAGAGCGCCTTAAAGTATATCTTGTATTATTTGAAATTGATTTTATTGCTAAATATTATATTTAGATACATATAATAGTACAGAGATAGAGGAATGAAGAAAGAGGCAGATGCCTCTTTAATGATAGTAGCTTCTCAGTATATGCGCCTACTATAACTGAATTTATAGTACTTAGTTCACTAAAAAGTAAAACAATGGACTATAATAGAAGACTTTTAGGGCGTCGTGTCGCTGGGGTAGGAGCGTGAGACTGTAATGCGACGGTTGTAGTTTGGATTCCTATTCGGGGGAATGTCAATTATCATATATTCATATTTTAATTTCTTCGCTTTCGTACCAAGGCAAAAACGCAGCGTTGAGTTCCATCACTTCTACCTTTCTTCTTCACTTCTACACCTTCTACACTAGGTTCTACCTACCCTGTTTCATCGGGATACAACGTGAAGCTGAAAAAAAAACAAAAAAAAATCTGAAATTATACAAATGACAAAATACACGTCAGTGTCGAGTGTATGAATTACATATTTTATAATTCATACATTCTAACGGCACTGAACAAACATTGCTGCATTTTAAATGAAAATCTATAACAGGATTATATTTATAATCAGCGTATATTTACAATCATACATTTTTGGTTTATCCTTGACCACGGACTACAGCAAAATGTACATCGGGCTTCCAAAATTCTATATAATTAAATATATGCAATTAATCCCATTAAAGAGTTTCATTTGTAATGTGTAAAAATTGTAAATATCAAAGAAGCCCACTTGTAAATTTTGAAATACCTACCTAAGGTAGGTAGGTAAATACATACAAAAAGGAAATAAATTATCACGCTGGTTTCTTTTTTACACTTTTATAGCAAACTATTTTAAAATTAGTGAATCAACTAAAAAGTTTTATGCCCAAATAATACTCGAGGATAAGTTTATATTTTCAATATTTATATCTTAATATTAGTATGCTAAGTACCATTTTGATGGAATACTACTACGAAGAGACATTATATCCATCTAAATAGGCAAAAAGTAAACATTCACTAGTCACGACCGTACGTATAATTGTGTTTATTTAGAACTATCAGGCATGCAGTAAAACATATGATTAAAACAAGCTTAAACTAAATCTATTTTTCATATAAACAAGAACTAATTTTCAATTTATTATGAAAAATACTACAAGTCCTAACATAAAAGAACCTAACAAAGAAAATCAATAGAATCCCCTAGTTTCAATTTCACTAAAATTAACAGCACCGTATAAACCAGCGACGCAACGAACCGCACTGGAATTTAAATTGTCTGAAGACGACTTTAGCGGAGCTGTGTCGATCAACCAGAAACCCTCGATAGTCAGGACTCAGGAGTAGGAGACGCACATTGGATATTAAAACTTATATTTGTGGACTAAAGTAACGTTTGCGTGGGCTACGCGAGGATATATAACAGACGTTAGCACAATGCAGCGCTAAGAAACAGAAATAATTTTTCTTTGTCCATTACACGAACAGAAAATCTGACAGTTTGAAAAACAATATTCATATTCTTGTTTTTGATAAAAATATGAATTGTATTTTAAAAATAAATAAATAAGTGAGTGATATGAGTGGCAGAACTCAACGCCGCGCTTTGAATTTTATTAATAAATATATGTAAATGTATAGGATTCAATGAGTGGAACGAAGATACTTAAGTACATTGTATTTGTACTTTAAGACTATCACTTGCTGTTTATTATATCTATATTCGACTGTGGGTGGTCCAATGTAGTCTTGTTCTTAGAAAAAATGTAGAAAAATTATAAAGTTACTATCTGAGAACTTAATTTTTGAAATTTGAATACGGAAACTTCAAATGTTTTCCAAAGTTTCAAGGTAAATTCAACCATAAAAAAGATTTTTTGTATAAGATAAATTTTATTAATTTATAACTGCAACGCACACTTGGTTTATTTTCAAAATAAATTCAATAACATATAACAATATGTGCATATGAACATTTTGTAACAACTAAATATGTAATATTGTATGTAGGCGAAGAACATAAGACTATTAGGGAAGCCCACACGTTTCGCAGACATTCCTGTGAAAGGTCATGAAGTCAGGACAGGGCTCGACAGCATGTGACGGGGGTCGACATGGCCACTTCATTAATTCGTGAACGTCTGATCAATACGGTATTATTTGAACAACTTTGCAGGAAAATGTCAGTTTCTTTAAATTTTGCTTAACTTAAAATTCATTGTCGCAGTGCTTGTAATATTAGGATAGTCAGTTCCCTATTTTTTTAAGATCTGTTAATTGGTAAAAAATTAATAAAATAAAAAATATATATAAATATAATAAAAAATTAATATGAGTATAAAAGTTAGTGGTATAAAATTAACAGGAGTGGCGACTAGCCTAACTTTACAAACGACTAAATATTCGCAGTAACTTTAACAAAATAAAAGATTAGTTTTTAAATGCCTGACTTGAATTTTATTCAAGTCAGGTTCAGGTCAACAGGTTCTCTTACTGCAAAATTCGAAATCAAATATTTATTTCTCTGTCAGATTAGAACTATATAAAAAATGGTATAATAAAATGTAAATTGCATTAATAAGAAAATATAATCTATTTTTAGAAAAAAAAAACAGCAACTGCACGCTGTATCCCGTAGACAACATGGTAGGCAGAGGGAACCTAGGGTTAAGACACTCTGTTCCCCACTTTGCCTCGACGCTTCGAACGCCGCGCTTCGCTTCGACACCAGAGCGAGGAAATGAAAATATAAATTTAAATAAATATTTTATTTCTTCGAATGGAGACCGAACCTACAACCGTCACGTTACAGTCACACCCCTGCGTTACGACGGCCTATTTTTAGGACATGCCTCAATATTTTAGGCTTAGCTATTGAGATTATATTTAACTTATATACCTATCACATAACAATTTATCTAAACAAGATGCTTCGATATCAGTTACAACGTCACACTAATCTCAACCATGTTTACAACATTATTCAGTAAAAGCAATATCCTGTCGCCAATAGTAAGTAATAGATGTTAATTCAAAACTTGTAAACAAAGGCATCGACAGCAATTGTGAACTTCCCGCATACTTCCCCGCGGTGGGGCGAACCGCCTCCGACGTAACAAAACGACAGTTATTAATGATTATATGGAAAAAAAATTTCTTTGCGTTTGCTTTCCCCGCTTTTAAAGCGCAATACACAATGTGCAATTAAAACGCCGATATCAGATTGATGGTTTGATTAATAGTGCTCGTTCGATTTCCGACTACAATTTGGATGTAGTTCTGTAGGTACGTGATAAGGAAAGTTGTTGTGGTATATTTTTTATTATGTTTTGTGATGAAAAATATTTTTTATTTTTGTTGTGTGATATTTATGATTTTAGAAATATATTTTTAAAGAATATATTTTCTATTATTATCAAAATCAATTCAGTAACCGACTGGTTGTGGGTTCGATCCCTACTCGAGGAGATGAAATATTTACTTAAGTTTATATTTCCATTTCTTCGCTCTGGTGTCGAGGCAAAGCGCGGCGTTGATTTCTGCCACTTAACATGCAATGCCTCCAGAATTTGGCAGAAAATGGGGAACAGAGTGTCTTAACACTAGGTTCCCTCTGCCTATCCTGCTGTGTGCGGGATACAGCGTGAAGCTTAAAAAAAATGCAGTAACGGTACAGAATTACTGACCGGTACTCTCACTCAGACACTGGTCTGTGTGAAAAATTGAAAAAAATATATATTTGTGATAGTTGATATATATTTCTGATAGTTTTGCTCGCGAATCACGCAAGAAATATTGGACAGAAATAAATAAATCGCGGCATGATAAAAGATTAGAATCTGGAGCTACATCATTTTTTTATTTTTATCCTGGTGTTCACACAGTTTCATCATCACCGTAACTGCTATGTTGGATAGAAATATTTAATTTTGGCATTGTAATTAACTTACAATAAAGATGAGAAGAAGAGATTACACTTCTGAATTTTTAAACCTCAAAGCTGTATATAACTAGCAAGCGCTGTACTCTAACGCTACTAATACTACTACAGTACTAGTTCAGTCTAGACAGACCAGAAAAAAATTCTTAATATTTTGATATTAACGCTAGATTTCATACTAAACCCAAACTACTCGAATTAACCAATATACCACTAACACCATTACAAATAAACTATAACACATACCAAAAGCTATAAACCTTAATTATATCACAAAGTATATTAGAAACAAAGTTTATCCACCTATCCAGACAGTCAAAACATGTTAAAACAGAGGATCCGCGAGAAACACGTCCAAATACTGACGTCCGAAGATCAGTTTGTTTTGAAATGTCGTCCGCGACGATTGCAAGCCGTACGTTTCACGTCACGGTGGAACGCCCCCGATTTACGAAATTACTAAGATGCAAGGTAATATGGGACTAATATTAGGGGATAACCGGGTTATAAATAATCTTTGAAGAGTTTTAGCTGTTATACTGTGTGAAATTAAATTTATATTCAGTTGAAAGTTTCGATAGCGCTTTGTTTCTAATTGTAGGATTTGTGAGAGCACTTTTACCATGTTTTGCTCATTTATAGATATTTTTATATTATATGGGCCGCTGTGGCGTAATTTGAGAGAGTTATGAATTCGGTTTTCATCCGAGCATCACGGTTTATCAAGAAGATTCGGCGGAAAGCGGAGAACAGAGTGTCGTAAGATTCTCTTTCCCTACCCATCTATTTTCGGGATACAGGTTAATCTAAAATATATACATATTTTAACTTTACGCCTCAACCGCATGTTCCGAGGTAGGCAGCGAGAACTTCCACTAATTTATTGGCCTTATACACTAATTTCTATGCCATTTCTTTACATCATATTTCTACTTTTAAAAGTAATTTGACCTAAACAGAAACTCAACCTTGAGTTGTTTGTTCTCTAGATATATCGTAATTTTAAATAATTTCTCAAAATTTTTAAAAACTATTTTCAATATATCACCATAGCAAATTAAATCTAAATAACACTATTACATTTAAATGCAATTATTCTAAGAACCGCATTCACTGTGTTTACCGACTTGTTTTTGTCGTATTGGCAGTATCCCATGTTCTTGTCTCTGTGAGGAGAGGCGCGGGTGCGTCCCGTCAGTCGGTGCGTCCGCGCAAAGTACCTTGCTTTAATTTAATCCATACGGCTAAGATGAAAAATCTTATAGAGTAGATGTGATACTCAGTAAGCGGTTTATAAATCACTAGTGATTTAATTTCTAGTTATTTAAATGTTAGAATCGTTTTATCTTCAAAGGAAACGTTCATGGGTTTGATTGTTTCTATGTTATACGGATCGTTCGTTTAGTATTTGAAATATTATATTGAATGATCTGTATTGAAGTAAATTTTATAAAAAAAAATCTGTAGACTACTTATCCAAACGATTTGTGTGAGGCCGTCGTGGCGTAAGGATGTAACGTGACTGTAACGCTATGATTGTAGGTTCGATCTCCACTCGAGGATATGAATTATTATTTCGTAATATTTCAATTTCTTCGCTCTGACACCAAGGCAAAAAGGCATCGAGTTCTGCCACTCAACGCCTCGAAAAATCGTCGTAAAATGAAGAACAGAGTGTCTTAACTCTAAGACCCATCTGCCTACCCTGCTGTATGCGGGATACAGCGTGAACCTAATTCATTTTTATTTATGTTCAAACATAAACCATCTCTTTCCCCACACTCAGCTCATTAGTCGGCCAACAAATTAGTCGGTGTCACTACAATAATATACAGTGAGCTGGTGTACTACACTCTGCGGGCCGCACGTCGTATAAATCCCTCAACACAGACTACTAATGTTTTGTATGGAGATTTCTTTCGGCGGTACCGCGGCTGCCGTGTAGTGGCCTTTATCTAGTCGTAAATTAACCCGTGATATTGATAAACGCGAGTTTCTTTCTTTTCTTAGCTTCGATATATTCGGATTAACTATGCGCATTTTTTTTTATAATTTGTCTAAATTTGTGCATTTATATCAGTTCAGAGCACTCCTTGTGGAAGGTAGTTTTTTTATGAATAGTCGTATAGGCAGTATATCCTATTAATATTATAAATGTGAAGTTTGAGATGATAGATGTTTGTTCCACTTTCACGCAAAAACTACAGAACGGATTAAGATGAAACTTTAATGTACATGTATGTATAGCTCATACAGCAGAATAACACATGGGCTACAATTTGTGAAAATATTTTGTATAAATTTAAGCGGGCGAAGCCACGTTAAGGTCGCTTGTAGAAAAATAACACTTGAAAGGAAACGTAAAACTTAAATTTTAATAAAGGACATTGATACATTAATTATAAACAAACCATAATAATAGATATATATATATATATACAGATTTTTCTTTTGTCAACTGAACCTTTAAAGCGTATATTAATTAATCTAAATTTGCAACGTGTAGTCTCTATATGTTAGTTAAGCTATTCAACGTGTAACTATTATGATATCACGATCTATTCCTGGCCCATTATAGCGCACATTAACATTCGTGAACTTCGAGGCCTTTACATTCGATATTTATACTTACATATAACATTTACAAAATGACAGATGTTATTTATAGAGAAAACAGAATTTAACATCATTTAAATTATTTAAATCCTATGTTAGAGTTCGTGGAATAAGTTTAAAATTTTATAAACTCTGTTACGAATTCGCCCCAAGTGGTGTTTTGAAACAATACGGCTTTAAATTCTAACAACAATGATCTTTTTACGAACGATAAATCACTTTAGTGCAAACTCTACATGTTGCGAAACCATGACGTACACAAGGTCGCTATGTATTGAATTTGTAATAATTTTTTGTTGAACAGAAAGACTTTCTTAGTCATTGTTAAAATAATCGATCTACTAATGGCACGTAGGCTGTGTCTATTATACTTTTACTTTCTTTCAAAAGGAGTAATAATGAGTTTGAAAAAAATTTTAAAAGATTCGCATGGGCCGGACCCACCAGTCAGGTACGGTAATCGGTCGATTTGTCTTCTTGTCTCAGATGTCGTTTGTTTGTGTTCGGTGACCGCGACTGTGCTCTAGATAAAAGTAATAAATTATAAGGAACGGAAGGTGTTTGTAATGGCCGCCAATGGTTGTAGCTCTCAGGGTACCCTGATGCACTTTTACTTAAAAATTGGATTGAATCGGATTCAAACCTGTTGAACACTTTACTAGATTTCTTAAAACGATATGCGGTCTCGCTGCATATGATACTCGAGCCATTATATTCGGTTGATTAATGTATTTATTTTAGTTATGTTTAATTTATTTTCGTTAGTGTTTTTTTTGGTTTTTTGGTTATCTTTTTTATAATAATATTAGGGCATTTCTTTATTTTAAAAAAAATATAATTTAACTTTTTACTATAATAAATATGTTTTTCTTCTTTGCAACATATTTAAATGTAATTTGATTTAAACTACTTTTACATATAAAACCTAGTTATTTTCATCTTAAAGATATGCATTTGTTTTGATTTTATTTACATACCTTTCTCAATTTTGGATGTTATACAATATATAAAATCTTAAGAAAAAAGGTAACCTACCTACGTATAAAAATAAAATCAGCTTCACGCTGTATCCCGCACACAGCAGGGTAGGCAGAGGGAACCTAGTGTAAGACACTCTGTTCCCCATTTTCTGCCGAATTCTGGAGGAATCGCGTGCTAAGTGGCAGAACTAAACGCCGCGCTTTGCCTCGACAGAGCGAAGAAATGGAAATAAGTATACATTTAAGTAAATATTTCATCTCCTCGAGTGGGGATCGAACCCATAACCAGTCGGTTTTACAGTCACACTTTGTGCTGCTGCGCCACGACCGGCCTCTGAAAATATCAATTTTAAAATATCTACATTTTTTTACTGAAAAATCTGCACAATATTATTTTTTTATAAACCTTAGTGTTTATATGAAAAGAGATCGATAATCGAAGCCTTCCTATACGCCACAGATAAGTTAAAAATAAAAGACCATACACTATAGGTACGAGGTCTCACACCGAGACTGGTTCGACCAGATATTTATTATAAAATTAATATTCAATTAGCTTTCCGCACATGAGTCGGGCTGGGCGTGCTTACTATTAAGTTTTATTTATGGCATCATTTACCAGCTATATTTTTTAAATTATTACCGGTTTTACATCGATCGTAATTGTGGACGCGAACGCTTTGCGGTGCGCTCGAAATCTTTACTTTTAATTAAATTTTATATATTATATAAATATTTATTATTGATGTTTTGGTTGTGTCTCTTTTGTTATGTAAAACAAATATAAGTAATGCTTTTTAATATGATAAAATTATATGTTGATTTAGTAAAAATATATAGACTCATTATTTTATTATCCGTGGCGCAGCGGCACAAAGTGTTACTGTCAAACCGACTGGTTGTGGGTTCGATCCCCACTCGAGGAGATGAAATATTTACTTAAATTTATATTTCCATTTCTTCGCTCTGGTGTCGAGGCAAAGCGCCGCGATGAGTTCTGCCACTTAACACGCAAAGCCACCAGAATTCGGCAGAAAGTGGGGACCGGAATGTCTTTCACTAGATTACCTGTCCCTACCCTGCTGTGTACGGGATTCAGCGTGAAGCTGATTATTTTTATATAGATGATCATATTGAAATATATTATTCTTTACTATTTCACAAGTAAACATGCAGAAAGATAAAGCAAAATTTTACGTCTTTTGCGTTTATGGTTGGCATTTAAAAAGATTTAATAATAATATATCAAAAAGAAGTTCGATTAAAAATGATAACATAAATTGAGTGAAACAAATGATTTATTTTATAAAAATCGCTCTCTCTTCTAAAGGTACATTAATTATTAAGGTAACGCAACAAAATAAACGTGATGTTTGACGTAAAGTTATTTTCTGTTATATAATATCTTAATTATATAAAAAGCCTTACGTCATCATCGTGACATAATTGCGTTTCTTCTGTGGCGGAACCCACCCATACACTTCACATTACCAGCTTAAAAAAAATCGGAGATATAACACTAATAAAATCATAGGCCAGTCGTGGCGCAGGGGCACAGAGTGTGACTGTAGAATCAACTGGTCGTGGGTTCGATCCCCATTCGAGGAGATGAAATATTTACTTACATTTATATTTTCACTTCTTCGCTCTGGTGTCGCGGCACAACGCGGTGTTGAGTTCCGCCACTCAACACGCAATGCCTCCAGAACTCGGCGGAAAGTGGGGAACGGTGTGCCTTAACACTAGATTCCCTCTGCGCATCCTGTGTGTGGGATACAGCGTGAAGCTGATTTAATTTGATTTAATTTTTAAAAATACAAGCAAATGGAAACAAGTCAAAATTAATCATACACCTATTGTGTAGGTAAAATTCTCTCCTACATTAAATATAGCTGAGAATCACTTTTTCAATTATTCTGATGTACCTACCTCATTGGAAATCAAGTTTTTTCGTACACTAACACTTCCTTTCTGTCGAAAATGGAAAATTAACACTTTTTGTGTTCTTTATAAATAAAAATACTCAAAAATAACGGAGAAAAATAAAAAGGAAATATTATGTTAGGTACTGTTTTTCACTAATCTATAGACCTGTCCTACAAATTGCTCTGTGGTTTAGCAAATATGGTAATTCAAGATTCAAGATACCAAAGTACTATTGAAGTTTAAATGATTACGTAAATTTTAATATGGCTGACGACAGATACAAAAAACATATCTTATATAAAGAAACTGTACTCTTAAGTATATATTTATTGCAAGTCACTGCTTACATTTTGCGATTAAAACATAAACCATAGTTTCGAATCTAAAATATTCATAATATTGAGGCCAGTCGTGGCGCAGGGGCACAAAGTGTGCCTGTAAATCGACTGGTTGTGGGTTCGATCTCCACTCGAGGAGATGATATATTTATTTACATTTATATTTCCATTTCTTCGCTCTGGTGTCGAAGGGATAGCGAGGCGTTGAATTCCGCCACTCAACGTGCAATGCCTCCAGAAATTGGCGGAAAGTGGGCAACGGGGTGTCTTAACACTAGGTTCCCTCTGCCTACCCTGCTGTGTTCTGAAAAAAAAAATATTCACATGTGGTAGCAACAACTCAACAGTGTTACAGCAATTATACATATATATATATATATATAATACATATAAGAAACAAATCAAAATTGCCACTTCAAATTAGACTATCGAAGAGCTCCAATAGGAATTTATCAACGGCGCCGTCTGCGCCCGCGCAGATTTATTGCGCGTTATGTAAATGGTACAAGATATTAGCGTCCTTAATAATTCTGCTTCGTGATTAATATTACACGAACAAACTCACTCTTAACGCCATGTTTTGTTTGGCCCTCAATCAGATATAAGCGGACTCCCTTTTAAGTAACTACCAGTGCTTGATCATTCGTATAATCAACCGGTTAAAGAAAGTAAATGCTGACCGTACTTAATGTCAGTATGTACTTATAATAAAATCGTAAGGGATCAGTGTCTGTACATGGAAGATGTATAAGAAATAATGTTATTGGTAGCATTTAGTAACGTTATAGAACCAAATACAATTATTTTTTTAAATTTCGTCTGTTTGCTTGTTTGTCTGTGCGTTTATTCGCTCTAATCTTAGAATCGGCTTAGACGAATTACTTACATTTTTCGCTATTGTATTTTGATAACATTTCCTTAACATTCCTTAACATTATGAGCTACTAAGAATATCTTACAACTTTAATTTATTTTGTTATAATTATATTACAATAGTTATTTGATAATAATTAATATAAAATAATTAAAAAAACAATTACTAACGCAAAAAAAACTCAAATCAGCTTCACTACGCTTCATTAGTGTTATGATACTCCGTTCTCCACTTTTCGTCGAATTCTGGAATTCTCAAAAAAAACGAAGTAAGAAAAAAATGGCTAGACACCGAGTTATAGTTACGGTAGGTACTATAACTTTAAGTCGTTGAGTTCAAAAAAATTTACATACCTACTTCTCGCTATATCCAAAGCGGAGTAGTCAGAGAGAATGGAACCCCAAACGCTACGGTAAAAAGCACTTATTTGTAAAAATAATAAATATCATTTTACAGTCGCTTTTAACATGAAGATTCTATATCTTTGCGGTTATTTGCAGGCGGGATTAGTTCGGCGGTACGACCTTTTGGAATTACTGAGCTTGAATAATTACCTTAAACGGCTCAAAGTCACCACACCTTTTCTCTATCTATCTCTCTCTCTCTCTCGCTAAATATATATATATATATATTTGTAGTTAAAATGAAACAAAACGCTTACTTTTATTAATAGGTACGTAGGTGCAAATTAAATGTTGCATAACTAAAGTTATACAGACACAATAGATGTATTTAGTAAATGTTTTTGACGCGACGTAAAAGAGGGTAATGTATTTATCAGTGAATGTATGTTTGTTTATGTGTTATTGTAGAGATCAAAAGAGTTGACTCATTTTGAGAATTGTTCTACCAATTAAATCTCCTTAACGAGGATTGTAAAGTTAAAACGGGGCTCGACTGTTAATCAAAATAAAGTATTTCAATTTTTCTGTTTAGTTTTTAAGAAAGTAATTTTTTTCACGTTCCTCTATTTTTTTTCTTAAAGATCCATTTGTTTTTAAATACTCACTTCGTTATTTGTTTAAAAGTTTTCTTTTTTTCATTAAATATCTGTATTTACTATGCGCTATAATATCATTTTTAGTCTTTTATATAGTAGATTGATAATTTCAAAACACTATGTAAATTTACATCGCTACAAACGAACAATTTGACGCACGCCAACGCCAATACTGTCTTGACTTAAAAGTGGGCGGGCTTTATCTGGCTATGAAGTATGAACTCCTATCGGAATTGCTTCACCACTTTAATAAATTGATATAATACATATTTATGATACTCTATCTTGTATACCTATAGATTTATTTTAAAATAAAATATGTAAAAAGTTTTCTCTTTACAAGTTGTTGTAGTAATACCGTCGTGGTACAGTAGAATATGACAGCAAACGTTCAGTAAGTTCGATTTCCAGTTGTGTGTTGTTGTGGAATGATTATATTAAAATTATTTTCATTTTTAAGGCCAGTCGTGGCGCAGCGGCACGAAGTGTGACTGTAAAACCGACTGGTTGTGGGTTCGATCCCCACTCGAGGAGATGAAATATTTACTTAAATTTATATTTCCATTTCTTCGCTCTGGTGTCGAGGTTAAGCGCGGCGTTGAGTTCTGCCACTCAACACGCAATGCCTCCAGAAATCGGCAGAAAGTGGGAAACGGAGTGTCTTAACACTAGGTTCCCTCTGCCTACCCTGCTGTGTGCGGGATACAGCGTAAAGCTGATATTTATTTTATTTTAATTTTTCTATCCTGCCAAGAAGAAAAGTAGAAGAAAGGAAGTCTTAACTCTTTATTTCTTTCTACCAGGAAAAAGCGTGAACTAGTATACATATAAAATGCGTAAACATATGAGCACTATGAGCTAATAGCAAGTAGGTATTGCTTGGTAGAACCGTTTCAATAGATACGTGCCTTATTTTTTATTATTTAATAACAATATTTATGCATTCATATATAAAATCAAAACGATTTATGAATTGTACAGTATAACAAACCATATTTTATAACAAACCATATTTTACCAAAATACAAAAAAAATCTTTAAAAAAAATCAAAAGTTATAATATTTTATCGTCTCTTCAAATAACGTCAATAAAAAAAGTTCCACAGCCTAGCTCTTAATATTCAAGCTCAAAATTCAGAACGACTAGACTGTATCTAAATTTTTAAAATTCACCCTCTATTCTTGATAAATGTATGTGTTTTGTATTGCGGGATGACCTGTTTGACGATGCACCGACTGATCATAATGGGCAGATGTTATACGTACATACGTTTACTCCTTGGCAACATATTTTTTTGTTCCAATGATATTCCATTTTTCAGGTGTTATTATAATTCTTTTTGGAATTTATATTATTTCTATTTGCCTATAGTTTTGACTTGGAAAGTTATTAAAAATGATATTTAACATTTAAATTTGATATTAGTCGAAAGTTCTGGTGTTTGAAAGAAATTAAGAAAGGACCGAATGTATGATAGAAATATGAAGAGGTGGAAGATACGAAATGTATCTGGAAAGGTGTCTTGCTGACGATAACAGAGTTAACGGTACTTTAGCTGCACTCATGAGACGGTGAAATGTAAGCACAACTGTACGTTTGGCCGTACACAGAAGAAGAATGAAAGAAAGATGAATGCAATGGAGATTTGATCTCTTTATATATTATGCAGAATCAGTTGAGCTGACCGAATAATCACTTAAAAGAAACATAGAATGGCACTAACGTTGGTCAAATTGAGATCGAAGAAGAACGTGCTCACGTGGTTTGGGCACGTCAAGAGAATGAGTGGTGAAAAACTGGTAAAAAGAAAATATGAAACAAGTATTAGTGGAAAGAGAGTTAGAGGGAGACCTCGTTTGACCTTTGCGCACACACTATCGCTGATACTGGTAAATAAATACAGGTAAGTCACGTAAATAGCATCTAGAAGATGTATAAATAAATAGCATCTAGAAGATGTATAAGTAAATAGCATCTAGAATAGAGTGTATGTATGAAGATGTTGATGGCAGTGGACGAAGTGAAAGAGGTATGCAGAAACATTAGCGGTTGGAGCTCTGTTTTCTCGGATTAACCCGATAGAGACATAAGCATAAACCTAAAAAAAACATTATTTGTATTATATTTTTTCATAAAATATAAAAAAGTAATCTATATTAAACAGCACAAATAAAAAAAATTATAAAAAAGAGTATTTCTTGTACTATAATTTGTATGTTAGTTATTATGAAGATTATTATGCTTACGTGCTTGTCTAGCTTCACGCTTTTTCTCACATGTCAAGTTGAGTAGAAAAAAAATGTGTTATAAACTGCGTTCCCTCTTTTTACCTAAATTTTGCAGAAATTTAACACCAATAGATTATTTATTGAACATTTTGAATTGCAATACTATTATCTATTTATTAGATATTATTATGGACAGTAAACAAGAGCAATAGCAATTTTAGTAAAATAAACAATGATGAAATTTTACAAAGACTAATAAAATAGAAACAAAATATATTTAACTCAAGATTAATATCAAAATATTTAAAATTACTTTACTAATTCTCTTCAAACATAAATAAGCATGCATAATTATAATTAAGAAGACAATCTCCACCAGCCACATCTTATCAGCCTCTGATCATGGAATTGACCACAGCCATAAAAGCATAAGAGGCACTTTTATTACATATATTCTGTTTTCATCTAGATGTCATTTGTCATGTCCACTTTGATGTTTTATCACTAAACATTTTACTGTTGGCATATCTGAGGCCCCATTATTAAGCACCCAACTATCCATGTTGATGGAAAGATATACGTTCGATAGAAGAAACATTTGGAATGACTTCAGCATTCATTTTTCATGTTACAATTTAGTTTAGGCATAGTGATTAAAATATTTATAACAATTTTGTGTCGTGTAAGAGCGATTTACGTTTATATTTTTGTGTGATATTTTGTAGTTTTTATATTTAGGTTGCGTGTATGAAAATTTGACAACACGATGCTAGAATTAATATACTTAGATAATATAAAAAAATATTTATTTTAAAGTATATTAGATACAAGTCGTCGTGGCATGGTGAGACAGTGACACATCTGACTGTATGGTTTCGGGTTCGATTTCTGCGTTCTGGTAAGACACAGCACGGCGTTGAGCTGCGTCGATTTTTTGTGGAAAGCGGAGACCAAAGTATATTAACATTAGGTTTTCTCCCTTTCTCTCTCTTTCTACCTATCTTGCAATATGCAGAATAAAGCGGGAAGGTTAAAACAAATATTAAAAATTAGAATCAAAGAAAAAAAATATGTTAACATTTGTTTTACAAACATTCCTACTTATAGTTTACAAAGTATACAGTTTTTATTTTCCTGTTTGAACCTGTAATTTCCCAGATAATTTGGATGAAAAAATCATATATTAGACCGAAATCGTCTCCAGACAAACTATTTTAGTTTTCAAATTTTAAGACTCATCCATAGGTAATACGATGTCATTCATTTAAAATTCGACCATGCAATATGTCTAGACGGAATATAAAACACTTTGTGACCTAGAATTACCGACACAAGATAAAAGAGGATTCTGCTTTTATATGTCGTATAATTTATTTTATTAAAATATTTTTGTATTACAAAACAAGATTAAGCATAAATTAGGTGAAACAAATTGATGATTTTGCTCGGAACGTTGTATGTACAAAATATATTACAAGATATTGAATAAACAATATTATCTTTAACAGATTGATATTATGTTTGATTTGAGGATATGATTAAGATAAATGCGCATGCGCATTCAAAAAAGCCTTTTAAACCTACACTTAGATCGCAATCCTGGACAGTGTTCGGAGTTCCTCAGCCAATCAGGTACTTTAGACACGGCGAATCCATGGAGTGCTAAGTTGTTTCTTCACTGTAAAGTATTTTTAAGAAGTGCCTCAGATATACCTCTAAGTATACATAAAATATTAAAGAAATTTTGACATAAAAAAATAAAAAACATTATAGTATCAAAAACATAAAGTCCAAAAAAGAATATTTACAAAATGACCATATCCAGTATAAGTGGAGCTTTAGCGTCACATTACAATGCTTGATATATTGCAAAATAATGTAACAGGCTGCTCTCCTGTCACTAAGACATATCGCTTATACCTGTTCGGGAGTGCTTTAAGCCATCTACAGTCATCTGCACTTCCTAATCATATTTAATTCAAATAAGTTCCTTAATATAAGCATTTCATCAAAATCACCATATTTGTGAATTCTTATTGAAATTCATATGCCCTCGTATTGCGTCCATTCGTTTCGAGTCTGTACAAGGATTATGGTAAAATAATGCTGTCAGTCAGTTGTTTGTGCATCCAACTGTCACTAACATTTCAATCACATAGGGTTTTTGCTTCAACATCACTTATAGTACTTCGGGGGCCATCGAATATTTATGGTTTTTAAACATCTTTATTGACGCGGGTCTGACGTTTAGACGGTATAAGGGAGATGTTTGAGCGCTTGTGCCGTATTCATTATCATCGCCTTTCTTTTATCTATTGATGTTCTGATTACATTGATAGTACGCAAATATTCATTTATTCTTTTATGTGTTTCTGTTTAAGCTAAATTTACATATAATGTAAGGTACGTTAAAAGGAAGATTTAAAATAGTTATCGAATATAAGAAGTATTCGATATATATAAATTTAAATTACCTTTTGATGCTTCAGTTTTGTCGTTGTTCTAGCAATGGGTATGCGTATTGGGAGAGCAAATGAAAAGAAAATTGTAAAATACTGTAAAAAGTAAAATCACAGAGCGCAAGATGTAAAAAATATAAACATTACTATACATTTGAATGCACGGATACGTATCTATAGTTATATATAAAACCCGAAATCCAACCATCAGGTATTACTTATTGTGAGGTCGATTAATGATTCATATTTCTAAAGTTGTCAATAGAATTGATAAACATCGCGGTTAATAGTCGCTTATTTTAAAAGCGATTCATTAGTGGTCGAGGCTACTTAAAGAAATATAACAAATGACACAGTTTAATTTGGAAGACAGAGTCAGACAGGCCGCGTATCGATCAAGAGTGGACTGGCGGGCATCCAAGACGGCCAAGTGGTGGGCTGTACCGGCGACACGACGTGACAGGTGCGCCGCGCGGCATGCACTAGGAGTATCCGAAAACTGTTCACACCACCGCCGAGCCCTTCTGACTATTAATCACTCAAAACATTATATTAATAATAAAACTATGTCTCAATCTCGTTCTAAATCTTTAGCCTACGTCTATATCATTTCATAATCCATTTTAATTTCGCCAGGGAAAATATTAATATGGCGCTGTAATGAAATATCTTCACGTGAATCACAATAAATTATAGCAATATATCAAAATGAATATTTTATATAAATTCCTAACAGAATCTCGCTTTGAATCGTGCGCATTGCCGCAAGCTGTACATCACAATCGGGCAAGCGTGGCAAGGCACGAAATCGATCGAGCCAACTATTCATTGGCGCTCAAACGCGCACTCAGTTCTATATTAGTGATCCTTATTTTTAATCTATATTATAATGTAGTACATACCTCTTCTTAGCAAAAAGCTTATCATAGTGTAAACAAAACAAAGCGAAACTAATAAATTTTCTTATTTTTTTTCAGGCACAGTCAACGCAAACGGAGAAACAAAACGTCAAAGGACGTCGTATACCCGATACCAGACATTGGAACTCGAAAAGGAATTCCACTTCAACCGATACTTAACAAGAAGGAGACGGATCGAGATAGCTCATGCACTCTGTCTTACCGAGCGTCAGATCAAGATTTGGTTCCAGAACCGGCGCATGAAGTGGAAGAAGGAACATAAGATGGCATCCATGAACATAGTGCCATACCATATGAATCCGTATGGGCATCCCTACCAATTCGACCTTCACCCGAGCCAATTTGCCCATCTGTCAGCATAGGATCAGTGGAATTTTTCGAATAGTGGATAACTGATTTACTAAACCAAATAGTCGACCGTTTGTCCAACGGAGTTGTGTGTAACACCATCGCGAAGTAATGGAATGTTACAGCGACTAGACTAGATCAGTTATTCGCTGCTCGAAAAATTTATTAAAATATAGACAAATTTTGTTGAACTTGTTGTTGTGACATTCAGTGGCGTTCTAAATAAAAAAAGTGTTTGTGCATGAAACGTACCTTCAAATGAAAAACTGAAGATAGAATCAAGACCAAGTGAATGAAATGAGTGAACTTTCTATATTATACTAATAAATTTGAACATTTCTCATTTAAAGTGAGAACATAATATAACTATTTCTCTTAAATTTATCAGCATATTGTGTTAAGTTGTTGATTTAGAAAGAATTTTGCCTAGTCATAAGCTATAATTTGATCTGCATTATATTCCTAAAATTGTAAGATAACAAATAATAATTAATAATAGTGTGATGGCTAGTTAGATATAAGCTTAGGCATGTTTGTTAGACTGGACGTCTTAAACAATCAAAGATCTACTAAAAACACAATAAATAATGAGTTTAAGTGTATAGAATAGCCGTCTCCCAATATAACAAATTCGGAAATGTACAGGGATAAGGTAAAATTCGGCGAATTCAAAAACGAAAATTGAATATAAATAATTTTACTTTAAACATTTCATTGCTATTAATAATAGTAACAGATTAGCGAGGGCTTTTATGAACGCTGTGAACTTGACACGATATAAGCTCAGTTAATATAGAAATCTGTGAATAAGTAGTTATTTGTTCTTAATGTAAATATTAAATCAATTGTCTTTAGTAGATATCGGAAAAAGTTTAATATATTCGTATAGTGTCAACTTTTTCGATGAACTGTTTTATGTTCCTGTTCTTAGTTGTAAATAACAAATATTAATTATAGAAACATAAAAAAAAATATTATTTAGAATATCTTTAAATAGTTTTTAAATCCACCAACGATACCAATTAAATAATTCGTATGACTATTAAGTATTTTGAAATCCTTAATGTCGTATTTGTAACTTGTACTTAAATTGTAGTTAGTGTGTAAAGTTTTAATTTCTTCCTTGTAATGTTATAATGTTACCTGTGTTTCTTATATTTTTTCTGTTAAACTTAAATATATTCATCTCATTTTTGCCCGAATTTTTGTTACAACTTTATATAAATGTCGTGGTCTGCTGTGATATTTTGTTAAATTTATTCTTTAGTAAAAAAATAACTAATTGCGTTTCAAATTTTGAAATTTATGAATTTTCACGCTTGATTTTCTTCTTGATTTGATTTTGAATTTGTTTAGTTTGTTGCTTTATTTATTTGTTTGTATATAGTAGTCTATCACATAGTGGAATTCGATAATGTGTATTAATTTGTTTAAAGTAGTAACATTGTTTCTTGAGCATCTAAATATCTCCAAATTGTAAATTTAATTGTGCAATAGGACGTGGCCTATTATTTAATGTCTCCATTTTCCTATTTTTGTATAATAATGTTTATTTACTTGTGTTATTTCTTTCTAATTAATAAATATAAATAAATATCTTTATCGTTCATTCCAGTTAAAATGAGAGCTCTAGGGAAGTATGCTACATGATCATTTAAATTATTGTATTGTATGAATAAATTGTATTAAATTTGAAAAATTGGTGAAGATGATAAAATAAATTATCAAGATAGATATGAGTTTCATTGTTGACCAGTTGTAAATGTTATATATAAATTTATAAAATACGACTTAACTAAGTAAATAGTTTACTTATTAAAGTAGCAAATATCATGTATTTTTTAATTACTCTTAACAATTTTAAAAATGAAATCATTCGAAACGCTTGAGACAATAAACAAAATTTTGGGCGACAAAATTTCACATTTACTACTAAAATCAGCTTCACGCTGTATCTCGCATACAGCAGGGTAGGCAGAGAGAAGCTAGTGTTAAGACACACCGTTCCCCACTTTCCGCCGAGTTCTGGAGGCATTGCGTGTTGAGACACAAACAGTCGATTTTACAGTCACACTCTGTGCCCCTGCGCCACGACTGGCCTCAACATTTACTAATGTTTCATAAAAAAGAAAATACTAAATAAATTCTAAACAGTAAACTAAACTAAAGTATTGTGGAAAGAAGGAAAACATCTGAGTTCATTTGGAACGTGCGCTGCAACCGCCAGCTCGACGCCTTCGTATTGAGTGATGATAAATGATAGTACCAATGACACCCAACGAGGGGGCGCCAGCGTACCACGTGGCAACAAAGAGTCGAAAAATGTTAAGGTTGCTTTAGTTTGTAGGTCGCGGGCATATCGGAGCCTGGACCTATAAATCATTCTGTCGGAATATTTTGCTTCATACACTGTCGGCTATCCTTTAAGCTGAGGAAACTGCCGATGAATAATTTTTAGATTCTGTATTGTTTGACACAATAGCCGTGATAGAATTGCAAATCTATTGATATTTATGAGAAATTAGAAGCTTTTTTTTATGTTCAACTTATAACTATGTTAATAAACTTTAAAAAGTATAATAAAATTAAAGAAATCGAATTTTAATCCATATAGAAATCATTTTATTGTTATAAAACTTGACAGTTATTATTTATAGCTTTTGACGACAATTCAATAATATGGTATCATTGAGAAGCTCTGATGATGGAGTCAGGACCAGAAATTTGGAAATCTTCAGAGGTTACTACGAAGAAACTCGATCTTAGGCTCACATAATCTTAAGCTCCTGGCTAACTCTATAATGCTTGTAGCGTTTAGTTTTTGAAAAGTGTATTTTAAAGCATTTTTTAAACATATATATTTTTATTCTTTACACCCATTTGTAATAAGAAAGAAGCTGTTGACATGCCCCATGTAAATTCATCCTGACAATACGTTTACTGAAAAAAAAGAAAGAAGGTACCTTAATGATTGATTGATCTGAGTATTTGAACCCACGAACATTACGTACCTACAGCAAAGCATGTCCCAGTAACATTAAGCCAGTGTTACAAACCATTTTCATTAGTAACTTAAAAACTTGAGGCCAGGCACAGTGACACACGTGTAAGCACGACCAGTTGTGGGTTCGATTCCCACAGTACTAATATATTTATTTCCTCGTTCTGGTAGCGAGGCAAAGCGCGATGTTGAGTTCTGTCACTCAACACACGTTGCTTCCATAATTCTGTAAAAAGTCACGAATGGAAATGTCTTAATGGTACCGGAGAGTCTTAACACTTGGTTCGCAGGTTCCCTCTGCCTACCCTGCTATGTGCGAGATACAAGGTGAAGCTACAAAAAAAACTGTGTGATTGTAAACGCGACTGGTTGTGAGTTCGATTCCCACTCGAAGAAATGAAATATTTATTTATAATTTCTTTTCTTTAGTTTGATGCTGAGAAAAAGTGCGGCGTTGAATTCCGCCACTTAACACTTTCCCTTTTTTTTCCTACTCTGCTGTGTGCGGGATACAGCGTGAAGCTGATTTTTTTTTATTATACATTTCTTTGACTGAGCAAAATGCATATAAAGTTACACTCCTACGTGATTTTTTAGTGTAGCGTATGAAATTTCAAAATTGAAATATTCTATTACACTCCTACTGTCTAAGCTAGTACTATCTATGTAAATATACTTGACATTCTAAAATTTAGCTTACATTTTAAAAAGCACGAGATCCAAAACGATACATATCGTGAACAGTGTGTCACACCACCACACTACACCACATACCACCACCACTACAGTACATTATTAATGTTGTGTCCGACCGCGAGATGTGAGATACCTTACATTAAAGCACACTCACTGTTGCGAATCATTTTTCACGTGATGCCCACAGTGTGGTGTATGACATTGTTTCGACCGATAAAAGCGTTTAAGGTAAGTAAGCACAAATCAAGTTTGGTAGAGCATTCCATTGATTTATTTATTTTCTCGTGGAGGTATTGCGTTTTGAGTGGCAGAGCTTAACACTGAGATTTGCCTCGGTATCAAAGCGAAAATATTGAATATTTTATTTCCTCGAGTAGGAATCGAACCCGCAACCTATTGTGTTTACACCACTGGCATTAATTTTATTGACTGATTTAATTAAACTTCTACTTTGCTACTTACTCTTCTATTTATATGGTATACAAATTTTAACAGTATAAAACACTTGCTTTGCTTCCATAATACAAGTAGATAAGGAAAATCTTTATTATAAATTTTAAGAGTTCGTGTACTACTGATAAATTATAGTAACTATGTTTGTAAGTTAGAATTTTACGCGGAGTATTTTCTTTCTCTCCGCCACTCAATATTTAGGCCCCTTTGCCTACCCTGCACATGATGTATACAATGTGAAGCTAAAATTATTAAAAAAGAAAATCTCAAAATATAAAATGAAAGCTATATTAAAAGAGACAAAATCTCTCATGAAATCATGGAATATTAATATTTTTTTTATTTATGAAACTGAACAAAATTAAATGGGAGTTTTTTGTTGCAAAGTAAAATAATTATTTTACATAGAATTTTAAAAAGCGCGACATCTATAAAATTTCCTTAAAACTATTATCACAAGAATAATTGTTTTGCTTAGGAAGTAAGAGGACGACCATACAACATAAGTAGCACATAATTTTACAACTTTTGAACAGATGGCGCTTCTGTCTTGTTGTGCCAATAAAAAATTCTAATTAGAAATTTCGCATCAGAACTGATACGTAATTCTTTTGAGAAACTTTTATAATTTTAAATAAAAAATAAATTTTGGTACTTCTTAAAAAATAAATATTATAAAGATATAAACAAATAAAAAATGTTTCCCTCTACAGAGAAACTTAAAAATTTCTATGGTTCAAATAGAAGTATGAACCTTCTGAACGTTGTATCTATCCGTTTAGAGATGGCGCTAGGAGAGCATGGTAAAGCAGTCCAGGGAGAATTTTCGTTGACATCGACTGAACTTTGAGAAAGCTCCACGGCAGCTTTGTAGAAAGACGCGTTTCAGAATTGTTTACAATTTATTTAATATTTTCCTCGTTCTAAACCAACCAAGACGCTGGCGGCTGTTTCAAGAAGGTAAGTTTATATAAATATATCTTGTTTTTGGTAAATTTTTAAGATTTTAAAGACATTTGAGAGAAAATCGTTATTTTCGTGTGACGTGATTGCATTATGACTGCCACAGATAGAAGATGCACCAAATATTACGTGATATCAAATTTGTTTTCATTGTTATGGTTATCAGCGATGTTTTATGCGTGAAAATGATGAGCTATGGTGTTGATAATGTAATATATACTTTTTTATTGCAATTTTATTTAAAAGAAATGTGTTTATGTTACATAAATTAGTAATTTAAGTAGCTGCGCTTAATAATTTCGCTTGTAAAACATAAAGCATTTGTAACATTAATTTAAAAAAATAATATATAATGTTTTAAGATTAAATTACAATTTACAAAAAAAATATCATGTGAAAAAAAATTGTTAAGACTCCTAAATATCGTTATTTAATATTTACATAAATACTCATACCCTCCGTTAATCCTTATTTACGTAAATAGAAACTTGGCTGCTTTAGAGAAATACATTAACAAGATTATATATAATCCGTGTTTCAAAAAAAAATTAAAAAGGCCTAAACAAAAATTCCATCGTCAAACTAATCGTAGTAGCGGCCGCTTGTTAAAAGGCAAGCATAAAAACTTTTAACGTGAAATTTATACCTGACTTCCATGAATGGCGATATTTTTGTTTAGAGGTTTATCTAAAAAAAGCAATAAAATATGGCCGCCACAAAGGAACCTCTGGCGCGCCTGCGCCGACTTGGGACTTGCGCATTTCGGGCGGACAAAATTGGGGTAGCTACCATGGTTTCTAGATTGAAACTTTCGAGTGAGTTTCGATAGTAGGGTATAAAATATTTTTAATATGACGCTAAATGTTTCGAATTATACTATATTGGTCATTTTATAATCAACTATGAAATTCTAAAAGATTTTTAGATTATTTTTATGATGTTATTATAACATAACTTTTTAAACGTTTTTTTTTTTTTTTAAAACTCAAATTCAATCATCATCATCGTCAACCCAGCCTTTTGTACGTCTACTGCTTACATAAAAAATCAATTCAATAAAGAAACAATATAAGGTACTATAATATGCCATCTTGTTTAAAAATAAATATCATATAGGTACTCAGTAATATATTTATTACTCTGTATATCATATTTTTTTACGATTTATTACGATTCCTTTATTATTATCTCCATTTATATTTGCTTGGGCACGCGTAGCATAATAACGCATAGTATCTTAATGGAACGGAGTTTGGCGTGGTGGGTGAAGTTTATATTAAACATAGAGCTTATTAAAGCTTTACTCGATTCACGAAGGCATGACATAAAAGGTAAACATGTCAAAAAAAGGTTCTTTTACATAACAGGTTTGATGGATTTATTATATTAATTAAAAAATATGTATTTTTAGTATTAATTCGCTAATAACACTATAAACAGCCATAAAATTTATTATAATATTATCTTATAATTGAAATAGAATACCAGTAAAGCGGGGAGAATTTTATTTTCGATTTTTTTTTTTTAATATCTTATTATTATCGAAATATAATTTAAATATTTATAATTTAAAATTTTATAAAATTGGACTCTGTATATGTAAATAAAAAGAAGTTAAGTTAAAATAAACGAAAACGAAAAGTAGTAAGTTAACCACCATTAATAAAAATAAAAATTGTTTACATATTTAAAGCCGAGAATATTTTAACTTAAAATTTAAAAATTTGATATGCACTCGGTTTTTTTTATTTTCAATAATATTTTTTAAATATGTCATGTACATGTAAAAACACCTAAAAGTCAACTTCTTCTCAAACTTCAGACACATTTTAGTACTATAAAAATTAATTATATCTCGTAATTAATATTTATATTAGAACATTATTGTTCTAATAAAAAAAACAACAGTAGAAGCTTGGTAAAGCTGTAATCACCATGTGATAAAACAAGAGCAAAAGATGACAAATAAAATTAATTTAATAGATAATGTGGTTGACCGTTTCGTCATTAATGTTGGTGACAGTTCCTCAGAATCCTCCGAATTCTGATAAATAATTTAATAATATATATATTTAGATTTATTATCTTAATAGTTACGTAACTTTTAGTAAAACTTGTATATTTTCATTTTATTTTTTGCTATTCTTATTTTATACAAAGATATTTTATATATAACATTCAAGCACAACAAGCAATGATGCTATATATAGAAAACTCCACGTTAAATAAATTAAATATAAATAAAAAAATACAATAAAGTTTGAGTTTAAACAGAATTTTTTTGTTTACATTTTTTGTCATGCCATAATGAATCGAGTATAACCATATATCGAAAATGCTATCGCCGCCTACCTTTTGTCTACATATATAATATATAAAGGCCAAGGACTGGGGAAAATGCTTTCGCAAGTATAATCAGTTAAAGATAGTAATATTAACCACTAAATTTGAGTTCATCGTGGTACAGTGGGATATGAAGCGTCCGAATATAAGCGCAATGAATGTGGGTTCGATTTCCATTAAAATAGTTAAGATAAAATTGCCTGCGTTGGTAGAGCAAAGAGCAACGTTGGTTTCCGCCACTTCACTAACAATGTCTCTACCTCGGAGAGAAAGTAGAAAACAGTGTATCTTGTCAACTTCTCTTTGCCTGAAATACTTACACACACATATATATATATATATATATATATATATATATATATATATATATATATATATATATATATATATATATATATATATATAGCAGAAGAAGTAATGCTATTAAAATGTTTATATTCGTAGCTAATATTTATTGAACATCCAAAATTATTTTTCCTTTTTAGTCATGTTATTTTTCTATGTGAATATATACAATATTTTTTTTTAAAACTTAGTAATTAATTATATATACCCTATACACATATAAGATACTTGTTCTCCATTTTCTCCATATTACACTTATATTTGAACGAGGCCGAGAAATATAACTTGTATGAATATGACTTAATAGGGACTTGAACCTATTACTAACATAAACATTTTCATTTTTATAGATATATTTATTTTTTTCTTAAAGGATATATTTCAAAGTTATAAATCAATAGAAAAATTAACTACTACAACCAACACCTAGGATTCCGTACCAACATGATGAACAACTTATAAAATGTAAAAATCTTACAAAAATATTTTTTCCGGTCTTCCCTTCATTTTTACTGTAAACTCTCACTTCATGCCAAATTTATTGAGACATGCAATCTACAAATTGGAGGTTTAACTAGCGCTTTGCTTACAACAAATTCTGAAAAAAAAATGTAAAAAAAAATAAAATATTTAATTATGGTCGTAGTTATAGTTTCAGATATGTAAGTTATTTGTTATTTTCCTAATATTGCTATTTTCAAAACATAAACTAATCGATACGAGTGGTTGATATTTTTAAAAAATATATAAAAATAATTTTATTTGAAATTAGCAAGGTACCATAATTTAATAATAAATATTGAATAAGCAAGCGAATATGAAGTGAAAGAGAAAATAAATATAATGTTTAAAATATTCGAAAAAAATATTTAATATATTATCGTATTGCTTGGCGGTCCGTTCTCTGTGGTTATCTCGCAGGGATAAATAAAGCGTGGAGCGAAAAACAAACTAAAAGTAATAAATTTAAAAAAACCGGACAATTCGAGTCGGGCTCGCCCATCGATGGTTCCGTACACATATTGAAAGTCTCGAGTTTTTCTGATATTCCAGTTCAGCTTAACCCTTTCATCTGATACCTCACTTGAACTAGCTTTAATACTAAGTTTTGCCTTCCTTTCAAGGCTATTATTTTTTAGAATTTAACGACAAATGTATAGTTTTCAAATTTACAAGTAGTAACTACTTCAGGAAAAAAGTCTATTTTTTCCTCAAGTAGCCTACTACCTTTAGATGCTTGCTACCAAATTTCATAATTCTAGGTTAATTGGACTACCCTATTAATTTTGATTCCCTTTATACTATTGAAATTCGCATTTTTTGCTATATAAACGGCCATAACTTTCTTTTTTAATTAAATGTAGGAATACTATTTTTTCACAGACCATATACTCAGATGAGTATATAGTTTGAATTTCAACTCGATATATTCAAATGTTCCTGAGATATAGGCTCTGGACAGACAGACATATGGACAACAAAGTGATTTTATTACGGTTCCTTTTGTCCTTAAAAAGATAGAACCCTAACAAAAAAAAGACCATAAATCAGCACTCAAATATATAATTTTATATTTAATTAACATTATTTATATACGGGTGTACTTAACATACATTTATTCTTATACTGATATAATGTCAGTTAAATGCTAATCAACATTACTAAGAACAATTGTTAGGCCATTAGTTCATGATCTCATACAAAATCTAATCATAGAGTCATTTAAAATTTCAATAATAATACTAATATGTAGTTTTTTTTATCAGCTTCACGCTGTACCCCGCACACAGCAGGGTAGGCAGAGGGAACCTAGTTTAAGACACTCCGTTCCCCACTTCCTGCCGAATTCTGGAGGTTTTGCGTGTTAAGTGGCAGAACTCAACGCCGCGCTTTGCCTCCACACCAAAGCGAAGAAATGGAAATATAAATTTAAGTAAATATTTCATCTCCTCGAGTGGGCATCGAACCCACAACTAGTCGGTTTTGCAGTCACACTTTGTGCCCCTGCGCCACAACTAACCTCATTTACTATACATATATAGGTACCTAACGTTTTAATAGGCCTATTTGAATATGTATATGAAAATGGTAAAATGTGGTCTGTATGTGTATAAGTGTATACGGTATAGTGCTGACTCATTTTAACTTAACATAAATGTGAGCTTACAGCTTGTTGTGTAATAACTGGCTGTGTAAAAGATATCTAGTATTCAATATTTGATTGATTGTTTTGTGTTAGATTAGATTAAAATAATTGGAAATTAATGTGTAATAGAATGTAAATTTAATTACATATATGTATATATATATATATATATATATATATATATAGAAAATTATGTTTTTATGCATATATATTATGTATGTATGACTGTTGAGGCTGGACGTGGCGCAGGGGCACTGATATTGATTTAACATTTTTAAATTGTTTAGAAAGAAAAATACTTATTAAGAAAACGTATAAAAATTTTAACGTAGCGGGACTCGAACCCGCTCCTCCTGGAAACCGACCAGGCGCTCTGACCACGCTACGAACGCATGCGAACGTATGGCTTAGTGGCGTTGTACATGGCGCTCAGCTTAGGCATAATATTTGTCTGATTGTTTGTCGGTCTATCTTGATACATGTTGAACAGTTGTCTAATTTTGATATAGTTTTTATATAAAGAAGAAACAAAATAATAGATTCAGCTTATCGTATAACGAACATTTTAATTGCCTTTCCCTTTTGAAGAGTTTTGATAAAGAAATATCTTGATAAGAAAGAATTTTGATAAAGAACTATATTTCACTTACTGGTTGATTTAATAACCAATTTATTACTAAAAGATCGGGAGATGAAAGGTAATACAACATTTTCTTTTTAATATAAAAAAAATAATCAAGTAACTAATTAAGTAGGCACAAGTTTTTAAAAGTAATATGTAAAATAACTGATAATTAAAAATATTTCAAAGCAATTCTTTATAATACAAATCAATGTATGCAACTTTAATTTAAAATCACGTACCACGGTAATACTTCTTAGTAGTTAAAATGTAAAAATGTGTAATAGTTAATATGAAAAAAATATTAAATTCGTATCCTAATTTCATAAAAGGTTCTCCTTACCTTAAAACAAAAATGTAGAGCCACAATAAGGTACTTAAAATATTACATTTCTCTAGAAGCTTATATGACATCGATTAGAATTTCTTCATTTATAATATCAAAATCAAATAAAAGAATTTATCAATCACATATTGCAATAACTATATAATTTACGACCTCAATCTTATTAATAAAATATTATTATTGCCGGCCATACATAAAAAATTATGGCTATACTTTCAAAATACAAAAAAAAAAAAAACAATCGATTGTTCGCTAACACGGTTCAGTTAGAGCCAGCTTATAGAAGGGGAGAGTATTAAATTGAATTTCTTTTTAAATTCACCAATAGGGTGAAGGTTCCCGGGGATTGGTGCTGCGCGTCGGAGCGGACTAATCTTTAGTTAAACAGATTAACATTGTAGAGGCACTCTACATTTTCAAAGATATTGTAAAAATCCTAATGCAATTACTAGTATAGTATATAAAATTTGTATAGGCTATTGTTATTTCTTTATAAATATGTAATTCTACAACGTCCTCTTTTATCTGTTTTTTTTTAGATTTTAAAAAGCAAATTTGAATTTAAAATTAACCTTCATATTATAAAATTTATTACGAAAACGATATAAAAATATGCCTATACGTTTTGTAATAAGCGATCAATTTCGATGTCTATAAATTTCAATTCAATAATCAATTATACGAGTATCTCAAGCAATGCAATGGGTGAAAAAAAATCCCTTATGTTTTCGCAGAAATTGCTACTTCTTTTATTCTTTGGGATAGGGTGGCCAACATATTAAAGATTCCTCTGAGCGATATCTGAATAAATGATAATATTATAGTATTATAGTATCTATATTTAAAAAAAAGCTAAACGTGGTTCAAAGGCACAAAGTGTAACTATAAATCGAAAGGTCGTTCGATCCCCACTCGAGGCAGTGAAATATTTATTTACATTTATACATACATATTTTCATTTTTTCGCTCTAGTGTCGAGGACAAGCGCGGCGTTGAGCTCTGCCACTCGACACGCAATGCCTCCAGAATTCGGCAGAAAGTGGGGAACGGAGTATCTTAACACTAGGTTTCCTCTGCCTACCCTGCTGCGTGCGGGATACAGCGTGAAGCTGATTTGATTTAATTTTTTTTTCATATAATTTAAAATTTCATATTTTTTATACACCATTTTATTTTAATATTAATAATAATAATAATAAACTAAAATTGTTTATATTGAATTTATTCAGACTTAAGTAAGGTTACAAAGTAACTGGGCTTTTTAAAGATCACAGATAGGCAATACTCACATGGCACGCCGTAACTATAAAAACACGTTTTGTATCAACATCGATCGTATTTACAAGTGTCCTTCTATTTTTATTTTATTCACGCGAATTACAGTTTTATTTCCTACCCATAAAGATTATATTTCTGTGTAATGTTTTTGTAGAAAAAAGCGGTACGGATTCGTTGTAGGCACCATATGGCATCTAGTTAGTTGGTCATAGGCACCGGACGGACGTGTCGGTGACATAAGGCTTTGTGCATATTTGAATTTAATTTTCTTACTTCAAATATGTCTTATTTATTAATATTATTCCACTATTCATTCATAATTCATATATTAGATCGTTAGTAACTTTATTAAAATTCTAAGGATAAGATTAATGGTAATATAAGAATTGAAGGGTTTTTTTTATATAATTGTATAATTTATTGAAATTAAAAAAGCCCTAAAATATTTTTTTTTATCCTTCTCATACAAAAATAGATTCATATCGATTTTCTAAGTCTTAATTTTAATTTATTTGTAATCTTTCTATAATTACTACAAAAAAAAACTTAAAATGTGTATTTTAACTAGATATGATAAATAATTTATTATCAACTACCATCATGTATAGCATTTACATAAACTTACGGAACGGAAGTAACGGTTTCAATGTCAATTTCCACTTTTGTTTATAATAATTAGAGCCTTGTTACCAAAATTGTATAACATTCTGTTACGTCAAATATTTTTTTTGTGTTTTTTGTGTCTTAATAAATCGAATTCTAAAAATCTTAAATATTTATAGAGTTAATTTCATAGTAGAGTCCGCGAGGCGTGAGCTGAAGTTTAGATATGTATGAATGATCATCAGAGAAAGAATCAGAAAAAAAAACTTTTGAAATAAAATTAATTATTATATTATATATTATACTTACTAAATTTTCTACATGGAACTCGCATTCCTCTTCATTTTCACTCTCTTCTATTGTGTTGATTCTGTTAATATATTGTTTCTTCATATCATCAAGAATAACGTTGTGACTAAATTTTTTTTCTTCTCTTACTTTTTGGTCACATATGTTTTTCTATATTTGTACAGTGATTTTGCCAGCCTTTTCTTTCACGTTTATTAAATCTAAAAAAGAAAAATATTAAAAAAATACATGATGTTCTTACCGGTACAATTATGACAAAAACAACACGTTGCGTTACAAGCCGGTAGCCAAAAAGCAATATTAACCAAGCCAAACTCAAACCAAGCAAGGGATGCGCCGCATTTTAAGATGTTGTCACACCTACACTATCTGTGTACACCCACACAAATGCAAAATTCAGGTTACACCTCGCGGTATTATTGAAAAGAACTATTCTTAATTCTAAATACGCTAAATGCCACATATAGCAACATATAGCTTTAGAGCCTGTGGCAGCCAGATCTGCCAGATTTATAGGTAAATATGGTGCATAAAATAGAACTTAACTAAATAAATAAAGCTGCTATAGGCTCTTCGACTATAAACATTAGTCTTGATAATAGAAAAACAAATATGACTTGTCAATTTGTTTCCTTTACCAGAACGAAATATTATCGTAACTTATGGTCTAAGGCTTTTAATTGTATATATTTTAATAAATATCGCATAGTATTTCTTTGGAGCTTATGATAATATATATTATGATAATATATATAGTTACGAGATTGATTGAGTGACTGGAAAAAAATAATTAATTTTATTTCCCTGCCATGGTAAGACTTATTGCGGTAGTGTGCTCCACGGTTCAACATGTCTCAAATTCGAGCGAAAAGTAAAATGTGAATAAAACTATATTGTTTTCTCATCTCAGTCTCTGTCTCTCCTAGAGCCCAAATTCTGACCTTATATTACAAGACAGGACCATTTCTCTACGCAAATGTTTAATTATTATATCACACAAATCATTAATTAAATCACTAAACAAAAACATATACAAACAACTCAAATATCTATCTATCGATCTAAATAAATAAACATAATAGTGTCCTTTTCACTTTATACGTAAATCGTTATAAATTTAACTTAGATATTTAAATTATTAAAATAATTTAAACCTATTGTGAAGATAGAAATATGCAAAACCAACCCTTGTAGCTAGTATAGGCTTTGGGGTAGTTACCGTGGAGGGGCGGGCGTCTGTCGCCTGTCGCACTCGCACCGCGCAGCTGCTCCACGCCCTACGCTCGGTAAGACAATTGCTTGATATTTTATGTATAGAAATTTATATTTAAATTGAGTTTAGTTTTAAAGTTTAATTTTAATTAAATTTGATATTTTATTATAACGATATGTAAGGTCATTTATAATAGACTGATTGTTACTTAAATTTAACTTATTTTTTTATATTTTGTTTATAATTTCAAATGTTATAAATATTATTCTTTTGTATTTATTTCTTCTTTAATAGAAGGAAAGTCGTTGAAATAGTGTCTTTTATATTGAAGATTTTTTTTTACATATTTCTCTCTATGAACAGACATATATAGATCTCATATTAAAGTGTATCCATTAATTGCTAGCTGTTTGTGTAAAACACGCTTTAATATACAAAATCAAATTATCACTTTGTCGTAAAACAAGAACATTTAGAAACCCACGTGGAGGTTCAAATCCTGCTACGTCCAATTTTTTTTATATATTTTCTACAAAGTATTATTTTTTCCTGAGTGAAAATGGAAGTAGAATAACACAAAAAATATAAAAATATATATTTTCTAATTAAACATTAATTAATATTATATTTACAGAAATTAAAACTAAATATTCCATTAATATCAATATTATTCATAAGTTTTGAGCGCTGTCTATAAATAGTGTCATAGTTTATCTTGTCATGCTTTATAAGGAAATGTCTAGGCGCCGGGCTAATCACGAATGGACTCGAGAAATGAGCTTGATATATTGAAGTAAAATGAACGTCGTACTAAAAAAGTATTTAATTATTTCATTTCACATTGTATATCTTAAATTTAAAAAAAATCAGCTTCACGCTTTATCCCGCATACAGCAGAGTAGGTAGAGGGAACCTAGTGATAAGACACTCCGTTCCACACTCTCTGCCGAATTCTGGAGACATTGCGTGTTAATTTTTTTTGCGGATCATTGCGGAATTCAACGCTGCGGTTTGCACACACCACAGCGAAGATATGAAAACATAAATGTAAATAAATATTTTATTTCCTCGAGTGGGGATCGAACCCACAACCAGTCGATTTTACTTAAATTATTTAAATCATATTAATATCGATTATTATGAAAACTATTATTTTATCTAATGTACAATGTAATTACCACTTATCAATTTAAATATATAACTAATAAAATAAATTACAATTTAATAAAATATTTTAGATACAATTAATGTAATTCATTAAAACAATGTTCATCCCACATAAATATGTTTGTATGTATGTATGAACAACCACACACAACGCAAAAACCTTGTGCCCAATAAGTAAAGGTAGGAGGTACTTCCCGGAAAACGGGCAGCAGTTGATAATAAAATTGTCCTACCGCGTGATAAGATCGATAGTTAAAATAATACAACACTACGTTTCTCGAACGTGATACGATTTAGAAATAAATGTACGTAAAGTTTGTTGATTTATTAAAATTGTGTTGATTTTTAATCTATATTGTTTTATATTAATTACATTATATACGAGGCCACTCGTGGCTCACGGGCAAAAACGTGTGACGGTAAATGCTGACAGGCTGTGGGTTCAATTTCCATTCGAGGAAATAAATTATTTCATATTTTGATTTCTTCGCTGTGATGTCGAGGCAAAGCGCGGCGTTGAGTCCCGCCATTCAACACGCAATACCTCCAGAATTCGGCGGAAAGTGGGCAGCGGAGTGTCTTAACAACAGACTCTCCTCTTTCTACCCAGTTACATGCGGGATACAGAGAAAAACAATTCCGTTTTTGTTTGACTGATACCTACTACTAGACTTGGAAAATAGAAATTTATCATGAGTGATTTTGATTTTACGTCTTCACGACCACGCAGTTGTGGAAGACGACTGGTATTATATTGAAATAAATATTTACTTGAAGCTTAATAGTAGGTATATATATTACTTTGTATTTTTTGCTATACCTACATATAATTCGCCAAATGTGTCCCAAATTGATTAAACATTTGAAAAAACTCTAATATTATATAATTTTTATTGTTCTATTTCGTACGTTGCGCTGATAGAGATCAAAGATCAAAACATACCTTTCTTTATTTTATTTTTTAGAAATACATACTGTATATTGGATGCGAAAAGGAGCATAAATGCTATAGTTTATTAGCCTTATTTAAATAAACAAAAATTAATGTTTCAATCGAATATTTTAAATAATATTATAATTACTATCTAATTATAAATATTATGAAATATTAAATTATTTTCTTAAATAATTATTTAATGTTTATACTATCATAGTTCTTGCTCGCCATTTGCATGAAATACGTACAAAAAAAAAACAGCTTCACGCTGTATCCCGCACACAGCAGGGGTAGGCAGAGGGAACCTCATGTTAAGACACTCCGTTTCCCACTTTCCGCTGAATTCTGGAGGCATTGCGTGCTGAGTGGCGGAACTCAACACCGCGCTTTGCCTCAACACCAGAGCGAAGAAGTGAAAATATAAATGTAAATAAATATTTTACTTCCTCGAGTGGGGATTGAACCCACAACCAGTTGATTTTACAGTTACACTTTGTGCCTCTGCGCCACGACCGGCCACAAATACGTAGGTAGGTACATACAGACGTTATTGTAACACTCTGTTTAGAATTACGCGCACAGTCTAGGGACCTACTAGGCCATTATGGGAGGTCTCCGGTGAGACCATTGTTAGTTCTCTATTATGATATATCATATGTTGTGAATCAGTTCGTAAAGTAAAATGAATTTAGTTATTAGATTATTTTCTGATATTAATTTAAATATCTTAAATAAAGTTATTTAGAGGCCAGTCGTGGCGCAGTGGCATAGAGTGTGCCTGTAAATCGACTGGTTGTGGGTTCGATCTCCACTCGAGGAGATTAAATATTTATTTACATTTATATTTTCTTCGCTCTGGCGTCAAATCAAATTGGCGGAAATTGGAAAATCTTAACACTAGGTTCCCTCTGCCTACCTTGCTGTGTGCGGCCTTATATGGTCTAAGATGAAAGAACCTACCTACGTAGTCAAGTATATTATACGAGTATTTATATATAATAATAAATATATTTTCATACTTAAAAATTGCCTTTAAATATATCATTAATAAAGATTTTATCAGACTAACTAACGTAGTTACTTTTAGAACGATTTATATTATTCATTCCGAAAATAGTTAATATTTAATGTTTCGTTTCAATGAGAAATATTTAGAAATAGCTCCAACTATTGTTTATTTATAGATTTTATACAATCGATAGAACTATAATGTGTTTTCTTACAAGTAACACATGCTGTATATATCTATATGTAAAAAAATCAAGGACATTACAAGGTGCTGGGCAATAGACGATCGCTATTTAAAAATTCCAGTCAATATTTGTACTAACTGCGTCTAGCGAGGTCGCGTGATTCCATCAATTTTCGTGTATAATAAAATTTCTGACAATTTGGTGGAGCCATGCTTACTTATTATAGATCAAAATTAGATCAGCTTCACTCTGTATCCCGCGAATAGCACTGGAACGTAGTGTTGAAACACTACGTTCCCTACTTTTCGCCGTATTTTTTGAAGCATTGCGTGTTGAGTGACGGAACTCAACACCGAAGCTAAGCAGTGAACTTAAACAGTATCAGAGCGAAAAAATAAATAATAAATAACAATTAGAATCATTGTCTCAAGTGGCGATCGAACCCGCAGGCATCCCATTATAGTCACACACCTTTGTCCCATTGCGCCACGACGTCCTACATAATATAAGTCATTCAAATCGAGAAAAGCAATATTATTTTTATTGTATTATTTAGAGAGGAGTCTGCGCGGCCGGGACCGAGCTCGTCGATACCAACGCCTGTGGTACGCATGTGCGGAACCGAAATAATATTCTGATTTCCCCATTTTATGAATGCTGATGCGGAATATCAGAAATGGAGGATCTTTGCTTCTTATATGGTTAATATGAATTAGGTTTTGTCGTCTTAATTTTTTTTAGTTTACGGTCTGATCTTATCGGTTTTGTTTATATGTTTTTTTTTAAAGTTAAAAGTACTTAAATCTAAGAAATCTTATAAAAAGTCAAGTTTTAGTAGAACATGTACCGTAGAATTAAAAATAAAATGTCAAACAGATCGAATCGACAAATGAACATAGACAACATGAACAAACTCTAATTAATGTTAATTTTAAATGAACTTTTATATGTATGTATAATAAATATAGATACATTTTTTCTAAAAAAAAGAGTACTTAATAAATTTTCTATCCAAAATATTATAAATATAAATATTTTTCTATAAAAAAATAAATGTGCGTGACTGAACCGTGTTAAAATTAAAGAAATTATATTACTTAGCAAGTTAATTTCGTCATTAATTCAGAAAGTTAATAAAGAACTTTTCTATAAATTTATAATGTTGGGTCGTTGCGTGTCTTCGCACCGAATTCTCCTGTTTTTTTATGACTTTCATTTGAACGTTGTACCTATATACCTAAATATATTTCTTTTTCTTTGAAATAAATCTCTTTATGTATGGTTAAAGTGATATATTTAATATAAAAAACATATTTTTTTTACCAATTTTAATTTTGTGGTAGTAAAATCTATTTTTTTGACCAATTTCTTATCAAAAACTATACATACAATATAGTAGGTTGGTATATTTAACAATTTTCCATAACTCACTTCGATCATATCTTAGTCAAATAGGCTTATCAGCTACCTGTTCAGATGACAAACATGGCTAATCTACCTTCATAGTTTACATGAGAGCAAACTCAGATACGGCAGCTTCCTCCCGATCCTTATCTTATAACGATTTATAAGATATATTTTAAGCTGAATTAGGTTAAGATGATAAAGTGTTATCTCGATGTGTTTAGGTTTAGGTATAATGTGGAAATGTTTTTTTTTAAATATTATTTTGCATAAAAATTAGATACCTACTTTCTTTAAATACCTTAATAAATTTATATTTGCCAAATATATAATAGAATTTTGATAGAATAGTTTTTTTATGTAATAATAGAAAATACTCATAAAAAATAGGTTAATAATATATTGTTGCCAAAAAAATCTTCTCATGTTCTTATGATTTATCTATACAATGTTGGCACATGACTCATATAAAAATTGTAACATCAGTAAGTTATCAAAAATTATGATAATAAAGCCTTACTAGTTATAAGCCAAGCATCGTTCGTATGTTTTATTATATAATCTTTTTAGGTTTTTATAAAATCCTTTTTAGATACACGTATCGGCAAATGTATGGGCACTTAAAATTCTGTATTTTATTTCCATATTTCTTTATATTAAGTAGAGAGAAGCTCGTGACTCATGACTTGACGAATTATTTATTAAAAGTGTTGTGTTGGACTACTAGACGCATTGTCGGGCTTTGTAGAGTAATTAGACGTACTTAGAGGAGTTTATATTTACATCAATAATTCGTTGTATTAAATTATATTTAATTTTATAAAATAAATAAATCAGCTTCACGCTGTATCCCGCACACAGCAGGGTAGGCAGAGGGAACCTACTATTAAGACACTCGGTTCCTGTTAACTATAGAAACTGTAATATATATAACTTGTAAATAATAGATATAAATAACGTAACGTAACAAATTATGAAGTTTAATAAAACGACAGGAAGCATACAATAAATCCTATGTCAGTGACCCCGTGACTTGAATACGTAAAATTCCGTTATGCGAAACGCGTTTTGTTTGAGTAAAAATAGCACCCGGTTATACTATCAACGGAATTAACATGATTAGTCATACGCCATTATATGGCATATTAGACATTAGACGACTGTCATTCATTGATTATGTCATTTTGATGACAGCTTTAGGCCGGTGCTGTACGATTTCGTTATACGCCACTTAAATAAATACTTTCCCATCAACATATTGTAAATTATTAACAATCTCTAAAGAAAGGGGTCTGGATTCTGGCATCGAAGGGTTTCGGAGCAATGGCAAAAATGTCGTTCAATTTATGCCCAAATTTCGTCCCGACTAGTCCCTTTTTGTTGCCATCTGCGAAGTCCAGACAGCTCCACCCTAAAAACCGTTTATACATTCCTATCCTTTCTCTCACATGTCAAATCCCATGTAGCTATCTCTGTCTAAGCCAGGACCTGTCTCCCGTCTCTTTCTCGCACACGCTTCCAAATTGTTCCATCCTTTCTGGCTCGTGGTAATTCGTGCGTTTCCGCTTCCCACACGAGCGGCGGCCATGTTTGGGACTGTCAAGTCAACGCCAGTTTGGCGCGTTTGGTTTGGCAGGATGGACAAGGTCGGTTTGTGTGGAATCTAATTTATTAATAATTTATCAACAGCTTATGTCATTGCGTACTTTATAAATAATAAATATATGTTAAAATATTTTTCAGATGCATTGCACGCTGGTTGCCGGTGGAATGAAGATGCGACCGTGAGTGTTAAATATATTAGCTAATTATTATTTCGCATTCTTTGGCTTTGCTTTTTTATGTTTTTAAAAATTATTTTTGTATTACATAGTATAATTTTATTCATTCAATTTATAAAAACCCTTTTTATATACATTACTCTTTACATAGCTATTTTACCAATGTATTCTAGTCCATATTTGTCCAAATCATCTATCTTGGGAACAAAAATAATTTACTTTATTCATTAATCTACATACCTACATCTGTAGCATCTATTTAAGAGGTTTGTTTCTCAGAAATATATAACACCAAAAACTAAAAAGAAACAAACCACTACATGAGGTAGAGCGGCGTTAACAAAAGCGGGTGATAATTGTTCAACGGAATTCTGGGTCTGCCTTCAAAGTAACCTATTGTTTATATTTACTGCTCACGATTTCTCTTTGCCTACCTTAAAATTGGGAAGAATAAATATTTTTTTGTTATATAGATATAGATTAATAAATTATTATCTTTTCTAAAGTAACAAATAGAAATATTTCAAACGTTTTAATATCTATTAGTAAAACACAAAAATAGAATATGGTAACAAAGTGTATAATGACGCCCTTCCGTTACAATTTATATAATTTATGATTCAATTCATACTTTACGTTTTACGCACCATTGCCCGTTACTATTGATTAAAGGAGTGATCTAATGAAATTTAGTCACTGATTTAAATAGACTAGCTAAACAATATATACATATAGTCATTGAAATCAAATTAGCTTCACGCTCTATCACGCATGTAGCAGGGTAGGCGGAGAGAACCTAGTGTTAAGACACTCCGTCCCCTATTTTCCGCTGAATTCTGGAGGCATTGCGTGTTAAGTGACGGAAGTCAGCGCCTCGCATTGCCTCGACACCAAAGCGAGGAAATGAACCCACAACCAGTCGCGTTTATAGTCACACACTTTTGTTCCTGCGCCACGACTGGCCTCTACAATCATTAAATGATTAATATTTTGAAATAATATATACTAATGCACAATAGATGTACATAATAATATTATAGTAGTTTATATTATTATATAAATACATCAGTGTCATACGTACGTCGTTAGAGGCCAGTCGTGGTGTGCTCAAGGTGTGTACTGTAAAATCGACTGGTTGTGGGTTCGATCCCCACTCCAGGAAATGAAATATTTATTTAAATTTATATTTCCATTTCTTCGCACTGGAATCGAGGCAAAGCGTGGCGTTGAGTTGCGCCACTCAACACGCAATGTCTGCAAAATTCGGCGGAAAGTAAGTCTTAACAATAGGCTTCCTCTGCCTTAGCCTGCTGTTTGCGGGATACAGCGTGAAGCTACTACAAACACGTATAAATAATACATATTAAAACCCCATATAATTTCCATCGATCACTAAATAGTTATTTTCCACAATATCCCAAGTACATTTTGAATGCCCAACGTGAGGCGTGAGTCATCTATTACCGCGGACTCATAAAAAGCATCAGCCTCATAAACGTTATAAACGAGCCCATTAACACTTGTAGTATCATCTGATGCTACTCCAGTTTCCAGCATCGGCATCATTAAACTTCCGGAATTACAATATTTTATACATTTTCTGCTTTATTAGGTCATACATGCTTAAGACTTGCACATAACGGAGAACGTCAGGCATAGCGTCTAAATGTTTAAACCGATGGTTGTGGATTTGATTTCCATTTGGAGGGATGTTTAAATAATTTTCTCGCTGTAGCAACAAAATAAAAGCGCGAAATTTGGTTCTACCGCTGAACACGCAGTTTCAAAATTGGGTTGAAAGTGAGGAACTTGGAACGTATCTTAACGCTAAGTTAACCTCTGCTTACTCTTATATTCGTGAAATACAGCGCCAACTTAAGATATAAAATAAATAATATTATTATATAAAAATAATTAATAGCATAGTAAAAATGAAGTATTCTTTGCTAAATATTATCGCATACATATTTCGAATTGGTAATCTATACTCTAATGGTCTATGGTTGGTAAATTTAGGAACTAATCGTTTTATCTGAAGTATGTCTGTTCGTCAGAGTTATCTTAGGAAGCAGGATCTGTCATGGTGTCATACCTATTTTGACCACGGGAGCAAAAACCTATGGAAATGCTAGTAAATTATTAAAATGAATTATGAATCATATAACAAAACATGATTTAATCTATGTAAATAGGACATTTTAATTTTATTTATTACTCTAATTTGCATAATATTTTTAAACTCCCAATTAACATTTATAATAATACAATACAAAATAACATAAATTAACTGTTAAAACGTACATTACATTTAGTAAAATATAAAATAATTGCTATAACTATTGTTAAAACAATCTAAATTATTAATAAAAATCTTGTGAGGCCAGTCCTGGCGCAGCGGCACGAAGTGTGACTGTAAAACCGACTGGTTGTGGGTTCGATCCCCACTCGAGGAGATGAAATATTTACTTAAATGTATATTTCCATTTGAGGCGTTGAGTTCTGCCACTCAACACGCAATGCCTCCAGATTTCGGCAGAAAGTTGGGAACGGAGTGTCTTAACACTAGGTGCCCTCTGCCTACTCTGCTGTGTGTGGGATACAGCGTGAAGCTCATTTTAATTTATAATATACTAAAATATTGTTGTTTCTCCGATCTGATAAAACAAATGCGATAATATTCTACATCAATCCATACACAAAAATATCATAAAAGACGGAAAGTAAAAACGAATTAAATAACTCTTACGATTATTATTACGAAAGAAAAATAAAAGAAGAAGAAAAATTAAAAAACGTTCATACATATATATCTCGTGTAAACAGTCAACAATTATGCAAAGAGAACTAACAATATGTGTAAATGGAGCAATTACCGAGGCGATGTAGGCTGCGAGCAATTAGTATGTAGCTAATAGTTTCTCATCAGCACTTCCATGTGATGCGCCAAGGAACAGCTCAGAGTGTGGTCGGCCATCGCAGTGGTCGCACTGTCCTCTTACCTCCTTGCTATAGTTTTAGTAATATTTTTTATTGTTTAGCTTTTAAATTTTGTTTTTGTTCATTTCAGTTTCACATGTTTGGTGATTCGGACGTGCTTTTTATTAGGTGAGTTTAATTTTTTTTTTTTTAGTATTTTAATTTAAATTATTTTCTTAATATTCTTTTTGTGTGTTTTATTTTAAGTTGATAAAAAAATAAGTCACAAAAACATTAACATTGATTTTAAAAATTAAAGTAATAAAAGTTTAAAATAATAATATCTGAAATATTAATGTTTGATTCGGTAATTTTATAACATTTTTATTACACATTGTTGTTATTAATTTTAATTACAAACATTTCATTATTAATAAAAATAAACTTCTTATTTTGTATAATCGAGGAGCCTCAACAATTTATAATACAAAATCTCATTCGATCTTTGATTAAACGACATTTAACATGGCGAATGCTAAAACACTCGAGTTAACTTGGAGAGCTTTTACGAGATGGTCGGATCAATACCACCGGGCGGTTATTACAGTTGCTAACAGTAACGAAATGTCTCTACAATATCTAATCAAACACCCTCGACTCAGTTTTGCAACTGGTGGGCTGCTCATTTGTCCAACGGCCCGATTACGCCCAACATATTAGAGCTTTGTATGTTTAAGTAACAGCTTGTGTGGTGTAGGAGAGGGGAGGGCCAGGTTAGGCTGGTCGCAGCCATTCGTGGGGGCGTCGCTCATTGCTCGCGTCCGGAGCACGCATGCGCCGCTCCTGACCCAGTTGCGCGGCGGCCGGGTGCTGGCCCCGGTGCCAGGGTTGGCGAATCAAGGAATTTCGCACAGACATTGGGACGCGCTTACACCTCCCAAGTATCTCTTGTAAAATCGCTCCACAGTTGTCGTGATCATACAATCAGTGATAGTTGCTAAATTAGAAACGCATATTCGATTTTTATTCGTGATTAAATCGTATAATTTCGTGATTAAACCGTATTGGCACAAAGCTACCGTGTGAGTCACCGTGACGCAACACTCGCGAGATGTTACGTACACGCACTGTACCATATTGATTAGCATACGCCGTCTAAAATGCATTCTTCGTCTTAGATTTCCTTCCGGTGTCCATTGTAAAGTGATAATGTGTGGAATTTGGCCACTTTCGACTTTCTAACCTTGTGAGTGTTTTGTGAAAATTTAAAATTAAATAAAATTAAATCGGCTTCACGCTGTATCCCGCACACAGCAGGGTAGACTGAGGGAACCTAGTGTTAATATACTCCTTTTTCCAATTTTTCAAGGCATTGCGTGTTGACTTTATACCAATTCATCAGCAAAAATATCCGTCGTCACTTGTCCCTTGTTTATTTTAAGCATATCATAGATAGTCTTGCTCTAAGATGATCGATCACGACAAGGCGGCTACCGTCGACGTTTACACGCCTTAATGAATACATTGTGTTTTACGTGCGCGTGGTGCGCGTGGTGCGCGGTGATTCTGTGACAATCGATAAAAAAAACTCCGTCTACCGTTGACATCACTAATTTTAATTGTGATCGATGTGATGTTTCTTTAAAATTTATGTATATTTAATAGTTTTTGAATGTGGCTTGTAAATATTCATTTTTATTTTCGTTTCAGATCCAGTCGATTGATGCGAGGACACGCCTTCTGTGAGATTGCCGCCATGTTTTAATTTGACACAATTTTGCATTGATATGCTATCTATTGTTAAAAGTTATATTTTATTACTATAAAGTATAGAAACTGTGAACTCACAGTTTATATATTTTATTTGATTTGGAATTTCTAATAATTAATAGTTTTAAAATAATAATATTTTAATAATGATAAAGCATCATTTCAGTATTATTATTTATTATATTCAGTAAAACATTGACCACACCCACTCTCAATTATAACATATTCTTATACACTTTTATACCATAATATTCTATATAGATTATTATTTTCTCCTTAAAGAAGAACGTTTAGAATATTTGGTGCCTTCGGCATCAATATTAGTGCCCTACATCTACCCTGTAGATCCGAATTTGTTTGAAGTGAGGCGACAAATTCGGTTCTAGAGAGGTTTGTGTGGTGCATGCACGGCAACAAGCAACATACAAGAAGAGAGAAGATTCACTATTTTATAATTTTGTATATTTTTATTGTCTTTATCTGTTTATATTAATGTAAAAATTATAAGATTTATCCTTATATTTTTTCATATATATTTTAATTTTATTTTTCATATGTACAAGAATAAAGCATTATTATGTATAAATTATGTTAACATATTATAACATGATACGATATAAAGGTATCGTAACATCTTGTTTCTTTATTTTCATTAAAAAAAAAATTAAAATGTTCGTAGTAACATTAAGATTATTTCATTTATCTATCTCTAAAACAGTATATTTCTTTTAGCAATAGACGAGACATTTTTAATTTTAAATATTTTTAGAACTGATTATTAATAAAGTTATTAGTGTTTATTAGTAATAGTACGAAAGAAAATTGTAAAACTACGTAAAATATAATAATAATAGAACTTATTTTGAAAAATATTTTCATTACATTATTCATATTTTATTACTTTAAGCTTGTAAGAAAAAAGTTTTGTATTTACAATTTATAAATACATTACTATATACATATTATATAATAAATTTACTGTAGCATTAGTTGTGATGTGTAAATTGATGTGTGACTTTAATTCTTTTTAATAAATGCTTAATTACTAAAATTATTTTATTAATATAAACCTTCTTATAATACTCTTATAATTATAACATATTGTTATTGAAATTAAAATCAAAATATTTCTATTTCATTATATATTTTAATTTACAAGTTGTTTCTTCGAAATAAATAAATTTAATTCTAAATGACTCAGTAAAAGAGATTTATTATAAAACATATATATCTATAGGTATAATTATTACGTAATATACATCCCTTGATTACAAAATCTAAGTTACGTCAACCTTTAGTTTTGCTTGACTTTAGTCATTACAATTTTATCCATAAATAAAATTTTTAACAGTGGATATTGAAAATATTGATTTCGTTAAAATTACGTTCTTCTTTTAATTTATATAAGTATTACTATTTTAAACCACAAGTAACACTCATATAGTATAAGTTTTATTATAGCTTAAAAAGTACAACGCTGGTCTTCTCTGTTCACCCAAATATAAAAATATAATTATAAAATAAAGCAAAATAAAGTGACAGATTTATTATCTTAGCCTTAGTAATAATGGATTAAAAATATATATAGTACGATAAAAATGTAAGTTTTGAAATAATTAGCTTAGAGAATATTTTATCTAATTACGTCTTAAATATTATAGTAACCTACTGTGTTGTTGACATTTTGAAATTAAAATCAGCTTCACGCTGTATCCCGCACACAGCAGGGTAGAACCTAGTGTTAAGACACTCCGTCGGGTTCCGGTGGCATTGCGTGTAGAGCGGCGGAAGTCAACGCCGCGCCTTGTCTCGACACCAGAGCTATGAAATGGAAATATAAATATAAACAAATATTTCACTTCCTCGAGTGGTGGAATCGAACCCATAACCAGTCGATTCTACAGTCACACTTTGTGCCCCTGCGCCACGAGTGGCCTCAACTGGATTGGACTTTTTATTTTGAATTATAATAAATAATAATTATAATATAATACATAAAAATCTAGGCACCTGTAAGAATACATCTTTTCTTTCTTGAATTTGAATGCCTATAATAGTATATTTATAACTATAATTTTAAAAAATATAATATTTTCTGCTACTAGAGTATAATTGCTATATACCAGCAAAGCAAGGATCTACATAACATTCTAAATAATTTAATTTTTAAAATGCATAATATACACATTGTAAAATATATACTATCTTCTAAATTTAAAAACTTAAAATAAACATATCTTCTTAGTAAGAGATGGCGCTACATGTACAAATAATACGAAGTAATTCTTAGTTAACGCTACTCGCTACTAGATGGAGCTAGTAGACGCTAAAATTGCATTATGGTCAAATATTACTGATTATTTTCAATTTACGTAGTAATATGATTTCTATAAATAAATATAATTAGATAATTGATATTTTATGACAATTGTAATTTTAATCGTTACGAAAATTCCAATGATATTGTGGCTTATGAGATTGGCCAATCACATATTATGATGTATTAACATCGCGAATTCGCAACAAACAAAACATTGTTCCTCGATTCTAATAAAGAGTAAATGATAAAAAAAGTCCAGGAGGCCAGTCGTGGCACACGGGCACTAAGTGTGACTGTAAAACCGACTGGTTGTGGGTTCGATCCCCAATCGAGGAGATGAAATATTTATTTAAATTTATATTTCCATTTCTTCGCTCTGGTGTCGTGCAAAGCGCGGCGTTGAGTTCAACCACTCAACACGCAATGCCTCCAGAATTCGGCAGAAAGTGGAGAACGGAGTGTCTTAACACTAGGTTCCCCCTGTCTACCCTTCTGTATGTGGGATACAGCGTGAAGCTGATTTATTTATTTATTTTATAAAAAAAGTCACATAGAGTAAACGCTCAAAACGCCACAACTAAATACCGAACTAAATCCTAGCCACTAAATCCAAGTCAAAGACAAAAACCTATATAAAAGTTAATTTATTTATAAATAAATACAAATCAATATTTCCAGATGCAACAATATCGTATCGCTATTCGGAACGTACTCGTATAAGGAGAGAGCAAGATTAATGACGCGCACGGACCGACAGCGCGGCCGTGTTTGAGCGCAGGTGTGTTATTTTCATAATTGGTCGACCCGAGCCTTCAGCTTTCAGGAACTAGCGAAGGAATATTGTAAAAATAAAAAAAAGATCAAAATACTTACACTAAATATAGTCTGTTATATATTTTGTTACATTAAATATAGTATATACTGTATAAGGAAGAAACTTATAGTACTCTATTCATTAAATGTTCGAAAGAAAGTAAAGAAATATTTTATTAGCAAAGTGTTTTATTTTTCCTTTCTTACTCCGAAAACTTTACTCTCTCAATAAATTTACATGTCTTTTACTGGTGAAATCAATAAGATATCATATTCTTGATATTGAACACAATGCAAAAACAAGGCAAACGAGCGTACCTACTGGTCACCTGATGGTACGTGACCACCGCCGCTTACGATCCCATGTAAAACCAGAGAAGCTACAAGTGCTTTGCCGCGATTTAAGGTGGAGATAAACGGTCTTTTTGAAGGAACCCAGGTCGTATCGACCTGGAAACACTGCCACATATATGTCATTCCTCTGTTCCGTGGCGCGTGGAATGAAATTCCTACAAAACCGCATGTAGCAGTAGAGTGTCACATATCCTAGTCAAACACCCCTCCAGAACACTCCCCGTAATAAATGCAGTAGCGAGGAGACTATGTAAAGCCAAACTGTCAAGTTTTTCACACATCATTGGGTCCCCAAAGATTAGAACGGCGCTACGTTGTGTTATATCAAATGGGTCAAGTTGATACAGGAGTGCACCAGCCCAGAGATGAGGATAGTACTCCATACGAGGCAGACTCTGGGCATAGCGCCCAGGCATGGCCTATCGGTGTTTTGGCGTGAAGTACTAACATACGTACTTTCTAAATGATCACGATACTGGCAGTTACTCGAAACGCTGAGACTCAATGAGCTGATACTGGGTGCGGTTACAAGGCAAGTGCCTTGGAAGACTGGCCACGTGATAAATGGGGTTAGTCGATTACTTAATATTTTATATTGTTAAATCTTAACTAAATAATATTTTTTTTTTTATTTTGTAAACTAGTTTTTTAGACTTTTTCATAGTGTATTGAACTTAACAAATCAAGCCCTTTCATTTGATACCAATTTGTAAAAATTTGTATGCCGCCATTTTGTTGCGGCCATTTTTGCTTAATATATATCCCGCTTATAGCAGGATTGGCAGGGTACCTAGGGCTAAGATACTCCGTTCTCCACTTTTCGCGGCTTTTTTGAGACATTGCGTGTTCAGTGGCGGAATTCAACGTCGCTCCTTGGTACCAGGGCGAAAAATCAAAATATTAATAAACACTCGAGGGAATAATCTATCCCTCCATCTGGGAATCGAACCCTCAACCGTTACGTTACAGTCACACCCTTGCACCTCTGCGCAACGACGGCCTCAAATTTCACGAATATTGACTATATAATATTTATTTAATTGTCATCAGAACTGAAGTAGTGATCCAAATTTAAGATTTTACATTCACTAACAAACACAGTAGTAATACAGGAAGTCAAGTAAAAGCTTGTAAGGATGTCAAGAATATTTAAATTAGATGTCAAACAGTCAAATTACAGTTACGGAATAGGAGCGCAATATTTTGTTAGTAAAATTCGTGTGCTGTATATTGTTTTTAATGGTTTATAGCTAAACAAAAACTGTTATCTTATTAACAGAATATTTTTAGGCAGGTTCTAATTTTTTTTTATAAAAACACAATATTATTTATAACACTGAAGACTTTCAACGTTTTACTTTAAAATAATAATACACATTTCTCATTTAATCTTAATCAAGACTATACTAAATCAGCTTCACGCTGTATCCCGCAATTAGTAGGGTAAGCAGAGGGAACCTAGTGTTAAGACACTCCCTTCCCCACTTTCCGCCGAATTCTAGAGGCATTACGTGTTGAGTGGCTGTACTCAATGCCGCGCTTTGCCTCGACACCAGAACGAAGAAATAAACAAAATATAAATGTAAATCAATATCATTTCCTCGAGTGGGAATCGAACCCACAACCAGCCGATTCGACAGAACTTTGTGCCACTGCACCACGACTGGCCTCGCCTCGGCCTCGTTTTAATATTTATTTAAATATTTTTTCCTGGCTACATTACTTTAGAAGATACCACAGCGACCAGGTGCTACAAAGTAAGCAACACCTATTCATTTAACTTAACTAAACACAGTTTAGACAAAGTAAATTGATCTAAATGTGACAGCGGACGCAAATACTCTATGAGGACATGTAAATCTGACGTATCTCACCTTTCTCAGTAATGAATACTATTAATCATATGCCACTGGCGACCCCAGTCTTGCTTTATACTATACTTACACTTACGACGAAGGATCTCAAACCAAGCATCTGTGCCAAAACTAACGACTTACGTTAGATGTACGGTATTACACGTGTACAGTTCTTATTTTGTAGTTCTTCGATATTAAATATTTTAGACAAATTTATTATAGTGTTTTGATGTTTGTTAATTTTTGTATGAATTAATGAGGCCAGGGGTATAACCGTGTGACTGTAAACGCGACTGGATGTGGGTTCGATTTCCATTCGGGAAAATTCAATGAGAGGATGGCTGGAAACTTTCTACCACCTGGGACCCACTCATAAAATCATTGAAGTCTCAAACCCACCATACCAGAGGGCAAGATACTATCAGCTCATTCTGCAGGAATCCAGGGCAGTACGCGAGGCAATTAAGAAATCGTTGGCGGTAGTTTGATATAATAATTATGTCAACTGACAGACGAATGCCACCTCAGTCTACCCGTGACCACGGACTACTGCAAAGTGTTCGAAACGTCGGGTTTCCAAAAAATGTATAAAAGTACCAAATATACGCGATTAATCCGGTTAAAATAGTTTCATTTAAAATGTGTAATAATCGTGAAAATCAAAGAACTTATTATTGTTTTTCTTTTCTTCGCTCTCGTAAAGAGGCAAAAGCGCGACGGTGAGTTCGATCACACAACTCGTAAGATCAAAAATCCGGTGGAAAATGGGGAACGTAATATTAATTATGTTATTATTACTTAACACTAGGTTCCTTCTGCCTGCGGGATGTTCCTGCTATGTCTGTTCACCCAGCTATGTGTGGTATTCACTGTGAAGCTAAAAAATAGAATAATTTGTTGTTGTAATTTTGTTATTTATACCATTAAAATCACTAGAATTAAAACATGAAGGCTTATTATTTGTACCAATTTGAAATCAAATCAACGCCAATTGACATCATTGAGTGCAACTGTGTAATATAATAAAATATACCAACGTACATCTTAATATTAAAAACGAAACCGGTTTAATAACCGTTTTAACAACAAGAACTTCCAAGCTTTCTCCTCTTATGAGAAAACAAGAAAGACAACAAGTATTTCTATAAGATGTTACAATATATTTAGTATATAAACATGCGAAATCGTCTCCCCAAAATTGATAACCGAACCAACTACCTACATTAAAAGCAGGAAGGCCCTTCAAAAATTACCATTGTGCTCCTTAAACGTAATTAATGAACTGCTTATTCAAATATTTTATAAAACTATTATTCATACCGTTTATGTTTGAAGCGTTCCGACGATTTCTATGAAAGGGCTCCTTTCGTGTGTTAATTATTCCTTACTTGATGCGATTTTTAAATGGGACTCGTATTGGGTGGAACGAATTTATAAGTATAAATATGTTGTGTCAAAGAAATTGTAAGGACGATTTAAATCGTTGTAAATGTTAGTTGTCTAATATGTTATATTATATGTAAAAAAATGTGAAAAAAATAATAATATAGTATCTTTAAAAACATTGTACAACGACAAAATAACTAAGAATATGTAATGTTACTGAAAAAAATTAAATTCTTCAGAAATGTTATTTTAGACACCTAATAGATAACAAGAAGGAACTGTAGGTAATAACGTACTTATTAATTGAGAAAACTGAGTTATCTAAGCTTTTGTGACATGAAAAAATATTATTTATTTACATTTATAAAAAAAATAAGTCATTTAAATTATATAAAGAAATGAAAATATTATATAGACACACATATGTATTATTTTAAAACGTTTCAAGTTTAACTGCAAAAGGGTGATAATATGAAACTGAATTATTATTCTGATAGGTTTATCTTAAAACTTATAATATCCTCTTGTCTCCATATCGAAATCCCATTGCAACATTGCAGAGCGAACTTTTAATCAAGTCCTGGAGAAACGATTTACTATTACCATAGACCTATGAAACTAATGAAAAGGCAAATTATTTAATATTCATTATTAAATATACACTGTAAAGAAGCCAGTCGTGGCGCAGGAGCCCAAAGTGTGACTATAAAACCAACTGGTTGTGGGTTCGATCCCATTTCTTCGCTCTGGTGTCAAGGCAAAGCACGGCGTTGAGTTCTGCCCCTCAACACACAATGCCTTGCATATTATAATTATATCTACCATGTTAATTTTTAGTGTGAAATATTTCTTATAATGAAGAAATATATTTTACAGCTGGGTTAATGATTGCTTTTATCATTTATACTTATATTGATATAATATATTAAAGGAACAAAAAAATATTATATTTATTGTAACTAATGTGTCACTTTACTATATTGTTTTTTTTTAATAAAAGTATTGATTTTCTTTTTATATATTTCCAGTTGATTTTATTTTATTTAAAAGTCACACTATTACAAAATCTTTTTTATTATGTATCAGTTCAGTCGTGGCGCAGAGGCACAAAGTGTAACTGTACATGCGACAAATTGTGGGTGCGATTTCCACTCGGGGAAATGAAATATTTAATATTTTAAATTTCTCTGGTGTCGACGACGCTAAGCGCGGCGTTGAGTTCTGCCACTCAACACGCAATGCCACCTAAAATTCCACGGGAAAATGTATTTCCTTTACCCTTGCTGTATGCGGGATACAGCGGGAAGCTTAAAAAAAAAGTTAATAACAAAAAATATTTTTAATTAAGGCAATTCTAGCAATTTCAATGGTAGAAACAGAGCACGCCCGCAGTCGCCGGTCGGCGCCGTGGGCAGCTCACCATTAATCACTAGTTTTAGCTGCAGCTACACGCCGTATATAATATATACTTATACTTATATAATAATATGTGGAATTGATACATAAAACGTATCTGTTTTATGAATTTCGATATAAAACTGAAATATCGTTTGTCAAAAATATAATTTCACAAGTGATTGTGACGCAGTAGAAAGCGTCTAATTGGTAACGTGGTTGTGGGTTCGATTCCCATACGAAAGAATGGATTTTCATTTCATCGCTACAAAGCATACATACATGATTGATTTCCTCTGGAATGAACGGAGAGTCTTAGCAGTTACTAGATTTTTTCTCCTTGTACCATGTAGTTTGTTGTATGTGGGACTAAAGTATGAATATGTTAGAAAAAAAACTCTACCAAAACTTTAAATTGGAATTGTTAAATATTTTATTTTGAATTTTGCTAATTGTAACCTTAACATTAAGTATATAATAAATTTACTTTTAACACCAAAACAATATTTTAGAATATCAGTACAATATACCTATCTTATATAGCTTCACATCCTTTAATAATAGGATTAATCACGATAATATTATTCTCCGAAACGCCTACGTACATAGTCTCTAATGATTCACTCAAGTAAATTCCATATACTTCTTGCCTTAGTGCATTTATTATTATTTAAATTTAATTCTTGGTGTTACAAAAATTTATTTAAAATTTGGTTATTTCAATACATACAAAATAAATAATAAAAAAACGTAAAATTGCTAACAGAATGTAAATTAGATATATAAAATATAAATATAAATAAATATTTAAATAGATTTAAAGAAGTCAGGGTAAACATGTACATATATACAAATATGCACTACTACGCCATTTTATTTTTTTTATAAAAAATATTAATAATATATTATAAAAAATATTAATAATATGATGATATCGGTTAAAAAATCTACATCCGATTCGTCCAGTAGCACTTTAATCTCTAATAATAGAAAAGTATGAAGTAAAAACGAATACGATGCTCAAAAAAAAAAAATTAGTTTTATTTTAGTTTTTTAACAATATTCATTATAAAGTTATATTAATGCATAACTAACTATGAAAATCTGTAATTCCCTATCTGTAAACATAGCCATATACATCATTACCTATAGCTAAACCACCTGGAACATTTTTCAATTCATGATTTTCAAATTCTAAACAACAATTTTAGCACAACAAAAGTATATTAGGTGTATTGTCTAAGCAATATCGCCCTCATATCCCACGACAATTGGTACTGCTGATTGGGTGCCGCCAGTACGTACGCCGTACAAGGGTTGGACCGCTGAGTCACGATCGCTGGGGAATCAGAGTGGCAACGGTAGCTAACAGTTGTTTGGAAACTATGTGAGGTTTTATATGTGGAGATTTTTTTTATGTGGTTTTGTTTAAATTTTAAAAATATATAAGTATGTGGAGAGCAGTTTATTACTAAATAATATTTAAAAGTTTTGTCTTTTACTTTAAGCTGATAATTTTATTTCTTTCTTGATCTACCATATTGGTAGAGTAATAACTATATATTTGTTTGTAGCAGTTTCAGAACAATCTAATTTACAGTCTATATCTTTTTTACATTTTTAAAGTGTTATATTTGGGATATGCGAATATTTTGACAAACATATCAAAGTTTGAACGGTGCGAAACTTTTTTCCAATATAGAATTTTCTCAGCTATTTAGCAGTTTTTTTTATTCTATTGTATATATTTAAATCTTTCTTTATTTTTTTTCTCTACAATATTGCAACGTTAATAACGGTAGCAGTAGTCCAGCAGCGTAATAGCATTAGTGATTTCAAAAGAAAACTGGTACGAAACTGGTGTAGACATCACATTTCGTCGTCAAAACACAAAGAAACATCCACACAGTAAGTTTAACTGGACCAGTAAATATAAAAGTTGATTTATTACCGTTTTTGCATACAATAGAGCAACCCTTTTGCGAATTTTTCCAACTACCGTTGCAATTGTTACAGTTTAACTTGTATGGAACAATTTATGGGGGTGTGTGTAGTGGTGGTCTATGACAGTAGTTGATGGTTCTGCAAGTCATTGGCCTTCGGAGGTCAGTCGCTACTTTGTATGGATACTATGGTAGAGTTCGATCGACTGTGATTCTCAAACTTTTAGGAGACTATACAGATTATATTATAAAAAATAATTTTAGAGTTTTTTAAAGAGCAGAATGTATTAACAAAAAATTTGAATAATTAATTTTACTATTAAAATAAATACCAACGGATCTGGTAGACTTGGTAGGTAGATAAATGTAATTTTTAATCGTTTGATATTTAAAGCTTAAAAATGTATACTTACTAAAAGAATAAACATCATCTTGATTTTCCTGTTCAGATTGCTTGAAAAACGATTAAACTTAAACACATTTTTATAATATTTGTATCTATATATGTAGGTACCTGCATACAGGATGCTTTGAAGACCGCTGTCAAATTGGCATATTCGACAATAGGCCACTAATGATCGTCTTAGCATTTAAATCACCCACGCATACCTTTTGTCTCCAAAAACAATATATTTTTTTAACAACAATATTTTTGAGGCCAGTCATGGCACAGTGGCACAAAGTGTGACAGTAAAACCGATTGGTTGTGGATTCGATCCCCACTCGACGAGATGTAATATTTACTTAAATTTATATTTCCATTTCTTCGATCTGGTGTCGAGGCAAATCGCAGAGTTGAGTTCTGTCACTCAACACGCAATGACTCCAGAATTCGGCAGAAAGTGGGGAACGGAGTGTCTTAACACTAGGTTCCCTCTGCCTACCCTGATGTATGCGGGATACAGCGAGAAGCTAATTAAATTATTAAATTAAATTTAAACAATATTTTTCTGCCAAACACGAGTTAAAAATATAATTTAATAATAACATGATGAAACGTACAAAAAACTTATTGACAAACACATTTTTTATAAAAATTATGCACTGAAGACTCTATATTGCAAAGGAAATTAATTATAAAGATATGTACGTATATTCCGTTTATGGATTTATAATACAAATGATTTCTTAGCATATATACATACAGACCATGAAGATGATTCATGATTATTATTAGAATAATAACGTAAATTTTGATTTAATTTAAAAATGTTATTCTTGGTACCAGAGTAAAAATTCTAATTTCAATAAATTGTTATTTAAGGTCGTAAATTTTAATTTTTATATAGCGCGGCGCTTAGTTCCGCAACTCAACACGCAATGTTGAGATGAAAGTGGGGAACGGGAGCGTCTTACCGCTGTTCCCATGGATTATCTTGCTATGTGTGTTTGTTTAACTTTCCGAATCTCTCATCAAAAATGGCAGACTTCCTCTTAGCTTTAAAAGAGAGTGTCGCTCTCCACTTTCCTGACAGAATTCAGAACAGAGTGACACAACTCACCTTGTTTACTAAAGTTAAGAAATGAAACTTATTCACAGTCCGGAACGGGGATCGCACTCATATCCAGCGCACTTACAGTCAGCCTCTAAAAAAAGTAAAAAAAATAATGTAACTAATATATAATGTTTCTTCTATTCATTTAAATACAATTTACTTAAAAATAAATATAGAAGACAAGTCAGTCGTTGCACAAGGGCACAAAGTGTGACTCCCATTCGAGGAAATTAAATATTTCATATTTCAATTTTCTTCGCTCTGGTGTCGAGGCATAGCACAGCGCTGAATTCTGCCACTCAATACGCAATACATTTCGGCGGGAAAAGAGAACGGAGTGTCTTAACACTAGGTTCCCATTGCCTACCTATATTTAATTTTAATGTTACAATGGCAATTTGCTTTTAAAATATTATATATATTTTATATTACATATTATTACCTTCTGAAGTCACATGACACACACCATCAATCACGAACTCGCACGTTGGTTTCACTAGTATGAGAATTACAAAACACGATGTTACCTCGCCCCATTAGCACTTTTAATATTATCTAAAAATATAATGATATATTTAAAACGGAAACGCAACAGTCGAAACCTTGAAACTAGATATATAATTTATCTTTTTATTATAAAATAATGTATAGATAAAAATAATATTTTCTTATAATTATATGTATAAAAATAATAATGTAATTAATATAGATTTAGAGGCCAACCGTGGCGCAGGGGCACAAAATGTGACTGTAAATCGACTGGTTGTGGGTTCGATCCCCACTCGAGGAGATGAAATATTTACTTAAATTTATATTTCCATTTCTTCGCTCTGGTGTCAAGGAAAAGCGCGGCGTTGAGTTCTGCCACTTAACACGCAATGCCTTCAGAATTCGGCAGAAAGTGGGGAAAGGAGTGTACAGATGTAATATTAAAGAAAAAAAAGGTACGCACTAAGTGTCTTTATTGCTGAACTAAATAATAGTAAAAAAAACCTTGAAACTGACGTGTTATATTGAAAATTAAATATATATTAGCAATATAAGGAGAATTGAGAGTTGTTTCGTATTTGGAAGAGAACATACAATTAGAATCATAATTTTAGAGGTATGGAATATAAATTTTTGGTTAATACTGACAAGTTTCTAACAATTGTATCATATTTTGATCGTATCTGGTGTATAAGATGAAGTTTGTTGTTGTAATACAGATCGATTTTATATATATTTCTTTATAGGAAATGAACCTTAACGAACCCAAACGAACCCTATCCTGATATATGCGGGATGCAGCGTGAAGTAAGAAGAAGTGAATAAAAGTTTCTTTTATGTACGGGATATAGCGTGAAGTAGGAAATATATAAGAAGGTTATAAGTTTATTGCATTTAATTACTTCATTTCATATTAGGAAGCAATTAAGAAATAATGAAACGAAATGCCGTAATTTTCAACTAACAATATCTTATACAGTTTTGAATTGAATTTGAAATTGAGGGAACCTAATTCTCACGTTACAGTCGAGAAATTATCTACAATAACATTACAATCTTGGTTTTTACCGTGTTTTTACACGAAAAATTAAGATTTTTTTAATAAAAAAAAACGAATGTCAATCCTGATACCATACAACAATACATCGTCAAAATCCTCAAAATAAAAAAAACTCTCACGAGAATCACACGTCAACGCTATCATTAAGGAGAAGTCGTCTAAACTCAATTGTATTGTTGAAGGGAAAATGGAAAATCGAATCGGCGGCCCATGTGCAAGAATGTACTGAATGCAACGATTTCACGCACCATAAAATACCCGTAACGTTACAAAAATACGAAACGACAGACAGAATCAGCCGATGGCGTCCGTGGAGAATTAAATTAATAGATATGTGTTTTTTTATCTGATATTATGTTTTAATTTTTATTTTTTTGTTATTTTCCTCTATTCTATATTATTTTGATGTCAGAATTGTGATGATGTTTGATGGTCGCTATGGGATTCCATGGTTACTTTGATTTTGATATATTATTTACCTTTTTATTGCTATTCTGGCTGTGCGATATACTTTCTTAGAGTTTACTATGCGAATTCTATATCGCTAGATTAACTTTTATAAATTATTCTTTACTTCATACATCCACCAGAGTGTCGGCAGAAAGGGCCTAAAGTTGAAAAGCCTTCTTCACTAGTAGATGATAATAATGTTAAATTAAAAAAAATATCAGTAGGTTGTGTTGTGTAGGTTCGTTCGACAAATTATTTTCGCTTCCTTGCTCACAAATGATAACATAACAAAACACGGCGTTGAACTACGTCACTTTTTTTTTAAATTTATTATTACAATAGAAGATACATAGGAAATTATGCTGCTTATCACGCAATGTCTCAAAAATAGGTCGGAAAGTGAAGAACAGAGTATGTCAATATTCGGTTCCTCCTGACACAGCGTGCGGCAAAAAAAAATATCACAATTACTAAAAAAACACACCAAAATATAAACACAAAAGGTTTAACGTTTAAATTAAACTAAAAGCTCAAAGCATCTTTTCTCAAGCAAAGGAAATCGATTGATAAAAAAGCAACTCCATCAAAAATCGTATAACAATCAACAAAAGTAACATTTCAACAATTCCTATCTCGCATCGCCTTAATTCCCCAAATCCCAGACGCGGAGTGGTCATCAGACATCCCCTGTAATCCAGTGCCGCTGGACCAATCAACACCCTTCAGCGGTCTTGAGGGTCTTGACCGGAGGGGAGGTGGCATGGAGGATCGTGTGCAACGTAACATAGTTATTGTGATATATTATTATATTAAAGTCTCAATTTTCTTTAAAAATATATTTATTTGTATTGTACCTCTATAGCTTTTGGTATTGTATAGGAAAATATGCAATTTTGGATATCGTTTCATTTTTTTTATTTTATGTCACTAGTGACTCACGCGCGGCTTCGCCCATTATCTTATTATATATTATAGCCAAATTGTACGAAATCTTAACATAAATTTTAATCTATATCTTGTTCCGATGTATAAGTTATGTTAATGTAAAGTTTCATCTAAATCCGTTCAGTGTTTTTAGTGTAAAAGTGGAACAAACGTTCACATTAATAATATTAGTGGGAATAAACTTTTTAATTTCCAAATTTTAAATGAAATTTTGAACTTTTAATTTCCAAATTTCTTGTTTAATTATATCAACTACAAATACTAAAGTTTGTTGCTTTTATACAAGTATTAAGGAACAAAATCAAAATAAAACCCAAGAATATGGTAAAACCGTACCTGCCCTAATACATACAAGTAAATAGTAAACCAAATTTCACAGCTTATCCACCTAAGTCCAAGCTTACAATAACTAAATACTAAAACAAATTACACAGCTTATCCACCTAAATCCAAGCTTACAATGAAAAGGTACTAATAAATTGTTTTAGTTTCCAGTTAATACCGAACTCCATTAACAGCTACAGCACAGACTTATACCAACCCCTGTATAAAACTCCCTCGTGCCCAGAGCGGTCATCACTGACCACTGACCACTGTCTATGGCCTTGGTTCACTATAAATTTTCATACATTTGTAGATCCAGAATGAATGGGCGAATGGGCATTGGGCACCTATGGGCATTGTTTTATTCAACAGTAAGAGGTAGTGCTTAATTAGATGAAACATCGTTGATAAGGACTTTTAATTGAGGCGGTCGGTGGCGAGTTAGCGAGGGATGTATGGATATTGATTTTAACTGCCGTTCGCCCATTGGTCAGTTAGTTTAGAACGCCATTTATTATTAATATACGCTTAAAATAGAAAATATTATTGAATCTGTAAAATTTTGTTTGATTTATTAACATAATATGTTTTTAGGCCAGTCGTGGCGTAGTGGCACGAAATGTGACTGTAAAACCGACTGGTTGTGGGTTCGATCCCCACTCGAGGAGATGAAATATTTACTTAAATTTATATTTCCATTTCTTCGCTCCGGTGTCGAGACTAAGCGCGGCGTTGAGTTCTGAAACTCAATACGCAATGCCTCCCGATTTCGGCAGAAAGAGGTGAACGGAGTGTCTTAACACTAGGTTCCCTCTGCCCACCCTGCTGTGTGCGGGATACGCGTACAAATATATATATATATTTTAATGTGTAAATAATGGAGTGTCTAAACACTAGGTTCCCAAGATCCCTACCCTGCTATGAGCGGTATACAGCGTGAAGCTAAAAAAAGATTAATTATTTAAGTTTTTTGAAACAAATCCATATAACCAGGTACCTGAGCTTTTTCGTATTCACATCCGTTGCCCTGATTAGAGTTAACTACGAAATTAATATCATTTGAAAGGTCACGCCTTTCACACTTCACAATAAAACTAGTTCTACTTTTATAATAAATAACGCAACCGGAAATCGTGTTTAATAAATGCTTTCAATCTTTCTATAGATTCAAATAAATAAATTAAGCTTCGCTTTCGATAAATTAAAATTCATTATTTAGTCGCGAGTTAGAGCTGTTAACTAATACTATCCATACAAATAATATTATTAAAATAAAAGAATGTTTATGTTAATTACAAATTCGTAATTTCTTAGCTTAGAAATTTTATGTGTTTTATTATTATCGTAAAAGTAGTAGTAGTTGGAAAATTTTAGTGCGTTCTTATGAAATTTATTTAAGATGTTAAAGTCTCTCTCTCTCTCTCTCTCTTTTGTATTTCCGTTAAACATTATATACAGATTTAGGATCGAAGTGTTTATTACACGACTAACATCGACTTCAAATTACGCTTAAGAGAAATAAAAGACATGTCTTTTGTGCATGTTATATAAAATTTAGCAACGACCACTACAAAATTAGAAAATTATACGAAACGATAATTAAAACACCCTAACATATCAAAAATATCAAATCAGCTTCACGCAGCAGGGTAGGCAGAGGGAACTTAGTGTTAAGACACTCCGTTCCCCACATTCTGCCAAATTCTGGAGGCTTTGCATGTTGAGTGGCAGAACTCAACGCCGCGCTTTGCCTCGACACCTGAGCTAAGAAATGGAAATGTAAATTTAAGTAAATATTTTATCTCCTCGAGCGGGAATCGAACATAAAACAATCTGTTTTACAGTCACACTTTATGCCACTGCGCCACAACTAGCCTCAAATTTATAAACATTTCAAAGAAATTAATAAATATTTCAAAACTTTTAATCCATACCTACTACAACGGTAAGGTATACCTTATAAGGCCTTATATTGCTATACAATGCATTTACCAATCCCGTGCTCCGGTGCCGGCACGCCGGGCGGCGTGTCAAACAGCAGGAGACCACCAGTGTTTAAATTGAAAAACAATCTCCCACCATTTTCGCTGGTGAACGTAATAAATCTATGTACAAAAATTCTACACGTTATTTATGAAATCTATGCGGCGGACCGATCTATCGTGTTACACTGTCGGCCATTTGGAGTATAAACTGGTGATTATTATAGATATTTATTACGTGAAAATTTTAGTTTATTAATTAGAAAATAAATTAAATCAGCTTCACGTTGTATCCCGTACATAGCAGGGTAGGCAGGCAGAACCTAGTGTTAAGACACTCCGGTCCCCACTTTTCGCCGAGTTCTGGAGGCATTGCGTGTTGAGTGGCGGAACTTAGCGACGAAAATATAAATGTAAATAAATATTTAATTTCCTCGAGTGGGGATCGAACCCACATCCAGTCGATTTTATAGTAACACTTTGTGCCCCTCTTTAATTTATGTATATATAGATATTTATATTTTACATGTTATTATGAATAAATAATCTGTATATGTATTATCATAATATTTTTTTTAAGTTATAAATATATGAATATGTAAATGAATATGTTGTTTTAAGGGCGTCGTGGCGCAGGGACACAAGGGTATGACTGTAACGTGACAGTTGTGAGTTTGTTTCCCACTTGGAGAAATGAACTATTATTTATTAGTATTTTCAATTCTTCGCTTTGCTACCAATACAAAAGCGCAGCGTTGAGTTCCGCCACGCAATACGAAAAACGAAAGTGGGGAACGGCGTGTCTTAACACCAGGTTTCCTATATCTACCTAGCTATATACGGGATACAATATTAATTCTCTTATCAAACACACTTCATCTATTGCGAATATCTAACAAATATATAAATATAGAAAAATATCTATATATCAAATGATTTACCATATTTTTGAGCGAAAAATGTAAAACAGAACGTTGTTACTATTGTGGAATTAATTGCATTAATCATAGCCAGTGACAGCTATTACATTTTTGGCGCTCGACTTTCGGTACCGCCGCAGCGAGCCCACGACAGACAGATTCATTTTGAATACTAAACAATAGTATTTAAATTTGCGGCAGTAGATAGGTACCTAGTACGATAGATATCCTAGAAAACTAATAAAAATTCCGTTCCGTTTCCGTCTGTGCCTGTCGTAGAACTATTATATTGTTTTAATTAATGTTCTGTCTGTCTATAATAATTTTGCTTATAATTTTTGTAAGGTAAATCGTCTTTTGAAATAATAATTAAGTATAAATAATATTCTCTAAATTGTAGATGAGCAAACGAATACATAAAGAATGTGCTTCTTAATAACTTAGACGAGAAATTTGCCTCTTAGAATCTGAAGGTTGGCTGCTAGTTCACCAAGCTCTACATATATTGTATAGTCATTTTATACAGGCACATTCCCTATTGCTAATATGAAAATAAATAAGTATGTATAGGTATTTTACAAGAGGCCAGTCGCGGCGCAAGGGCACAAAGTGTGGCTGTAAAATCGACTGGTTATAGATTCCCCATTCGAGATGAAATATTTAAATTTACATTTCCATTTCTTCGCTCTGGTGACGAGGGTAAGCGCGGTGTTGAGTTCCGTCACTCATCACGCAATGCCTCCAGAATTCTTCGGAAAGTGGGGAACGGAGTTTCTTAGCACTGAGTTCCCTTTGCTTACCCCACTGAGTGCGGGATACAGCGTGAATTTAAATAATTTTAGCATATTTTAACGTTACATCAATATTAAAATGACGGACGAGGTCAAAAGTTAGATATCAGTCTTAATGATATATTTTTTCGAAATGTATTGTAATTTTTTATAATATTATAAATGAAACAATTATAGTGGCATTTCTTCTAAATGAATAAATTTGGATACCTAACAAAATCCAATGGATTTAATTTTATCAAGCAGAAGACTTAATTTTGATGTTGAATGTTTGTCCTGATGTTTCATTCAAAATTTTAAAATATGCTTATATATATTGCTTAGCAATAAATGTAATTCTACTATATATAATTTTATATTTATTTGAATTATATTTAAGGATGCATAAGAAAATTTTATTTACACTAAGAAATACCTAAGATAAAAAAGTAGGTATCTCAACCACATTTTCTGCCGCATAGAAGTTGATTATTTATAACAAAAAAATTACTTTACAGTTAAATAAAAAACTGTGATCAAGTGAAGATCGATTAACTTTTAAAAGCGTTTATCCATTACGCTGATGATGCCGCTATGACTTCATTACACTACCATTACCAATATTACGAAGGAAAATTGAAAATGACATGTTTTTACTACGCCTTGCTATAGAGCTATCATTATTTTCTATAAAACTATTATTTACATAGCCAATATAGGATATTAGCCCTCCAATAGAGGTCTAAGTTAATATAAATGTAATTATACATAATAGATATCACACAAAATTATAACCTTACGAACTGATTTTGAATGGCTACGTCAATCATTATTTGATTTAGTTTAATATGTAATTAAGAAAATCGTTATACGAGTTTCAATGTAAAATTTTATTAAGGATTGAAATAATCAATCTGCATTAAAATTACGAAAATATATGATGTATAGGCCAGTCGTGGCGCAGCGGCACGAGGTGTGACTGTAAAACCGACTGGTTGTGGGTTCGATCCCCACTCGAGGAGATGAAATATTTACTTAAATTTATATTTCCATTTCTTCGAACTGGTGTCGAGGTTAAGCGCGACGTTGAGTTCTGTCACTCAACACGCAACGCCTCCAGAATTCGGGAGAAAGTGGGGAACGGAGTGTCTTAGACTAGGTTCCCTCCACCTACCCTGCTGTGTGCGGGATACAGCGTGATTTTATTTACGATATATATTTTGTTTGGTGATTGCTTTATTGCATACTAGGTACAAAAATCTTTTTTAACAATCGGATTTGTGTAGATATAGAATAATCACAATTCTTCATTATATGTTTGTATAAGATAGTGTATTCAATTAACTTAGAAAGAGAGATAAAAAACATATTAACTGATAGAATGATATTCAATAATGAGAGAAAAGTTGTAGGTAAAAAAATATTATCAACTCACTTGCCAATGCCGATCAGGCGACATTTATAGTTATTCAAAAGATATATACGCTAAAATTAATAAATTTTACTTAACTTAACTTAACTTGGATTCACGCTTTATCCCTAGCGGGATAGTCAGAGAGAACGGAGCCCCAAACGCTACAGGTTTTTTACAGCAGCGAATCTGGAAATTAAAATATTGAAGTATTGAAGTATTAATAAATTTTAATATTAAATATAAGACTTACAAAAAAAATATTAGTTATGATAAAGAAACTGTTAAGCCTGTCCCGACGAAAGGGCAATGTTTCCAAATTTATTCTAATCAAATTTTAGCGTTGCGTTGCTGTAACTACTATCGATCAACATGTTCTATTATGTTAAAATCTATTATATTAAAAAACGTAGTTAAATATCTCTTATAAATTTTTATAATATATACGAACCTATTCGAGGTAATATTTGACATGTGCGAGAAAGATTACTTATTTTTATTGTAATTTTTTTTTATATAAAACTATCATAGAGATCCGTATATTGAGGCTAGTTGTAAACACGACAGGCTGTGGGTTCGATTTCTACAAGAGGAAATTTACTCTACACTGGTGTCGAGGCAGAGCGAGGCGTTCAGTTAAGCCACTCAACACGCAATATCTCCGCAATTCGAAGAAAGGCGGGGAGCAGAGCACGATACAGCGTGAAACTGAAAAAAAAATCATACTAATAAATTTTTGAAAGAGATGAAGAAAGGACGGAATGCAAGATACTTGGGAAGTATGTTTAGTAGAGATGGAAGATATGAGATGGATGTGGAAAGGCGTATTGCTGCCGGTAACAAGGTTAACGGGGCCTTAGCTGCATTGATGAGACGGAGAAACGTTTGGTCGTATAGAATAGAGTTTTGATACCGTCTCTGTTATACGACAGCGAAACGTGGGTATTACAGAAGAAGAATGAAAGAAAGACGAATGCTGTGGAGATGCGATCTCTTCGTATGCGGAGTCAGCTTAGCTGATCGAATCCGCAATGAAGAAGTGACACAGAATGGCAGGTGCTAGCGAGGATGTCACAGTGAGAATGAAGAAGAACGTGCTTAGCTGGTTTGGGCACGTCGAACGAATGAGTGATGAAAGAATGGCAAAAAATATTTATGATGGAAAAGTGAGCGGTAAGAGAGGTAGGGGGAGTCGGTTGACCTTCGTAAAAAGCATGAGGACCTCCGGAGGTCATATATGAAGAGGTTGATGACAGTGGACGAGGCGAAAGAGGTATGTAGAGACCGTAGCGTTTGGCGCTCCGTTCTCTCTGATTACCCGCTAGGGATAAAGTGTGAAGCTAGTACTAGTAGTAGTAGTTATATATTGGACTTAAAATATCAACATTAAGTAATAATTATAATATTTAAATGGTAAAAGCGACGGCTCCAGGGTGCACAAGGAATGTCTGCCTCGCCTACTTCATTTATAACTTGAAGTCTAATATGCACTTCTTTGAAATATAATTTTAAGATAATATTACTATTAGTTACAAATATTAAACTTCGTGGCCAGTATATTTATTTCTTTATTTTCAGCGACGCTGGTGCCTATTGAACGAGTCAAAGCGTGATTGTATGCAGTGTTTGACTGTATACGTGCTAGTGTAAGTTCGATTCTTACTCGAGGAAATGGATTATTTTTATTTCTCGGGTCAAGAGCACCAAGCGCGGCGTTAAGTGCCGGCTTACAAATTAAAATATGTAAATTTTTTGAACGTAGAAACCACACATCTTTGAAATCGTCCTAGCAATCTATCCTTAAGTAATACCAACCGATATTTCATTTAAACATTATGTTTATCCTACTTATATTATAAATGTGACAGTTTGTTTGTTTTTTTAATTTTCACGTAAAAACTACTGAACAACTGATTTAGATGAAAAAATGTAAGATATGGAAGCATTTAGCCATTACTAGTATAAATGTGGAATGTACTGATGTGGAAGCTGTTTCTTACTATAACTTTAACTTTTAAATTAAATAAATATAATAACAATTAATATATTTAATGAATATAACAATAATTATATTAGGGTAGGTAGAAGGTACTTTGTGTTAACAAATTCCGTTTCTCACTTTCCATAGACTTTTGGAGGCTTTGTTGAGTGGCGGAACTCAACGCCGCGCTTTGCCTTTACACCAGAGTTAATAAATGAAAATATACATTTAAATAAATATTTCAGTCCCACGAGTGGGGGGATCGAACCCACAACAAGTCGCATTTACAGTCACACTTTGTCCCCCTGCGCCACTACTACTGGCCTCAATACTTATAGTATTTTATTAAACAATTACATAGAAAATATATGAAATAATTTAGAAAGCTGACAAACAGTGAGGTACGTATATTTGTATGATGTCATTCATACACGCAACGAATCGGTATCAATCGCTATCATCAATTACAAACGATTGTAGCTGAGATCAAAGCTGCCGTCGCGTGCGCAACTCACGCGTAAATTATTATACTACCACTGTACAATACACACTTGCAATGCGACGAAAACTTGAATAAATTCAAATATGTACTAGTATATATATATATATATATATATATATATATATATATATATATATATATATATATATATATATATATATATATATATATATATATATATATATATATATATATATATATATATATATATATATCTTTGAAAAGTGCAGAGGACCACTTTTCTTAATAACATTTTCCCTAAATTTATATGGATATAGGAAAAACTATATTTTTCCTTTTATAGTCCACTCAAAAGAACTCTCGATTATCCATTCCTAAGTCCACTCAAATGAAGACTCGATTTATATAGTGCACTATAAAAATGAAAAAATGAAATCGATCTTTGAATCAAGTCATTTCGGAAATTATTTAAAAATACTAAATAGTAGACAATATTTTTAACCTGCACATTGCATGTTAAGTTTTAACAATTGTAATCAGTAATGACATTACCAATTATTGACAGTATTTTTTCAGTAAGAAAACGTATATAAATTTGAACGTAGCGAGATTTGAACCCGCTTCTCTCTGGAAACCGTCCAAGCGCTCTGACCAACCAAACCATACGTTCTTTTTCTTTCCTAACTGCAATAACACTTTAAAAATGTTAAAAAAATATTTTTCTCCTTTCATTTTTAGTTATATAAACTAGATTAACAAAACAAGACCATTTAAAATAAAGTAATTTATAAAACAAAAGCAACACAGATCGTGAGGCACCAAGCCGCTTCGATAAATCCTGCAGAATCGTGTAGGTACTTGGCCACGTTAGGAACGTACTTTGATTTATCGACTGTCGATCCGCGCGCCGAGAGCCGCTTTAGGTACGCGGCAAACACTAAAATTAATTTCAAATATTATCTACATACTATTTTGACAGTTCATGGAGATGATAAACAGTATAAATTACTATACATTGAATGTAATATAAATCCATGTATTTTCTAATACAAGATTTGAGGCCAGTCGTGGCGCAGAGGCACAAAATGTGACCGTAAAATCGACTGGTTGTGGGCTCGATCCCCACTCGAGGAAATATTTAATTTATTTAGATTTATATTTTCATTTCTTCGCTCTGGTGTCGAGGCAAAGCACTGCGTTGAGTTCCGCCACTCGACACGCAATGCCTTCAAAATTCGGCGGAAAGTGGGGAACGGAGTGTCTTACCATTGGGTTCCCTCTGCCCTACCCTGCTGTGTGCGGGATACAGCGTGAAGATGGTTTATTTTTTTTATATTTTTTAATTTTTAACAATATTTTTTAGTAAATAGCTACCTTAAATATTACAAATTTTCGAAAAAAATAATACTTTTAATTGATTAGCCGAATTGTGATATGATAATGACAGGTAATAAATTTCGTTTCGGACACGTGTTTTCGGTCCGTTGATTGATTTATTACATTTTTCTGTCATGAGTAGTTGTAGCGAACATTGCCTGCTTTTCCCTCTTAAAGGCTATTCGTGGCGCAGGAGTTTTTACTCCTGCGCTTATGTGTGTGACTATAAACGCGACTGGTTGTAGGTTCGATTCCTCGAGGGAATGAAATATTTAATTAAATTTGTAATTTCATTTTTACGTTCTAGTGTCGAGCACTCGACACTAGAATGCCTTCAGATTTTAGCGGAAAATGGGGAACGGAACCTCTTAACACTAGTTCCGCTCTGACTATTCTGTTGCGTGTGGGGTTCAGCGTGAAGCTGACTTTTAATTCCCTCTTAAAGGGAAACATCTAAATGACATAAAAATAAAAAAAATAAAGAGTTAGACAGAGTATGGTACCTACAATATCGTAAATACGATAACCATATCACCGAAACATTCATATCACAACCGATTATTTTTAATTAACCAAAAAAAAAACATAATTTCGTGTATTTTTTTGCACATTCTCAACAAACTGACCTACTAGCGGTTATCAAGCTGTTTACAAACATCCTAACCTAGGCTAATGATGAACGACAGGGCGTGGAGGTGATCAGTGGGCCGTTGACCCCTGGTAATGACTGCCCGATGACGCTGCATATGAGCACGTGCTATGGTGCTTTTTTTACGTGTGACAGATGTGATTCTATCATCACTTATACAATATATAGTAGAATTTATACTCCAAAATATATACAATATTCATATAACAGGGTAATGTGTTTTAAAAAAAATTTAGTATTCCTTTTGATTTATGTATAATATATTGATGTTATTCGGCCGGTTTTACGTATTTCTTGATGGTAAACTTACAAATTATTTAGCCATTTTTGTTTAATTGGGATGCTGCGCTCTGTATCTTAAATAGCAAAACCTAACATTAAAAATAAAAAGATAAACGCATCTACTTCTACATCCACTAATTACTTTACTAAAAAAAATCTATCTAAAAAAGTCTATTTTTTGTAAAATTAAAAATATATATATTTAAAACTGCTATTTTTAATTAGACTATTATTAACTGTTCAAAACAATATATAATATCAGATTTCCTCATTTCAATTACAAGTTCAAGTGCTTTATTGCTGTGTCCTGTGTTACCAACACCAGCCAATATTGAGACGTCACCCAAATGAAGACAAATACTTTAGCGTGACTTTTAAAAAGAAAATGCACAATTTATGAAGGATAATCTTTATAATGTCTTTGTTGATTTAAAAGTTCTTTGTATAGTTTTCTTTTTTTCTCTGCTTCAAGTAAATAGCAGGGTAGGCAGAGGAAACCTAGCGGTAAGACACTCCATCCCCCACTTTCGTTCCGAATTTTTGAGAGCGTTTGAGTATCGTAATTCAACGTCTCACTTTTCTTTGACACCAGGGCAAATAAATGAAAATATTAATAAATAATATATACTTCCCTCAAGTGGATATTGAACCCAAAATCTTCGCGTTTACAGTCACACACTTGTACACCTGTGCCACGACGGCCTCTATCTCTATTTTGAATTTGTTAGCTTCACGCTTTGTTAATCTTTACATATATATATTGCGATCTGCAGTTTGCAAAATTTTTGACTTGGTTTGACTTGAACTTTTATCATTTTTCACTATAACTATCTGTTCTAAAATTTTCGGTGTAAGAGGATCTATCAATCCAAATTTTAACTCAATAGTCACAGTTTAAATTCCTTAATATATTTAACACATGTTTATAGCGTAACTTGATGTCCGAGCTAAGAAGACCAGAATGATTAGAAAACTGGAATATTCTTTTTTTTTTTGAAGTTTTATAAAAGTTTTTTTTCTCTCTTCTCATTAATTTAGATTCCCTCCGGGCCAATAGTCACATGTCTCTCAATTGTGCCACGATGCTATCACAGTTACCAAACAATTTTAACAACACTAAATATAAATAAATAATACTTTTATTGACCTTGACTTGGTGGGTTGAACTGTAAATGATAGAATAGAGAAAAAAATGTTTAGCCATAACATAGGTAAGGCTGAGTGTGCAGCATTTTATGAACTCATAAATATCTCATATTGCTATGCTTTATATTAAAATAATTGTTTAAGAAACTAAAAACTCGCTTTACAGGTAACTAATAGCACTGATGTAATGAGTATAAAATTGATATATTTACTTCCTAGAATCCATGGGCTGAGTCCTGCCAGTCCATGCCAGCCAATTCCATCACACCAGCTCGATGGTACCCAAAATATTGTATTGTCATCTAATCTACATATAATTGCCAAGTATCATGATGATAAAATAATTTTCTAATTATTAAAATATGTTATAAAATCGAAGAAGCGAAGAATCTAACATCGAATACAGATTCTTCGCTTCTTCGATTTTATAACATATTTTCTTATTTACATTTATTGGATATAATCTTTAAAATAAGAAAACATATAGATAAGATTGAAATTTAAACAAAATCTTAAAAGTCATTCGTAAAGAAAGCTACTTTTCTTGATAAAAATTCAAATATCAAATTCCATATAACATCAACTAATACAAGAGCACGGTAACTGCCTACAGTATGTATTATATAGTATATTAGTAGTTATTGGCTCAAATTGACGTGTCCGTCTTCATAACGGACCCGTCGAACGGACCCATTCGGGCCAGTCACCATAATATGGTTCATTTTCATATAGACTAAGCCGTTCAAATATTTAATTTTATTTATATATATGTACAGATATAACAAATATTAAATACTATTCTAAAGTTTTTTTTTCAGCTTCACACAGCAGGGTAGGCAGAGGGAACCTAGTGTTAAGACACTCCGCTCCCCACTTTCTGCCGAATTCTAGAGGCATTGTGTGTTGAGTGGCAGAACTCAACGCCGCGCTTAGCTTCGACACGAAGCGAAGAAACGGAAATATAAATTTAAGTAAATATTTCATCTCCTCGAGTGGGGATCGAACCCACAACCAGTCGGTTTTACAGTCGCTGCACCACGACTGGCCTCTACTACTGAAGGATTCTACTACTACTATTCTGAAGCATTATTTAAAAAAATGAAATGTGGAAATAACTGAAAATATATGTACTAAGAACGTCATAAGTGAAAGATATGTCAATAATAACATTTATTTCTACATTTAAATGTCAACCTAATCTGTATTAGAATAATCGTATTTTCTAAGAATTACACGCAAACGATGACCAGCATAGTTGGAAAAGTGGAACATAATCTGATATCAAGCGGCGCAACTGACATGTAAATCGTGATCGAAGGAACGAATCCGCTACCACAAACTACCGGTGGCACTGTGCTGAGTCAGCACAATTTCGAACACCTGCCTATAACTTGGTTACTAAATAGCTTACTATAAATTTGATTTTAAGTAAAATTAAGCTTTAAATCCATTTAAATTGAGTTCCTTTTAGTGTAAGCTTTAATAAGTAGGTATCGTTAGAAATTTAAGATAACAATTTAAAGTTATTGTTAATTACGATCTCGATAAACTTGTTACAAACAGATGTTTCTATTACATGGAACAGCTTGAACAAAAATACGGTTTTTTTTTATATTTAGAAAGTAGATAATTATACACTATACATTATTATATAAATTATTCAATTAATAATCTTTAATTCTTTAAAATACGTAGGAATTAGTCTATATAGGATTTTATTTTATATGCATATATTCTTAAGAGAACATATTCAGGTAAAGAGCTCAGCATACATAGTTAAAGTTTCTCACCGTCAACCTTCGTCAAAATTTTATCTAACGTATCCATATAATCATATTCGTTTTTTTTTTCAAGAACACATAATTCCTTGATCCTAAAGCTACCTCTAAACGTTGGGCCAACACTAGCCAATGATTTAAGGGCTAGTAAAAATTTTAAGTTGGAACGTTGGCCCAACGGTTGGAGGCAGTATTATGCTAAAAAAAGTAAAGATGTTTTTAATCTACCATTTGTGAGATTGACAGGTCGGTTCGTTCCCGCGGCAAAGGCAGGTAAAAACCTTGATTAAAAATATTTCAGCGAAAGCTTGCCCGATGTTATCGGTTTTTCTTAATCTTCAAAATATCATATTTAGTTTCAACGCGTTTATTGAGTCTACAGCTGTTTTCATTGGTGGCGCAAAATCTTCACATTTTTTATAAAAAAATTATAATGTTATTAATTTTTTTTTTGAAATTGCAAATTTCATGAAATGTCCTTTTTTTGGTTCTAATTTGGCATAAAAGTGGCTAAAACGTTGCTAGCATCCAGATTAAATACTTTGAACTTGTAAAATAAAAAAAGGTTGTATCCAGAGAACACGACTTCAGGACAAACAAAGTCACGGGAAAAGGTTGAAGATAAATATGATATCATAATAACGCTCTGCCATACTGTCATCACA